>KZ061970.1:139273-168211 GCA_002091835.1 Anopheles maculatus
TACTTTGATGTTGAAATGATAGATGAAAGACGGATCCAAAGCGTGATTTAGCTGCACTTTCAGTAAAAATTGCTGAATTTCAGTGATATGTGTCTATAATTACTGATCAGCAGTAAAAAATAAAATACTGAAAGGCATCCAGTAAATTGGTTTACTGAAGTCCAGCAAAAAAGTGACATGAAAGCTGAAAATCAGTTAAATGTTCTATTACTGAATGCTTTCAGTAATAAAAAGTACTGAAATCAACTTAAAAAATTTGCTGTGAAAGGACGGATAAATAAAGATTACCTTACAACACATATCTTTCAAAATGTAGTTGCAAATTAAGTTAAATCTTTTCACATACTAAGGCACCAAACGCAAGTATTATATTTTACTTTTCACCTAACATGTCGCTATGCCTTACTTGTAGCCCATGATTGTAGTCCCATATTCTTCTCCGTAGAAAGAGTCTTTACATTGTGTGGAAATTCATGAGCAAAATTTCCATAAAAGAACATAAATTCTAGTCAACTTTCAGCTTCAATTATTCCATGTATTCCAAACTCCATAATTTAACACGTCAACATATTAAAGAATCAGCCCGCTCAGTTAAGTTCGAACTCCCCATGGTGATAATATCTCATTTTCCTTTTAAATAAATGGATCGCAAAAAAAACCCCGAAAACTCATTCCAGCAACATATCTATTTATACACGACGTGTCTGTTTAACGAAAACAACTCACTCAACTATCTCTTTCCGCTTCGAATCACACTCCAAAGCTAGCGAAACCATCCGGCGCATGGTATCGTTTACATTTTATTAAATTTGAATGCGAAACAGCACGCTGGAAGGATGCTGTGGGCGCACGTTTGTCAACGTTATTTCAACCGATACCAAGCTTTTCCCAACCGGAGGGGGAGTTTCCAGCGCTTGACATTCCGACGTTCAGCCACCGTTCCGTGCGAGCAACAGAACTGAATGAAATCAAAGGTAACAACCGAAACCGGTATCAATCTGATCTGGCAACGTGTGGAAATATTCTACGCACGATTGCATCACCGATTTCCGTACGTTTCGCATTCGTAATGTTGCGCCGTACGTTGTGCTGCGTCGTGGTAACACGGTCGCGATAGGACCGTTCCATTCTAACGTGAAGAGCTAGAAGCTTCTTTTCTCTGCGGAAGGAAAAGTTTCATCACGGCCGATTGATCATTGGCAGAAATTCTCGTTACAATTGAAATTCACCCAGCCCTAGGCTGCTGCTCGTTCTGTTTGCTGTTGTTGATGACAGCAACGTTACGTTGAGCGGCCAATCTATTATGGCACAACTTCTTATCGTTGCTTTTATTTTAATTAACAACCGCTTCGACCATGGCATGTGATTCCCGGATACAGTGAAGCCCACCGATGTAGGAAGTGGAAACTTTACCATTCTCATTACCACAATCCAATCATAAGCTTCACTCAACTGGACACTCAATCTTCATCCTGCCAGGTACAACAGTGTATTGTGTTTGCACGCTTTCTGCGGTTTCTGTTTGCAAAAAAAAAAAGTAAGCCACAGCGAGCAGAACAGCCCGATAGTACCAAACACACAGCGGCCACACATAAATCATACCTTGTTATTGTTTGTTTACTGTGCGATGTGCTTTGTGCGGCGGGAACGGACCGGGATGGGGAGCTTCACAATCATGGGAGCTAACGAACGCACCTTCGTATCACCTTCCTAAACAAACACCAATCCACTTCCGGTGCACTGCGAAAAGGGCCAGCCCGTGTACGGCCCAACGCAAATACATACAGCAGCACGAACAAAACAGACACCAAAATAATACTACTTACCGCTATGAGACTGCTGCTGATCGACTCCTGTCCCCGGACGTTCGATTTGAAGTGTTCGATCACCTCCCACTTCGGTTTCTTCGGTGAGCTGTTTTCGTGGATGGTCATGGAATGTGCCGGCGACGCGGTCTCCAGCTCGAGCGTAACGCTCGATGTGGTCTGTTCGGTGGGCTGCTGGCGAAGTGACGAGCAGCGGCGTGCAAATTTGTTCTTGCGCAACGATGCAAAGTCCTGCGTGGTGCCCGGGATGTGCGTTTGGGAGTTTGGACATTGCCGGACGGAACAACAACAAAAGAAAGACACATAACCAACCGTGAGAAAGAAAGAGAGAGAGAGAAAGAAAGAAGAAAATTGAGGAACTGTGCCGGGTGACTAAAGTGATGAGTACGGTGTGCGTGTGTCTGTGGTGGAGGGAGGAGCGTGATCGTGTAAGTGCCTCCCTTCCCACTTATTACACAAGCTACACAGAACGGAACCAGTTCGAACGGAATGCCCCCCGGCCCGACCGCAAGGGAGACGAGCTGAAAGCTTTCCAATACTTACCAGTTTGCCATCATTGCTGCTTTTCTGCTTGATGCGCAGTGAAAAACGCTTGCTCCAGTCACGGTTCTGGTTCTCGGTGGAAAAGGAACGCAGCAGCGGCAGTGGGGACGTCATGTTGGTAGTATAAACTGTCCGAAACTCGGGCCCACTTACGGTAGAGGTTCTGAAAAGGAAAAGGCGAAGAACCAGTATGAATAACAATTTTGACAGCTTTTTATAAAGTTTCGGTCTTGATTTCATTTGATAATCTCCTCGTGAATATTTTTAATTTCATTTTCCTGTGCCTCAATTTTGAGGTTTCGCTTTCAGTCGATAAGATTTTTTTTAATTTAAATATTAATTAATTGAAAATTTGCGTGTAGTAAATGGAGACGCCTGGTTGTTTACTAAGAAGCGTGTATTGCTCTAATTTGAACCTAATTGTATACAAAAATAAGTTTGAATCACCGTATTTTAGCGTGTATAACGTTAACTTTTTAGATGAAAAGCGAACATAGTCTATTAAGGGGGTCGGTAATGGATTAACGGTCGTTTTAAAATTGGTCGTTTTGAGACTTTGTTTTGAAAATTGATTGATTTGCTTAAAGCTTATTGATCTGAGTTAAATTTTGACATTCGTCATCACAATTGCACAATTTAAGCCACATGGCTCCGATACAGAGAATTTCATATCCTACCAGTTTCAAGTTGAAAGTTATTCAATACGCTAAAGCAAATGGAAATCATGCTGCAGAGAAGCAATTTTCGACCACCGTCAAGCAGATCTACGATCATAGGCTGGAGAAAGCAAGAAGAAATTTTCGTCAGATGCCGCGAGATAAAGAGATCTTCTTCTTCCTTGGCACTACAAACTCGTGAGGTCTTGGTCTGCCAGCTATTGCTAGCTTTCAGTGACTAAGTTGTACCCGTAGCTGGATTGTCAGTCCTGCATACGGGGAGGCGGTCCGCCGGGAATATAAGGGATAATCATAGTAAATGTACTTACTCACGCACTTAAAGGCTGGTTCGGACATTTGTTGCGAAAGATTATTCTCCTCGTTTAGTCCATTTGCTATTCCGTTTTGATCTGAATAATTTTATCTTTCATCTCCTTTATGAAAGTACTCTGAGATGTATCCTGTCTCTGAGAGCGCTCTCCCGTAATCCCAGTATCTCAGTCCACAAGCATCAACCACTAAGGGTGGCATCCGCATAGCCTACTTGTAGGCGCAACAGTAAGCCTGCCAATTGACCGAATCTGGAGAATAGACTGCGCAATTGGATAAAAATACAGAGACTTGCTCACAAAATGCCAAAGGAATAGGAAACAAAACAGATGGCCTTCTATTCGCATGTGATAGAAACACGATTTTGTATCCACTGAATTAGGGATTTATTCGAATCTGAATCCTACAGGAGGAATAGAAAAAAACCTACTATTCAAGAGATATGCCAATTAGTCCTTACTGCATGGAGAGGAGTCAGCGAAGCGATTGTCGTCCCGAATCTTGGATAATTCATCTGGGAGATCGTAATACTCGCGCACGTAATACACGGTGAATGCTAATAAAGTTTAAGACTTCTTGAAGCTTGATATCATCAGTTTTCAATCATTTATTTGAAACTGGACATAGATCTACTTCTCCACATAACTTCTCCGGACGGTACTAAGAATCGGTTCAGATTTCCACTGATTGAAGTGTGAGTTGATTAACAATGAAGCCGTTAATTAATTATTCATGTACCGAATTATTAGGAGTCTAGACTAGTCAAGCAACATTTTCAAAGGAAAGAGCCACATTGAACGCGTATCGCAATAAAATATGTTAATCAATTCATTAGATTCATTATGCGAAATAGAACGAAATTAATATTGTGCGCTTCTTGTGCACCAAAACGGTTTGGTTATCCTGTTATTGATCATTTTCATTAACCCTACCCAACCCGTTATAGTTTTGCGGAACGAAAAAGAAAACTCCCCAAACACTCCCGCTGGATACCCCTCCATTGGAGTAGAAGTTTGCTCAAAGAAACAGTGAAATCGAATGACAACAGGCTGCCGGCTATTTTCCTGGGCAAACCTAGCCGCCACCTGTGTACCTGTCAACGCCACCCTCCCACCCTGCTATGATGATTTGATTTCTCGATGCCATGCCATCATCTGCCACCTGTTCGACACCAACACGAAGGCACGCAATGTGTATTCGATCTTCTTATCAGCGCCACCGTACAACTTAGCACCTCATCGAAAACTTCCTCCGGGGCACCGCAAAAGCGACTAGTCAAATAAACGTAATGCTTCGCCGGCAAGACTAACGCATCGCACGAAGACGTTGGCATAGGAATAGTAAAGCGAAAGGAATACGACGGACGCTATGAGGGCGCTACAGTGAAGTTGTTGATTTTGTCTCTCAGCTGGAATCGAAATTCGTCACGGGAATGCAGACACATGACAGTAACAATAATAGAAACGCCCTGTGTCTAATTGATTTCGGTTCGTTTCATCAACCATTCGGCGGGTTGCTTCTCCACGGAGAGTAGTAACTGCTGCATCGTCGTGGATGTAAGCAAGTGCTAGCGGTAACGCTTGGGTAAATATTTGTTTCTGGCAGCTTATCTCATAGCCGAGCCTCGACTCCACCAGTTCATTATTTTATCGTCTCGAAAGTTTGATTGTTTGCTAGTGCGCGAGTGTTGTCCTGCATTGTTTGCTTCTGCTGTGCGGCTCAATTATTATTTTTCCGTTAATTAAAGCGTTCTACGGTCAATGTTTTTGTGTTTAAAGACATAATAAAGCGAGGTAAAAGAAATGTTTTAATATATTTTGACAACATGAGTGTCGCTGACAGTAAAGGCAGCAGTGAGAAAACATACGGTTGCATAGTTTTAGGAGTAAGATAGGGATATGGAGCTTAGCATTCGCTACAAGAGCCTGCGCCACACAACAGGAGTGGTATGCGTCTCCACACGCTATCTGGACACGCCAACTTATCCCTCGGGTTTCTTCTTGGGTCTCGCGATGTTTCGGGTAGGTTGAGTTCCACATTACTCAATTACTAACGGGACACGGCATCTTTCAAGGTCATCTTGAACAGTTAAAACTAATTCTGGAGACTAACTGCCTTGAATGCACTACTGTCAGGGAGACACCTGAACATGTTTTGCTAAAATGCTCGAGGTGCCGCCGCATGAATAGCGAAGTCGGCAAAGAAATGACCGTGGCAAACATTACAGCATTAATGTGTTCCAGCCGTAGGAATTGGGTCATCATTGCTGAGACGATTTGGGCAATCATGTCTCGCCTGCAACAAAGACGAATACGAATCGGAAGGAGCGAGGTGCATATTGAGACTGGTCCAGGTGTTCAAGTCGACGTAGCCGGAGGAGCCGTCTCATGTCATTAAACATACATTACATACATTACATTAGCGTTAACTCCGGTTTTATACTGTAGCGGTAGCTAGTACTCCTATGGAGAAGCGTGCTACTGTTGAAGGCAGTAGATCACCGTTGGATGCTCGAAGAATCTCATTAGATCTTTTAGAAGCCAGCGGTGATTGTGAAGCTACGACGCCACACTCTACCTTAACCAAGTAGTCATAGCGCGGCGCCGATACGTTTCCTTCGGGATATAATACGTCTATACTTTTCATTTTTGAAGTCATACCCTAGCTGGTATGCTGGAGATGTTAGGCGAAGGCTCATGGAGGTTTTAGTTAGTAAAAACCTGGCAGTACCCAAGGGATGATCCCCGCCACAGATCTCGTGGGTCTCTGTTTGCTGATTTACTCCATGAAAAAAAGAGCATGCACCACATAAAGGTACTCCCTTAGGCATTAGCGAAAATAAAATACTTCTCCAGAATTACTTAAAATGGCCTTTCTTCTTCTTTCAAACTCCGGGCGCGACAATGAGCATACATTGTTTTATACTCTCTCGTATTTCATTTTAATCTACAAGATTTTCGATTCTCGTCTCGTCTCTCTGTCAAAACGAACAACAGTGTTGAATTGCATCATGTATAAAGATAAATTATATACGCTTTTGTTACAGTTCGAAAAATGTTTTAAAATTTCTGATGAGCTTGAGTGATAAAAATCAGTATTTTCTGTTCACCCTTTAAAACAAATGCAAATGATGTTCCCTAGAATATCAGCTCGAACTGATTGATTTACAGAGTGATTTAAACCTTAAAGAACATTTGACATTAACTGGGCGAAATGATTTTTATAAACACCTTCAGTTGAGCAGAAGTTATATAACTATAGAATTTGTTGTAGGAAGAGTTCATGCAGTACTTCTTCTTTCTTGGCCTAACGACCTCTTAGGTCATGCCTGCCATTTCTGGCTTACTAGACTAATTGATACCGCATATTTGGTTAGTCAATCCTCACTATGGGGGAACGGCCCAGATGAGACTTGAACCCCGGTCCTGCCGTGTGAAGACCGGCGCCGCTGTCGTATCACCACCGGGCCGCCCCGTTCATGCAGTAATGGCGCTTTATTCTTGTTCGTTCTTCACCACGTGTACATTCCAACTTCACTTTGACAGTTCTCTGACAGTGCTGTCAAAAGTCGCACGCGCTGTCACCGATACATGGCGATCCAATTCCTACATAACCAAATATAACGAAATTAGCCGCAAAAATATTCCCTTTGTTTGAGATTCCATACGTGGATGAACATTTTTTCTGTCAAATTAATCTTAATAAATCCAAAGTACGATCACGAATAACGAATGCTGTATTAAAAGTGTGTAGTTCTCAGGACATAACACCCTTGTACAAGCAAAGCGACTCCAATCATCAGGATCAACCACATTTTTGAAATTTTAAAATGTATCTTGTATAATAAATCTTGAATATTTGAATATTTCCTCAAATAATAATGATATTTGCTATGGCCACTGTAATGGTCATGAAGATTGCTACATACCAATGTCTCCAACATTCATAAATATTTCTTCAACATCTTAGAATGCTTTATTTTCCTTCAACTGGTCAGTTTGAAGGTTGAAAGCAGCTGTACAGCACGTTTGGTAATATATCCGTGTATTCGCTATACTGAACTATGTAATGCTTTATGTACATAACACACAGTTAGATAAAAGATAGTTAATTTATTTCAAGGAAAGTAGTATTGAAAATATAAGTAACTAACCCATGTTATAGTAAAGTTGATGTTATTTTAAAGTTCTATATGAAATGTTTCATTTAAGAGAACTTTGATACAAACCAATTTTTGGCCCGCCATCAAAACTTCAGAAGAAATTTGGCCCGCCTGCTCAAACGAGTTTGATATTTCTGGTGTACACAAACAAAGCGCTCATACTCATTCTGTAATGATTCATAAATAGCCAATACTGGGAATGTGCCAACCAGACGAACCTCATGAATTTAATTCAATTGCGTTCATTTTATTTTTCCTTCCGTTCAGTTACAGTTTTCTTGGTAGTAATTTGTTTAAATTATTCTTCCAATGTATCCATGAGCTGATGCGTTAATGATTCTAAAAATAATTCTCATTTTGGAAAACCAAAATCCTATCATTCGGAATTATGCTAATTTTATGCTGCTACACATTGCTCATTATGTATGCGCCCACCATCATTAAGTGAGATTTGTACCAGTAATACTCATGTCAACAATTTATTTCATTTTCAAAAACGTTAAACAATACGGAGGATTTCAAAGGAAAAAAGAATTTAAATTTTGATTCTTTAAGTCAATTTAAACCACATAATATACTCCATTTCCCGTGGCTTTTCATGAAACAAATAAATCTACGATGCATCGCTGTGGTTTTTCCTCTGTTTTGCAAATTAAATAAACCACTTTGATGAAGAGCTTTCGTTGACAGACAACAACAAATAAAAAAACTTTGTCAAAGTTTTCCCTTGCTATCGCAGACCACATCGGCATTGTTCCAGGTGGTCCACCAGTGTGTTTTCCTGCATAAGCAGCTCGCGAGTGGCAGGAATTGGTGGAATTTGTTTATCAACTCGGGACGCTGTTGTTTGACTTTCGGTTTCGGATCGTCGGTCGGCAAGAGAATTCCGTGTCCGCGAATCACAAAACCGCTGGTTTGTGGCCGCTTTGTGGTCGCGTAAATATTAGCCAGATCGAAACGATGGAACGATTTGCCGGTGAGAGACCACCGTCACTAGCGTACCACACTACGCGCAGTCCTTATCAAATAGATCGGACCGAAACAATGGAAAGCAAACGAAATAAAGCACAAAAAACCCACTTTTGGCGTTTTTTTGGTGTAGCTTAGGGAGGAAACGATTGTGTGCCAGCCTGTGGGGAATGTATGTGTTGCGTGTGTTCGATACCCATTCGTGTGTGTGCATGTTTGTGTTGAACTGTAAATAAAAACTACACACACACAAGCGCTGACTTTGACAGTCAATCAGCAATAAACTGTGCCTGATGAGTTTTCCTCCCATCCTTTCGGTCGATTGATCATCTTCCGTCACTCGGTCCACTTGTGTCTCGCATCTCCGCTACACATCCATACGAAAACATACGTGAAAATCTTGTAAAGCAATCGTCTGTTCGACTGGGATGGGATTTTCGATTATCTTGCAATAGAAAGCAGGCGAGAAAAACGCAAATCGGGGGGAAAGCAAAGAAAAAAAGATTGTTATCATATACAATCCACGAGGCAGCAGCAAAAGTTCACTTCACGGGAAAACGCTCAACAGCTCGAAAAAGACTTCTCGAGCCTTCTCGAGCCGCTTTATCCGATAGCTTTTATGCATTCACTTGCTGGAAAAGCCATCAGCCCCCAAACCGGAACATGCTTGAGCCCGGGCCGATCTCTTCCACACGCTGTTCGAGTGTTGTCTGTTGTAATCTGACAGCCGGTACAGCCACACACAACACATCAGAGAAGCAGCAGCAGCACTGTACACACTGATGGTGGTGGTTTTAAGGTGATTGATGCGCAAAAAGGAAGCTCTTTAAATCTTTGCAAAATGGTACAATCCGTGGATCGGCGAGGAAGCAAACCTAGCACTGTGCGTGCATGGTGAATAAAAAATGTATTTTTTTTGGTTTGATAACTTTGCGTTTTGATGTCTTTAAAAAAGTGTCTTTTTTTTCATTTTCGTACTTACGGCCAGTCCGTATATCTTAAATCTATTCTTAAATCTAACATTACATATTTTTAAGACTTAAATACTATATGGGTGGGAGACATTTCCTTCTCCTAGTGGACTGGCGCTGGCTGGCTTCTGGTACTGCGCGAACTTGCCGCAGCTTTCCAGCGAGAAGTTGTCGGCATCCTCATCGTTTGGAACGGTCGGCGATCTGAGGTCTACATTCTGATGTGGTAAACAGCGACCCAGTCGCCGGTGGAACACTTGAACTCAAAAGAAAGGATAACTTTGTTGGGCTACCGCAGCGTCGAACGCAAGTATTCCGCTGACAAAGAGGCCGCCAGCTACAACCTCAAGAACTTCAGATGGGAAGTTCTGCCACCATCCGAGGTCAGAAAAGCGAATGGCGCACTTCGGTGGTACCGCGCAAAACATACAACTAAAAAAACATGGAAAATCAAAAAACATAGAAGAGACATAACAAACGAAGCTACACAAGTCTAAACAGGCTATAATGCGTATTATCTACGGGCAAGGGACTTGGGAAGGAATCAAAGGGTGATTCCCATCTCTTTGGCGAAGTCGAACAGAATCCGCTCGTATTTGGAGTCCTTCTCTCTCAAGATGTCGCGTATCGCGTACTCCAGGGGATATTCCTGATGCCCGAACGGCTGACAATAGTCCGGGTCTTGCCGCAGCGAACTCCACGCATGACCAGAGAATGTGATCAAAGTCGTGGAATCCTACAGCTACAGCTTCAAACCTTGGAGTAGGCACTGTCTACACGTTGAAGATGTACATTCATCGCATAATGGTTCGATATGAGTCTAGACATCATGCGAATAAACGCACGATCCTACCGGGAGCTAGTGGAACCAGGGACGCAGGGATGGAATACAGGAACCTCCCGAGTTCGTCCTCATCCCACATGCTCTGCCAGCTGTTGCGGGGTGCGAAGAAACTCGTGTGGGGGAACCGTCCTCTCAAAGAAACTGCCCCCCAAGGCAATGAGCATGTAACCATATAAGCGATATTCTGAATGCTTTATCAAACTTCTTGTTTATCAATGTCTTGTATCTCTAATATATTTACGAATAAAACAAGCGCAAACAGTTGTAATTTACAGATTCTGTTTGATCTTTTCATTAGACGGTCAAACAAATCTCTTTTCTGTATTTTTTTCAACAAACAATTCAGCCCAATTGGTCCTTTAAGTCCAATTGTAAGCTCTAATTAAAAACAAACAGCAAAACAGGACAGTCATTAGTGTGGGATCGATTAAGAAGTTGAGCACGAAATGGAAACCCCTAAATTGTCCAACTTTTTACAAGTCCTTTACAGCGAAAAAACATAACACGAGAACACTAACGCAGATGGGGTTCGTTACGATCGCTTGCTACATTTACACCGTAAAGGGCAACGCAACAAAAAACGCTCGACAAATGGTATTTATTGTACTAATGAGTGGCAGAAGGCGTGCACACTCAAAACTTTCCGTAACGCACCGGAACCGGACAGTTTGAAAAATCAATCACCATTTGTCAACGGTCGTCCCAAGTCCGCGAAGAACGCGCTTACAGTCCCGCTGACCGAATGCCGGAACATGGGCAAAAATTAATACAGCATTAAAACAGAACCAAACAGAAAAACAGCCCACCAGCGATAACTTCAAACATATTTATTGATGGATGATTGTGTTTTTTTTTGCGCCCTCATTTTGCATGCTGTCCCTGTCACTTTTTTTGGGATCATTTTCCAATTCCTTCCTTCGTGGGGGAGAGAGAACGCGCAGCCTTTTTTGTTTTTATTGTCACTTCCGGCGCATTTTTTTTTTTTTGTCGCCGGGAACCGAAATTGATGGATGCTGCACGATGACCATCGACGAAAAATAATTTGATTTCCGTTTGCCGGTTTCACCCTTCGCGTATTGGCTGTGTTTTGTCGGACCGAAGGTATCCTGTTTCCGAAACCCGGGCTGATGAAATTAAGCGTAAATTGGAGCATGAAACGGTAACATACGCCCGATGAAATTCAATCGAATGGAAATGACGCATTGCGTGGCAAACGGTGCAATGCGTGAGGCTGGTAAATTTTCAATCGATCATGATTATTCCCGGACGACCCGGCAGCACATCCATTTCGGGAGCAGTAGCTCAATTAACGAAACCTAGTCCTAATGATGAGTACAAGCATAAAAACGGCCTATCTTAGCACGAGTTTCGAATATCCCATCAATCTTGTGATCGAGTTGAAATGAGGTGTAAGAGTAACTGTCACATGCGCGTGTTGCGACACACGGACATGCGTCACATACTCCCGGGGGCGCGTTCGCACTATCACCGGTGGCACACTGATCGACGATGGCTTCATCTATCTTCACATGATTAATGAGCACCGCGCCGAGCTTTTGATGCTCATTAATAAGCTGTATCTCAATTTTGTACGGTGCTGATTCGGTATATTGTTACCGGGTGACATCCGACACGGTACGAGTTTTAATCGCGTTACGATGGTAGACAGCACCACATCAATTAAAGAAGTTTTTCTCACTTTTCCGTTGTTACTCGTACAAATTGCGGCGAAACTTCATATCACATTAGCACACATATGGCACTTTCCAAACGAACATTGAATAATTATATTTCGGTAATTCTTTATCTCGGAAAGGTGGCCTAGGCGACAGTGGCACAATTTTCCACACGTCAGGACCAGCTGTCAAATCTTTCTGCTGCCCATAGCCAGGACTGAATACCCAGTTACGGATAGCTTAAGTCAAAGAAATCTGTAAGTCAGGTCTTCTTTAGTTTGTAAAGTAATAAAAACATACTTCTATACTTCAGATATTCTAATGGGGTTTATGATTTGAATTTGTAGCTTTGTTCTGTCAAACATTCGAGCGTTGGGGTCTATGATGAGCTAATCATGCTAGATGTATTATGATGTTTGGCGGTTGAAATGCTGCAAAATCTCCGCACAATCTGACATGTAAAACCTGGCTAAATACTCTTAAAAATAATGAAAACAAAGGATCGACTTTTTGAACTTTTCTTTAAAAAAAAATCTGTGGCACTTTGTAAGAAAAGCTAGGAGCATTCCTTGCAAGCAATCAAGTAAAATACCTGTCATAAGCTCTTTTAACAACTACTCTAAAGAAGGTTTTTACAGGTTTTATATATGAGTTATTCAAACCTCCTGTTTTGAACAGATATTTAAAGGTCTCGTAACAGGGTTTTAGCATGCAGGGTGTTGGCAGCAAATCGTCAAAAAACATACAAAAAATCCTGGATTAGGTCATCAAAAACCGCAATGAAAGAAGGATGAGTTTTTCAGTGGTTTTCAAAATAAATTGCTTCATTTTTCACATTTTTAACAAGTTTTTAGTAAGGAATGAAGCTAGAATGCTCCAAATTTTGATACATCATACTGTTTATATGCGCACCAATTTGCTAAAAAATCATAATAATAAATGTTGTTCTACACTCACCACAAGTCTTCTTCTTCCTTCTTCCTTGGGCACTACAACCTCTCGAGGTCTTGGCCTGCCAGCTATTGCTAGCTTTCTGTGACTAAGTTGTACCCGTAGCTGGATAGTCAGTCCTGCGTACGGGGAGGCGGTCCGCCGGGATTCGAACCCCGGTCCTGCCGTGTGAAGACCGGCGCCGCTATCGAATACACCACCGGGCCGCCCCACAAGTAGTTTCATTTAATTGTTCAGAAAAAAATGTTTCAAAATAAAGTGCCCACTGTGCAATGTGGACCATAAACCTATCGTTTTGATGCTATAAAAATTATCGTGTTGGTGTTGACGCGTTAACATGAGTTTGACATGTTTACTAAATGCGTGAGCACATGTTTTTTTACATATAGAAAAAAAAATCCGTAAATTAATACACTGACTTTGGTGGTTACAATGGAAAATTCGAAGCAAATACCTTTAAGTACAAGAAAGTTGGTTATTTGCTATATTAAGAAAGGGAATTCACACCGGACTGTTGCAAAATTCTAAAACGGACACCAGAATTGTGCAAGAGATGTAAAGGAATCCAAAGGAAGCAGGAAACCCTTCGGCTTCCTATTTCTGCCAGTACCATTTGTTTTGCCGAATCAAAGCGCATGGATGCAACAGCAAAACTTACCAGGAAACGTCCCTTCAAAAGCAAGGCCAATAAAGCCAATAGGATAAAATTTGCAAAGAAACATGTGGATAAACCAATCCAATTTTGGAAAACAGTTCTTTGGGCAGATGAATCCAAATTCGAACTGTTAAATGGATAGCGTCGGAACCTTGTGTGGTGCAGAGCGGGTGAGAAGCTTCAAGACCACCACATACAAGCAGCGGTCAAGCATGGAGGAGGCAACGTGATGGTGTGGAGGTGTTTTTCGTGGGCACGAGTAGGAAGTTTAGTCAAAATCGACGGGATAATGAATGCTGATTCTTTCATCAGCATTCTGCAAAAAAATCTGGAAGTGTCTCTTATCAAAACGGGCCTTGATCATCCAGCAGGATAATGTCCCGAAACACGCTGCGAACAAAACGAAGGCCTTCGTCCATTCATGCAGGATTAAACTACTGTCTCCTCAAAGCTCAGACCTCAGCCACAGACGGGAATTTGTGGCCAATTATCAATGCGAGGATTGATAAAACTGGTGCGAAAAATAAACGCATTATTTTGAAACGAATTTTCCAGCCCAATAAAATGGAATTATTGTTGGTAAGAGTTCAAAGTTGATTATTATAATGAATAGTTAGTAAATCTGTTGTGTAGTGGGGTTCAAGTATCATCTGGGCCGTTCCCCCATAGTGAGGACTGACTATCCAACTATGCGGTAACAATAAGTCTAGTAAGTCAGAAATGGCAGGCATGACTTAAGAGGTCGTTAGGCCAAGAAAGAAGAAGAAGAAGTTAGTAAATGTGTCAGAGCATGTAAAGAGTAACATGCCAAAAAATTGCAATGTTTTAGCTTTGTTTTGTACTAAATCATGCCAAAAATCTAAAACATGAAGAGGTGGGCACTTTATTTTGACAACCATTGTACAGTGGTGGGTAGTCAAAATCGAACACTTGATTTTCGGGCGCTCTTACCACTTTGCGATGCTTTTACTAGTATACTAGAGTTATAAAACGACTTGAAAAGTTTGCAGGTGGCTTCTCTTACTTCTCTTCTTCACGAATATGTGAAAAGATATTCAAAAATGCTACTTTCTACGAAAACTTTTGAACCTAGAAAGATTGCAATTTCTTACATGAATCAGGGTAAAAGTATCAGAAAACTTAGTGGAATCACCAACATAAGCAAATCTACAATCCACGATATAATCAAACGATATTAAATTGAGAGTAGAATTGCTAATAAAAATTTAAATAATGAATCAAAACGCAAAATGAAGTATAAAGAAGGCAGACATATTATACGATAAATTCGATCTAAGCCTTTCCTGACCTCTGTTGAATTAAAAAATAACATTAAAAATATTCGGGATATTGATGTAAATTCTTCAACAAATCTGGCGTTATTTAAGAAAGCACAATTTGTTAAGTAGAGTGCCATTAAAAGCACCAGTTATATCAGAAAAGAACAGAGTGCTTCGTTTCGATTTCTCCATAAAGTATGCCATTAAATATATAGAATATTGGTCGAAGGTAGACATGTTTGTGCTTTTACCAACAAATTATTTGGTATTATGATAAGTGCTATCATTGTTTTTGGCAGGGTTTTGGGTCATAGACGAAAAAATCATTCGATCAGGATCTGATGACTGCAGCTACATGTAAAGACAAACTAGTAAAGTATATGATGAAACAATCACCATCAAAACCGTAATACATAGTAGAGGTTCCATCATGTCATGGGGTTATATGGCATCGAAAGGCGTTGTATAAATGTATATTGTGCGAGGAAACGAGAATGCCACGTATTACATCAACACATTAAACTCAAATGTTCAACCACGTGTTGAACAATTGGGAATAGCAACTGACTCTGCGTTCTACCAGGACAGTGATCTGAAGCATGAGGCATGGGTGACTGAAATGTGGTTGTTTTATAATTGCCCATCAGTGTTAAGAACTCTCCCAAAGTAAAAAAATCACAACATAATTGAATATGTTTGGTAAAAACTTAAAAAAAAGGTTGCAAAACGCAAACCTTCATATTTGAAAAGATTGCAAGAAACATTGAACGAAGAATTGCGAAAAAATATAAAAATATTTGTTTAAAATTGCTCCAAAGCATGCCCAACAGAATACAGGGTGTAATAGATGCCAAACGAAATGCTACTAAATATTAAAAATGTTGTTATTCAAAACATTGTATGGTGTCCGACTTTGAATGCCCAGCACGTTATACAGACTTTTTTCATTTGCGCGCCATAACTTTCGAAGAAAAGAGCATTTTTGATACTTTTTTTGCATGTTCGTGAAGAAGAGAAGTAGAAGAAGCCAACTGCAAAGTTTTCGAATCTTTTCGAATCGTTTTATAATTCTAGACCACTGGTAAAAGCGTCACGAAGTAGCATCGAAAGGCGTTGTATAAATGTATATTGTGCGAGGAAACGAGAATGCCACGTATTACATCAACACATTAAACTCAAATGTTCAACCACGTGTTGAACAATTGGGAATAGCAACTGACTCTGCGTTCTACCAGGACAGTGATCTGAAGCATGAGGCATGGGTGACTGAAATGTGGTTGTTTTATAATTGCCCATCAGTGTTAAGAACTCTCCCAAAGTAAAAAAATCACAACATAATTGAATATGTTTGGTAAAAACTTAAAAAAAAGGTTGCAAAACGCAAACCTTCATATTTGAAAAGATTGCAAGAAACATTGAACGAAGAATTGCGAAAAAATATAAAAATATTTGTTTAAAATTGCTCCAAAGCATGCCCAACAGAATACAGGGTGTAATAGATGCCAAACGAAATGCTACTAAATATTAAAAATGTTGTTATTCAAAACATTGTATGGTGTCCGACTTTGAATGCCCAGCACGTTATACAGACTTTTTTCATTTGCGCGCCATAACTTTCGAAGAAAAGAGCATTTTTGATACTTTTTTTGCATGTTCGTGAAGAAGAGAAGTAGAAGAAGCCAACTGCAAAGTTTTCGAATCATTTTATAATTCTAGACCACTGGTAAAAGCGTCACGAAGTAGGAAAATCGTGTGAAAATCAAGTGTCCAATTTTGACTACCCACCACTGTACATTAGTTAAAACACATTGAACCATACTTCCAACCATTTGTAAGTAAGGTTCATGCACAGTAGGCTGATGCGGTGTAGGCTGCCACTGTACGTTACACCGGTGTAAGATTAAAGTAATTTTCTTGTACGCCCAACGTTTTACGATACTGTTTTTCTTTGGATTTAAAATTGCTAAAACAGTTGGCAGAAGCTCGTCTACGTTCCATAAATGCCAAAGGCAATTTCTGCCAACATATTCCGTCGGATGCTTTTCCACGATCATACCTTCGCTGTTCCTCTCTTTTGCTTCCTCCTCTTTTTCTCTCTATATCTTGCTCTTGCACAAGTTATTGGAATTTGGTTCATTTTCAGTCAATTTTCAACGCTTCATACCTGTAACCCTCACCGTGCCCTTCGTTTCTATGGGGTGTGTGCTCTGATATCTGCAGCCTTTTCTAACTCTGCCACCGGACAGCTGCGGTTGCCCCGGCTAAAGTCAATTTATTATCTCGCTTCTCAGATTAAATCATTGCTGGAAGATGAAACGCTGCACTAGAAGCAGTCAAACATCTGCTGTACGGTACGCCACGTTCCCATGACCGTTACCGTGCACAACTTCCTTTGCCAGTGTCTTTGCCACCTTTTGTTCCTTTTATCACTCGCCGATCTCCTGTTGGCACTGAAATGTGTGGATGGCAGAAACAAAATGGACAGCCCGGCCAAGGATCATCCGCCGGCGTCCTGGCCACCGGAACAATGCATAACAAAAGATTCACAAAGCGTATCTCATGAATAATACATGTGTAGGAATGCAAAAACAAAACAGCAAAACTACACACACACACATAAAAACCGAACTCGATGTAGTGGTTGTACATAGGTTCTCGTGTGCATGTTCCTGGTTACGTCCAACCTTTCGGCAACGGAAGGTACCGCTCGGCACGGTGCTCCGGACATTGCTGGCGGGCGTTTTGCTGCTTAACCTTTCATGTTTCCGGTATTCCATCGGTGTTCGCCTGGCGTATTGTCATATTGAACGACAAAAAGCGAATGTGCTCGTATGGGAAGCGGAACTTTTTTTTGCGTTATACCAGTCAATTTGTATGAGAGGATGGATGAAAGTGATTAAAAAAACAAAGCGCCAAACAGTTGAAGCTGCTGACAAAAACTGAAAAGCTTCAAATAATTATGGTTAAACTACTGACCATGACCATGTCGTCGGTAGGACTTGTTAATTGTGTTTAAGATAAAATAAATTGATAAATCGGGACAAGATGAGCAAGACCGATAGATGTTAAATTTTGTTCGAAAGAATGGGAGAGACAAAATATTATCTACGCTTTTAAGATGTCAGAGCAAAGGACACCATTTATTTTAATAATAACGTCTGTCTGGCTACATCGTCTGCATAGATCTTCATTTTAATTGAACAGTAAATGTAATACAGCAATCAAATCATGCAACCATCCAGCATTCTTTGTTCCTCATTCGATTCCTTGTGCGAAAAGACTGCCCGATGTACAATTGCATGAAGGGCAAAAGCGTCACCTTGACTTGCTTGGTTAACCAAACAGTGATTCACCATCAGGTCAAGGGATGTTTGATCTGACAAAGAACCACAAATACTAAAATCAACCCACACGAGCTAGACATAACCTTCGGAACAGATCTAAAAATATACCACAAAGGATAAGGCATGATTTCCATTCTCCAAAATAAATTTTCTACTCTGGACTTTGAACCGTGAGCTTACCGATTGTGCAGAATGGTAAATAAAGTCCTAAAGCGAAATTTCATATCTTAGTCATGTTTGTTGTAGCCTAAAATGAGCATGGAAGGGTGTGCTTTAATGTGCAAAACAAATATGCTTAACGTGCCAATAACACACAACCAGTTTTGATTATTTAATAATATTACTTTGTTCAATTTGCCACACTGACTATTACCCTGCGTATCAGTGGACTCGCGAATCGATACTCCAAGGAATTTTAACGGCACAAGAAACACACACCCCAGACAGAAAGACCAAAGTTGCCAAAGTTTCCAATCAAGCTCAATGGCACCGCAATGTTCAATCGCAGTTCCCGACCTACTTTAGGTAAAATTGGCAACAAATTAGAACTACGAACGATTTTCTATACAAACTTCCGGCATATGCCAAGCGGGCGTCAATCAGTTTTTACCTCCACTAACGATACCCTGCACTGTGCGAACTTTCTACATCATTTTCACTCACTAAAGCGAATTCATGGGCGCAAAGTGGAAGATTCATCGTCTAGCGAGTTTTCGCAGTGCCTCAGTTTTCCGTTATGGGCTAAAGTTTACCAGCACACACCTTGCGGTTGTTTTTTTGTGAGTGGCGTTCAAATTCTTGGTGGAAAACTTTAGAATGGAATCTCGAAAATCGATTCATGATGAACAGCGACTGAAGCCTGAAGCTCCATATGTTCCTTACTGCTCCCGCCTGGCAGCAATCGATGGCTTCGTTCGGTAGTGAAGGTTGAAATAACTGGTTGCCTTCTTCTGCACAGCTTACCCACAGCTGCCTATCATTGCCTTCGCTTCTTCCAACCGCACGTTAAGTATAGAGGAAGAACTTCGGTTGAAGAAACCCGTACCGTAACGGGGGTTTTGATTTTAGTGCCGCACGTGAAACGATCGGTTGTGCTATTACTTCAGATGTACAGATTTTTACTGTTTCTTGAGTCCTGTGTATTGAAGTTTGCCTTTTTAGATCATTTTCACAAGGGCCAGCAAACGGAAACTAAAAGCGAATAGCATCACTTTAAAAATGCACTTCGCAAATCACTAGCATCACTTACAGCGAAAGACATACCAAAAAAAAACAATATCAAAACTCGTTTCTTCCATCCCGACAAGTACTCGAAGTACTACTCGCCGAACCACTCGACAGCCACATCGAACAGGGTGCGGGTCATATTTCATCGTTGAAAGCACATTCATAACTGATGCCTTCCGTAACTCATATGCTTGCACTCGATCGGAAATCTCAATCCGAGCTTATCATGTTTTTACACACCACATCCAACGGGTATTCATAAAATATACATTAATACGAGGTACGAAAGATAGTGACGGGAAACCCGTAACTCATGTTACTAGCCGTCCGTGCGTCGTGGTTTTTCCTGCACGACCGATAGTAGAAAAAGCGTAAAATCGATGGATAGGAAATAAATTCTATGATTACGTACATAAAAAACAGCACGAAAAGGCGTACTACTGGCATTACACATCAGTTTCGGAGCATATCTACTGGCAGGGTGAACGTATTTGATGTGCATCTGTGGTAGCGTCTTATCTGCTGTTATAAAAACTTCTAATAACAGTGGCAACACGAGGCGAACTACATATATGAATCGATGGGTTAACTCCCGTTTATTTATACGTTAGCCTCTACAAATCCCTTGAAGTATTGACCCGGTTTTTTCTTCCTGGTTCGCTATCCTGGTGGTTTGAATCATTCAATGCTGAGCAATCGGACCAGTGTAAAGTTGGCACAGTTTAATCTATATTTGAACTCAAACCAAGTTGTGCATTAGGAATTTTTGCTGTTGAAAAAGATTGTTGAAGACTCGAATGTATACCTCAAAGATGCTTCTTTCTTCATCAACTTCTAAACATTTCGATCTCTTCCTCTCATGGAATAGAAAAAGGGTGAAAAAGAAATGGAAGGAATATTAGACGATCGATTTTGAAAGCTTTTCGGTTGGGAAAGTATAGCAAATTTGAAAGGTACGAATAAAATGAAACAGTATAATACGTGTTCGACATTTTAAGTGATACTTCCTGAACGATATAAAACGAAGGAGAGATCCTTTGCCATTTAACTTTCCACTTAAAATATCCCATATTACGTGCAGGTATTCCCCGATATACGCTATTGATGCGGAGCGGAGGCAACCGCGTATCTCGAATATCAGCGTATAGCGAATTCTTGGTGACATCTCGTTTAAACCCCAACATATCAGAGTCGAACCAATATATACATACAAACAACAAATAATAACAATGTGTTAATATCAATTAGTTAAACTTTATAACTAATTTATGTTTACTAAGCCATCTAACATGTTTCTGCTGCATGTTTTGCTAAATCATCGATCTTTAAGCTCAGTAAGATTCTTTTGCTGGTCAAATCGTCAATCCATATTGTTAAAAGCTTCTCCATTTCTTCAATCAAGCCGTCTCGTTTCCGAGTTCCCGAGGTATTTCCTGAATCAAGTTCTACAAGTCTTTGGCTTTGGTGATGGTTCTCACGGTCGACTGGGGTCGTTGAGTTACCGCCCTATCATTGCAAAATCGTGTCCTTGTCCATGCATGCGAATCATCGCTAATTTGTCTGTATTCGTAATTCATTGTTTACTAATAGTCGAAGCCATTTTAGTTATATTTTGGCGTGTAAAATTGTTGCTACAGCTAGATTGAAACACGTTACGACAGGCTTTGAAGAAAAATACTTTGAATTTGCTTCTTCGTATGTTCAAGTTGTGTGTAGAGTTGTGTCTGAATACTTCATGACATGCAAACTCATACTGGAAGTATGACAAAACTCGTTAGGAAGAATTCAACCAGTTGCAGTAAACGAAGTTAAATGTTAGTTTTGAAAAAAATAACTGCGTATATCGAGTATGACGTATATCGGGGAGTACCAGTAATAAATAACCCGTTGTATTCAGAAATTATTTCACTAAATATTTGTATGAATCTAAACTGCTTGACAGCATCCCACAAGACTAGAAACTAGGAACACTAGCAACACGGCACTTCCGATTGAAACATCCATCCAAATCAAGCCAATCATCAAACCGATCAGTTTGGCCTCGGAATACTAAGCAATCTGCTGCCAACGGTTAAGCTATGTTCAGCCACTGTAAAGCTCCACTTGCGGAAGAATAATTAAATCGTACCTTGGTGCTTGTTTTCCACCTAGCACAAATACCCGAAAGGTAGCCGGCGGAACAAGGGGGTTCTAAAATATTTTCTCATATATTGCCTTGTTAACAACTCACCGGGATTTCTGATACATCTTCGAGAGTTTATCTTCTGTAACACGGAATGCTGACGACTCTCGGGGCTCTGTTCGCCATCGTCGTTTTCCTGCAGTGACATTAGCATGCATTCGGCAAACTGGTCCCGATGCATTCGACTGCATAACGACACACGTCTACCCGGTACACCACCACAGGACATTACTCGGCATTCATCCAACCACCGAACGATGGAAAGAGATACACCGGTGCGTGTTAAGGACGGTGGTGAAGTTCGGCATGAGCGTAGACAGTAGAATGGATGGAAGGACGTATGTAAAAGCTAACCATTGCATCAGATCAAGCCTGCCGGGCACGTTCGATACGCTTTGTTGGGGCTGAAGCCGATTTTGATTGACATTTCCGTTATTGCAGCCGTGCCGCACCGATGGCAGATGGATGGCGGACGGTGGTGTTGCATTCCGTGGCTTTTCGGTCCATTGTTTCGAGCGGTAGAATATGAGGTAATCAAGTTGGCACGTTTCCGTAACGTTGCCAGTGCTACATCCAGCGTACGGTAACCATCGGATGCACTTTCCGGGAGGTTCGGATGGCCTGGAGGGTTGGTGAGTTGAGACACGTACCAGCGTTCGGTTTCTGGGATAAGCTAAACTCATCGACGCACTCGGCTTCGGGGCTACTCCATCGACCGTCCGACCAGGCAACCAAAAACTGGCTGCTGTTGATGTTGTCATCATGTGGACAACCGCACTGCCCATCTCCTATTGATAGCGCGACCAGCTAGCACATAGTAAAATGACCACCAAATAGAGTGTGAGAGGAAGAAATAGTCCCACAAAGCGAGAGGGAAAATCGAAGGTAGCGTTCAATTCCGTAGAATTAAGACCATGATCAAATATACGTTCCACGGGTACCCGGTCCGAAATTCGATCCATCGTCGATCATCAGCCAGGGGAAAACAGAACCTCGACCAATTTGTTTCCGTCGGTCGTAAAAATGCGTACCAGCGGTTTTTCCCGATATTCCACCGATGGATGGCCACGAAAAAATGTTACTTGATTCATGGCACGCTCTACATTACGTCGAACCAGTGAATAAAATCGATCCAAGCTGACCAAGGCACGCTGTAGATAGGGACAAGCAGCACACGAAAGCATAATTGTGTTAGTCGTTGAATTTCATGGTAAATTTGAAAGCTCTGGTGGATTGGAGCGGATTTTTTTTTGCTCACGCTGTGCTGCTGACAACATTGCTTTCAAGTCATTAGTAGCGAATTGTTTTAAAATTGAACGTAGGCCTGGTCATCTCTTGTATTCTATGAGTTTTTTTTTAATTTCTGACGCTATTATCGTCACTCTCTCTCTCTCTCTCTCTCTCTCTCTCTCTCTCTCTCTCTCTCTCTCTATATACACTATATTCTCTCTCTCTCTCTCTCTCTCTCTCTCTCTGAATATATAGTAGCAATAAATGTATATTTAAAAAACTCTACAGTTTACGCTTTATGGCTAAACGCTAAGAATTTAAAGCACAATTTAGAATAAAAAACTAATGTTACAAAGCACGTTTAAAGATTCCTTCTCTTGTTTTTCACAACTGTCATTGTGTTGTTGTTACTATTTTTCCTTCCATTTGTGTACCGAAACCATGCTCGCGTCTCCTCGACCTCGATTCATGGAAACCCCCGGCCAACATAAATAATAACCCAAGCCCCATTGCAAAAAAAACGCTTGACCGGTCAACCGAACGCTGACCATTCATTTGTTTTCGTTTGTCGATCGGCAACAGTGCAGCTGGTTTGTTTCTCACGCTTTTCCCCGGTTGGCACCGACCCGACAGCACAGACCAATCGAGAACGAAATGCCTGGACACATTCGGTATGCCATTCGCATCAGCAACATCGGCCCGCTCGTCTCAAGAAAGCCGACATTTATTTATGTATTGCCGACCCCCTTTTTGCATCATACCCACCTTCTGAGAGCACCGAAATTGTTCTCCAATGCCTATACAAGGCCAGCACACCATCAACAAAGAATGTTACATGATAAAAAGTGAAGGGCGAATCATTAATGTGCCCTATCATGCATGGTAGCATGCGTCCGACCGATGCGTGTTTTTCTTCGCTCGCAAGACTCGCACCATGCACCATGGATCATCACCTTTCATCAGCTCATCGCACATATTATTTATTCCACTGATCGTTTTGGACAACTTTGATAATCGCACGGAACGGCTCGACGTCAGCGCCGACCCACGTGTCCCGAGATGAGTGTGGGTTTGGTACCCACGAAACGTCAGCATGCTCATGTCAGGTGCTTCCTTCGGCCGTGGAAGGCAAATCCAACCGACGGGAACGTTGATTGACATTTTCTCGGTAATGCGTTTCGTTTGTCCTTATCGGGTAGAACTTACCAAAAACTATGGTTTTGGCAGTATGTAAAATGGGAAAGTTTTTAAACAACGTTTTTTCTTTTGTTACTGTCAGTTGCATTAATCCGGTTGTTACTTACAAATGCGAGATGTCGGAGAGATTAGGAATCATTTTTTTTTTCATCTTGTGTTTGTGACATTGTTTAAATTGTGAGTGAATTTCCCTAACGAAAAACTCCCGATTGTTGCCCAAGAGATGCGATGTTGACAACAATAAATCTTAACATATCAGATAAGCATTGAACGAGCTTTTTTTTTTCGTCTTCCCTTGCACTGTTCATCGTGTTTAAAACATACCATGTTTGCTAGCTTAGAATTCAACAAATCTAACAGGTCTATAAATAAGATTTGATGGTTCTTTACGAAGGTCCAAAGGTAATAGGCCCGAATGGGCAGCGATTTTATTCAGAAAAGTAATTTTTCTCACTTTATACACCTTTTCGCATCTTTTGGGCAGATTGTGGATTCCTTCAGAAAAAAGATAGGTGTGGACGCCATCCATGCTTCGATTCAAGTTTTCAACTCTAACACATAAGTTGTCGTCGGTAAACGTCACTCGTGATGCTATCGTTTGGTTCCAGCACTTCGTGGTACACCACATCCAGCTGGTCCCACCAAATGCTCAGCATTATCTTGGCGCCATTAATGTTACGCTTGGGTATCGAGGAGGAAGCATGTCCCGGGTAACCATACACTGCTTTACGTTTTGGGTTGTCGTAATGCATCCACTTTTCGTCGCCAGTAACAATCCGGTGCAAAAAACCCTTCCGGTTATGTCGTTGGAGCAGTTGCTCGCAAGTGACCAAACGGCGCTTTATGTCACGGGGCTTTAACTCATATGGCATCCAATGCCCTGTCTTCCGGATCATGCCTAATGCTTTTAAACGCTGACAAATGGCTGGCTGAGTAACCCCCAAACGTATTTGGGTCGGGTCTTCATCAAGTTCTGTCTGCAGTTCTCGATCTTCGTACTTTGGTGGCCGTCCGGAGCGTTCTTCGTCTTCCACACTAAAATTGCCACTTGTAAACTGTTGAAATCACCTCTGGCACAATCTTTCCGACAAAGCGTGATCTCCATAATATTCAATCATTATGCGATAGGTCTCGGTGGACGAAGTTTTCATCACAAAGTAATGAAGGTGAATTCTCCGCAAAAACCCCTTTTCCCGGAACGAATGTATTCATGTTCTAACCACGTGAAAAATATTTGTTTACTAATTGAAGAAATGACAGCTAGGGCGCAAACAAACCCTGAAGATTACACTTCAAAATAACAGTGTTGCCAGATTTTACTAAAGTAAAACATTTAAGTGAACGATGCATGTATAAAACCCGTCATAACTTATTTATAGACCTGATATATCCCTCATACATCATTTTTCTAACGACACCCCACCCTTCTACAGACTCCACCACAATTTAAATCGTGTCGTAAAACGCTTTATACGGTGCCAAAATACTCCAGCCCAAAATACTGTTTTGAGCCTTATCTCACAAAATTCCAAACTGACAGCACCCGATGGAGACGCCTGGTGACGTGTAAAAATTCCTTCAAAAGACAATAAACAAGCCACCATTGCGAAGATTAATGGCGGCGGTATGGTAGCCGCATTTGGTACAAAGCTTTCTCAACATTGGAATTGGAAACAATTTTTTTGCTGTATCAACCTGGCTGAAGAAAACCTGGTTGATGGCAGTGAACTGACTGACTGGAGGCGTCGCAACAGAAGCCTGCTTTTTTTTGAGAAGTTTAAAAAACAGCACACAAACGCCCCTTTTTCAATAGCAATGGGCTGCACTGGTACCCGGAGCTTCATGTGCGCAAAGTTTCGCTGAATTATTAAGCATGTTCCTAGAATGCACTAGAACACTCCCCCGGTAGGCACCAAGGAGACGCACGAGCAACCGGGTCGGGCAACCGTGAGTCAATTTGGCTCATGTTGCTTTGTTTTTACATGACGTATTTTTCATCTCGTCTCGTCCCCGTAAGGACAGACGCTGGTACGCTCTGATTAAATATGTTTCTGTCGCTACTTCAAAACTCCAAGAAGGATCCCGCTCGCGCGGACTCCAACACCCACGGGGAAAACCATCACCATTCTTTAAGGGAGGCCACGTTTTCGGGGAGGGGGGGCGAAATTGTTGCTGAACGTAATCAAACGTTTTCGATCACTTTTTCCAACCACAAGCGCAAGAGGTGCCTTCAAACCAACACCGGTCTCTTAAGGGAAGCTACCAAAAAAAAAGTAATCATATGTTTTTGCACATGCTTATGAGTGGTCTCTCTTTGTTTTCTTTGTTTTTGTCGAATATTTTCGTCTAACTGAACCGTACCTCAATGAAGGCACAGTCCTTGTGCATACACTTTCCTTACGTGCGCAAAAGGAAACAATAATTGTGGGTGCGTGCGAGAAGTAAACTCATAATGTTTAAAAAACTGTAACGTGACGTGAATCCACTTGCGAACGACAGTGGTTTACTTTTCGTGGTGAAATCGTTAAATTTCCGCATGCCACAGCAGATTGTCTTCGGCGTTGTTTATAGAGCGTTAAAGTTTGTCTTTCATCATACAAAAATTCTGCAACACACGTTTTTAGTATGTTTTCATTAATTTCATTACGATTGCAAGAAAAATACCTGCTATTATAAAACATAACGACGTCTCAAGAGTGAAATATGCAAAGTTTGCAATGATTCAATTACATTTGGAAACAAATCGTTTTCTTTCAGATTTATGAAGTGTTTCCAGGGTAAACTAGAGAAAATTAATAACAAACAATAAGGAAGTAAGTGTGATTTCGTGCTCGTTTCGATTTATTTCTAATTAAATCCATTTTACTCATCTATCAAAGCAATGCTTTTGGTAAAAAGATTTCATTTTCAACTTTAGTATTTAGTATTTAGTATTTAGTATTTATTGACATTTACATTGTCTGCTTGACGCTACACAATTTACTTAAAAAATAATCTTAAACTTATAACTGCCAGGAAAGGAGAGTGATCAGGGAGGGTCTGTCGGCAGGGAAGAGTTTGAAAGAGTTGAGTGCGGAAAGAATCTAAGGACAGGGAAAAGTCAAATAGATCAGAGGAGAAATTAAAGGCAAAAAGAGCACGCCGCAGAGGATCGTTTGAACCCGCAGCCGTTCGCCGCGATGTAACGTAGCAGTTGACAGCTTTTTTTTATCATTTATTTATAGAGGCTTTGGGTCTCATAGACCTCATTCGCCTCTTACCGCAGTTGACAGCGTGACGGGTATGAAGGTAGATCCAAACCAGTACCTCCAAACACTTTGCGAATGGCAAACCGCGTGAAGATCCTCTGGACTCTCTCCACACTCGACACAGCTGTGCTGCTAGTTGGTGTCCAAATCACCGATGCATACTCCAATGTCGAGCGCACAAAGGAGCAGGATCAAACACCCGAGGTCACGAGAATCAGAAGCTAATCGACGCAACATACCTAGAGTCCTGTTCGATCTACAGATCACGTCATCAATGTGATTCGAGAACGTAAGCCTCGAGTCAATCAGAATGCCCAAATCCTTAACACACGGATTAACGGAGAACCACAAAGGGTGTAATTAAACATTAGAGGATTCAGGGAACGGGAAAAGGAGATGATCTGACACTTAGTTGGACAGAGAAGAAGATAGTTGGACGAGCACCTTAAGGTGAAAGCAAGGAGATAGTTTTGGAGAGAGACACAGTCGTTAGGAGTTTTAATGGGAAGGAATATTTTGATGTCGCCCGTTAGCAGAGGAAGGCATCAGGCGGAAGGATAGTGTAGAGGTCGTTAACGAAGAGCACAAACAGTAACGGGCTTAGCATACTACCTTGAGGGACACCAGAACCGGGGGAAAAAGAATCGGATAGGACAGGACCTAACTTAACACGCACAGTTCTTTCCTTTAAAAATGAGGATAGCAGGTCAACAACGGATCGCTCAATCCCAAAGAACTCCTACTTGCCAGTAAAAGATCATGAGGGAGACGATCGAATGCCGCTTTGAAGTCCGTGTATACCGTGTCGACCTGATAACCACACTCGATAAAGGAGGAGACTCGAAACGTAAAGGACATAAGGTTGGTTACAGTAGAGCGCTTGGGAGTAAACCCAACTAGCCATTGACAGCTATCTTGTGGGCAAAACGAGGGGGAAACAACGAGAAACAGCTTGCGACGTAGGAGAACAGCTGTGGTTGGTGGGTATGAAAGGGGCGAACGAGGCAAAGGATGGTGAGGGTAGAAAGAATGGAGGGGAACAGCTGTGGTTCGTGGGTATGAAAGGGGCGAACGAGGTAACGGATGGTGTGAAGAGAAAGAGCGGAGGAGAATATGCGACGTATTCTGTGTATGTGTTGGTGCCGTTGAAAAAAAAACGACCGATTGCTTTGATCGTTTTTTGGTGGAACTATTTAAATTTTTTGGCTATGCATTGAAAATCGATAATATGTTCAATGTTTTGAATTTTTAACTTTTTCAGATCATTAAGTAAATCATAAAAACATCAAATGAAGCAAGTTTAAAACAATAAATAAAGATAAAAATAATTAAATAATAAATTAATCAGTGCACTTGATGGGGCAACTTTTAATTTTGTTTTTTTTTAACCTTTAATAAATGCCGTTAGTGAATAATTGTTGTATTTGATTAATTGTCCAACAATAGATGTGCAATACGGAAAATTTTCAGTATGCTTACTTTCAGCAAGGAGAACTTTTATGATTGCAATTGCATGTTTCTTTCTCCGAAGCACGGAATTGATATGAAACGATTCGTAGTGCCGTTAATGCTTCCTTATGAGGTACGCGGTCAGATCTGCATGATCCGAATATGATGAATTATTCGAAAGGTAGGCTGCATCATTGG
>KZ061970.1:168652-195406 GCA_002091835.1 Anopheles maculatus
GGTACACATCGATGGGAAGGGTGGGTGATAGGAGGAGGGTGGTACATCAGAAGCGAAAAGCAATTCGGTGGACAAAATGGAATATAAATATTATTTTTTTCATTTTTGTCCTTTTTGCATTGCATACAACCACCGTGCAGACGTCAAAAACCCCCTACTGGTATGACAATGGGTAGCGCTACTCGTAAAGTTATTGGTTAAGTTTTTGCTTTTTTCTAAATTTTGGCGTCATAGACGTCAGGCTAGTTGGGAAGCCTTGCTGTTGTGGGATAATGGAGTTACGGACATTCGAAAGGATAGCTGAATGAAGCAGTATTATTTTTCCTGTATTGAACTAAAGCCTGGTTTTATCAAAGCAAAACCAACCTTGACACCTCTGTTATACTTATTACTAATTAACTAACAATTCAATTTATCCAACTGCAATATCATTTCAACTCGTTCTTTAACCTTTTCTTAGCGAAATTTTTGCAATCGACGTTAATACATCGTTTGAGATATTGCTAAATTTAATTAAATGAAGCCTTGATTTAATCTGACAACATAAAAGAAGCATCCAAAGTTACAGATTCGTGAAATACGCAATAATATTCTTGAACCATTGTTTTCGGACGAGTTTCATCGAATTAAGCTAAGCTGAGTACCTTGAATAGAGCTGCAGTACTTCAGGTCGCTTTTATTCATACCGAATGAGAAGTAACAACTTCATTGTGCTTTATCCTTTATTTGACCTAGTTTTACAATTACTTTTTCTACGTAAAAAGTTACAGACGCAAAATGTTGTAGCTGGAAACAAATGTTCTTCGTACTGAACTATCATTACTGAGCACCTTCAGCATTCCAACTAAACTGAACCAAAACTGATGAAGGCTTGAGTAAACATTTAGTTAGGGTTTTATTTAACCTTCAAAACGTACAAAAGCATTTTATTCTCCATCGTTTTAGTATTAATAGATTGCACTACTTTCTACCTACAAAAACTCCCTACCAAACCTCAGGCTCACCAACGGTGGTTTTCCCATTACCGCCAGCCACTACCCAAGCTTAGCAGCACTTTAAACACACACAGCAATATTGCAAAATTGCTACACCACGCCTGCACTATTCCGCTCTCGGTGGTTATCCCGAGTGCCAGCCAGTCTAATATACGCTCGGGTTTTCCAAAATGAGAAAACTTTCGCGCACCAAATTTACCAACGAAAAACCCCATTATGCCCACCAGGTTCGGTGGGTGAGGTTATGCCCTGACACACTGAAAATTCGTCAATTAGTCTCCTCCAATATGAGTAACTTTCACTTGTTGACTTGTGGGGGGTTTGCATCGAGCAGACGTTGCTGCTCGTGTCCTAGACACCGATTTCCCGCCCGGCTGTGTCGGGAACGTTTCGTCATCGTTCGATGCAGTATATTATGGCTTTGAAGTGGCTTATGTCAGTATAGTCAGATTGCTAAATCCATCCACTTTCTATCGAAGTGCCGAGGACACAAGTGTGACTGATGTGTTTTTGTGTTTAATTAATCTGCCAAATACTTATGATCCTTCGGTGATGCGGGTCCCTGGATTGTTTTGCAAAAGTCGCTAATTATGTGACACTCAGTTTACCACCGGGAAAAGTTACGTGTAATTAACCTTCTTTCAGCAGATCATCAGTTGAGCTTGTGTCGTCAAAATTAACTTGTTAAAAGTGCAAATAAAAATATAATTTAGTTTGTTTTTCATACTGGAACGATTTCGCTCTACTAATTTACCAAAATAGTGAGTATCTCTTTAAAAAAATCCCCTTTCTCTTTTCTTTACAATCTACTATCAGAAATACTTTCATTCAAATAAAGACCAAATATTCATCACTTTAACCACCAAAACCGCAACAAACGACTCTGGCTGTATGTAGAAATTAAAAAAACAAACATGACATCCTTCTCAATTTCATTAATTTGATCTAGCAATGTGGGAAATCTCATCAACTATGTCACAGAATCCGGTAAAGAGTACACACATTTACGCGTGCGGCACATATTACAATACCGTTTTAAATGAACGTGGGAATTTGAGATGAAAATGATTTTCCACACCAGCATCATCCTTCCACCACAATCTGAAGAAGAGCAGGAAAAACGCAGTAACCTTGCGTGACAGTACACACCAGTTCCGGAGTTGCATTCAGTCTGCCAGAACTGAAGCGTTCCTTCAGCATCCGCTGCAGATGCTCACATTTCCATATTTTCAATTTGTAAGGCTTTAGTTTTACACGAGCACAAACTCCAGCCACACTAGATTGATACCCATCGTTGCGCATCGTCGTAACCTGAGCCGGCTTATTGACCCCTCTTACAACCAGCTTTCCTGCATCTTTGTCCTAGCTAAGCACGAGCTAAGCGCTCAAATGAACGCACCGGTGTTCTGTTGTACCCGGCAGAACAGGTAGCATGCCTAATGCATGCACTCACGTCTTCTAAACCAAACCGGAAACACTGCTGAACAGTGCACACACACCGTCTAGCGTATAGAATGCATATTTCCACGCCTAATTAGTATGCGGCCGTAGTCGTGTTGTGCAACCGTGCACGATAGCATCCGATTGTAAAGTGCGTTCGCAGGTTTTGCGTGGGGTTGGGAAAAACAGTTCCCATGCATTCATAATCGGTAATTAATGCCGTACGCTTGGGGTTCGCGCATTAAACGATAATTTGGGCGCATAGAGACACAGTGTTGGTACAGTTATTTGAGCGCGGGAGCGAACTTGGAACGCTAGTAACACCATGCAAACAATAAAATGATGCGTTCGTGGCGCGCAAAATGTGGGTAATCAGAGTATGCATCCATTTCTGTACCGAGTGGCAGTGCGATGCAAACGATAATGCTAGTAACAGTGCGTTGTGTGTTGACGCGAATGGCGCACGATTCACAGATGAAAAAGGATAGTTACTGAAGCGGCACTAATTACCGTTTTGCGGACAATTTGATCATCCCGATCCTTTCTAGCAAGGTCGGCAGCACTTGATATAATAAGAGTTTTGTGGGTTGGTTGATCACGCTCACGTTTAAACATAGCTCGGAAGGCTTCTAGCGTGTTCTAAACTGTTGTACTGCAATCTTCTCAATTGATGAACATAACAACCCACCAAAAGTCTCATCAATCTTTTCCGTATACTTGGCTGCGGAAAATCCCGATCATCCCGTTACAACCTAGTTCAAATCATTCGCGCATGACTCCTTCCAAATCTTTTGTATGGAATCGAGCCTTTGCCTCTAGTCCCATAGAATCCCTACTCTGCAAAAGCGGACAACTTCCCCTTAACCAAATTATTACCCTAACAGTAGTTGCAGCAGCTAGCCGCTTTCGTGGCGCGCAAAATGTGGGTAATCAGAGTATGCATCCATTTCTGTACCGAGTGGCAGTGCGATGCAAACGATAATGCTAGTAACAGTGCGTTGTGTGTTGACGCGAATGGCGCACGATTCACAGATGAAAAAGGATAGTTACTGAAGCGGCACTAATTACCGTTTTGCGGACAATTTGATCATCCCGATCCTTTCTAGCAAGGTCGGCAGCACTTGATATAATAAGAGTTTTGTGGGTTGGTTGATCACGCTCACGTTTAAACATAGCTCGGAAGGCTTCTAGCGTGTTCTAAACTGTTGTACTGCAATCTTCTCAATTGATGAACATAACAACCCACCAAAAGTCTCATCAATCTTTTCCGTATACTTGGCTGCGGAAAATCCCGATCATCCCGTTACAACCTAGTTCAAATCATTCGCGCATGACTCCTTCCAAATCTTTTGTATGGAATCGAGCCTTTGCCTCTAGTCCCATAGAATCCCTACTCTGCAAAAGCGGACAACTTCCCCTTAACCAAATTATTACCCTAACAGTAGTTGCAGCAGCTAGCCGCTTGATGGAAAAACATATTCCAACAAAATCCCTTATACCACGTGCCAAACAAGACTTTCAGAACCTCACTGACTAGCTATGGCCCGACATTCTAAAAGTCTCCAGATAAATATCAAACAGGGTCATAGCCAAACAAACCTTCAATGAAATAATTAACATCAAGTACCATTCTTATTATCTCATTTTCACTGACGGCTCTGTCCTTAAGGATAAAGCTGGCTGTTCCATCTTCTCCGAAAATGCCAGTTGTACGATCAAACCCCCCGATAACATATCAATCTTTTCCGCAGAAGTCATAGCCCTTTTATTAGAAGCAGAAGAATACCTTAGTCCCGATAAACCTAATGTCATTTTCTCTGTCAGTGCGAGTGTTCCTTGTGCACACGACACAGGATCCTCAAAAAATCCACACATCCTACACCTTGAAGACCTCTCTCCACTTCCTGATCTTACTTTCTGCTGGGTCCCAAGTCACTTAGGTATCCAGGGGAACGAAACTGCAGACCTTCTTGACAACGAAGGTAGAAGAGAACCGACCATCAACAACGCCACACTTTCAAAACAGGACCTTCTTCTTTGGTCCAAAACGACAGTCTCCGATACATGGTCTATTAAATGGTTTTCTTGCCATAACCGCTTGCTTCGACACATAAAACTCTCCACTGACCCATGGACAGATACTGACGCTAGCGGAGATCAACGAGTTCTTTCGCGCCTAAGGATAGGACACACAAACATCTGATGAATAAATCCTCTGCCTGGGTTAGCATCACGGGTCAGCAGTTATTAATCGATTGTTTGGGATATACCCAACAACGATCCACTCTCCATCGGATTTCTTAAAACCACTGGTATATACAACCAAATTTAAGCAACACAATAGACATACACGATTATCACCCAGTCCCTCCAATTCCTTGGTTTCGCAGATGACATCGATATCATCGGGCCAACATCTGCGGCAGTATGCAAAGCGTACACCCGACTGAAATGCGAGGCCGATAGGATTAGATTGAGGATCAATGCGACGAAGACAAAGTACCTGCTTGCCGGAGGCTCTGACCGTGATAGAGCACGGCTCGGAAACAGAGTAACGCTCTGGAGGTAGTAGAGGAATTTTTGCTACCTTGACACGATCGTAACTTTGAAAAACAACGTAATCTGCGAAATCCGAAGGCGAATTGTTCAGGGAAATCGTGCCTACTACAGGCTCCACAAACTCCATAGATCCAGAAGACTTCAACAACGCACGAAATGCGCCATATATCGCACACTGATACGGCCGGTAGTCCTCTACGGGCACGAGTCCTAGACTATGATGGTGGAGGACACCAATGCACTCGCCATTTTCGAGCGGCGGTGTGCGAGCAGGGCGTGTGGAGCAGGAGAATGAACCACGAGCTAGCTGAGCTGTTTGACGATGCAGACATCCTGACGGTTGCCAAAGCCGGAAGGATACGGTGGTTGGGTCACGTGATGAGGATGCCGGACTCATGCCCTACCAGGAAGGTGCTTGTCAGCGACCTGTTCGGCACGAGGCGTAGAGGAGCACAGCGAGCTCGTTGGCTGGATCAAGTGGAGTCAGACCTGCGGGAGATCGGATGCAGCCATGGACTGTGCTTCTTGGAAACGAATTGGATGCCAGGCCCTGTCTAATAGACGTGTTCTCAAGGAGCATGCCATGAAAGAATAAGAAGAATAGACACACACAGGCACTCACAACTTGACCCTAGCGATCAGAAATCACAAACAACAATAGAAGAGACGAATAAAGTTAATCTCAGTCAGTCAGTCTCTATAATATCTCTATAGTCTCCATAATAAAAAAATAATAAATATTTCACTCATGTTAAATGGTTTAACTAGTTTCTGATCCCGCCAAAACAAAAGCGTATCAACCTCCGTAATGTGATTAAGTTAACTAAAATCCAAACAATCTTTTACGTTTAGCATTGCTTTCCGGTGTGCCCGGCTTTCAATGATTTAATTACAGTTTTTTTCCCACCCTTTATAGCAACAACTCACTGCCCCTAGCTGCTGCTCTTTAGATCTTCCGCAAATTGAATAATTTTCTAATTTAAACTTCCAACAACCGACCCTTAAAAGTACCCGGATGAACGCCATTTGAAAGGTGCTTTTGCGGCACCTTTTTTTTGCTGCTCTTTCCACGAGCACCATCTTCAGTGCGTGCGCGTGAAAGCAAATCCATTTACCCTTTTGGACAAACGAAAGGAAATAAAAATACACACACAGACGCAGAAAAAAGGAAGAGAAAGTTCACCGGACTGTTTACATTGGCCAGTGTCCAGCGTGCTTTCCGATGAACCCACCGACCACAAGGAAACACCTTTTACTGGTCCAGGCTTTAACGGCCCGCTTGCGCTTTACTTCAACTGGCACGTACAAGCTTTTAAAACATCGTTGCGCGTTTTTTTTTGTAGTGCCTTAAAGACATTTTAATTTAATTTTCCTCTAAAGTGGAGCCCAAAGCTAAGGGGAAGAAAGATGAAAGGCCCCAACGCATAAGTTTAATCTTCATATAATGTTTACACACGGGTGAGTTGTGGATTTAGATGTGATTTTTTGTGAAAATAAGATACTTTTTGTCCAAAAAAAAAATCCAGTGCTCATGTACATTTTTGTAACAAATTACTTCTTCATTTATTTTCTCCCCCTGAGTGTCTGCAAAACACCGCACACGAACAGTCGCCAAACGCAAGTTGGTTGAGCTCCAAATCTGCTTGGTTAAAATAGAACCATAAGCATGAGAACGTTCCGCGATAAAATCTCCAATCTATAATTACACCAGCTTACCAACAGTACCCACAGTGTCAAGGTCATGGAGTGACGAAGGTCACGAAGTATGACGCCCGATTGTCTCTGCTACTGTCTGCGTTGATATTTGTATCTACAAAACTATCCAATTTGTCGCCATCGTTACCAGCCCAGTGAAGCGCCACGGTCGTAAAGTTCAGCAACGCAATGAAAATTCCACTTCAAGAGATATAGCAATACACATCGGTGGTAGTAATTTGAACGGATTTACTACACATAAAAACTGCGAGCACTATGTTTGTGCTGTGCGAGTACTGCCCTGTGTCTAGCACTAATAACCAGACTCTAATGTACAGCCGAGATCGCCTGCGAAAATCTAACTTTTTTCAATGAATTTTAAACTCAAACTTCTAAAACTTTCTACCCTACCATCTACGATGCTATCAACAAGCAATCAAGACTCATCCAGACCCTTCGCATTACATCAAAGTTCCGTTTGTGTGGTTTCGTTTTGGCGCACGTGCTGGCATTTTAATTGCATTTTTATCAGCTAATTATCTTAACCGTACGTCCCTTTTTACCTTCGTCCCATATTTCACTACGCCGTCCGTGCAGCACAAAGGTTGTGGGGACGCATCGGGGCTGAGGGTGTATCTAGCTTAAGGCTCACCAGATAACCAGTAAATCACTTAACCGGATTCCAATTCACTCACACGCACACACGTGCCGTTGACTCTTCAACCTAGCCGGAGAGTCACAACGAAGCTACAGCTTGCAAACTTATGGAGCAGTGGGCAAGAATTCGACAGACGAGCGAAAGCGTTATAAAGCGTCAGTGATCAAAAAAACTGTGCTGTAAGAAAAAAAAACCCTGAAACTCCTCTACATTGAGCTCTGTATTCATCAAGATAAGCTTGTTTACTATGTGTTTGTGGGTCTATAGTATGAAGCGAATTGACAACGGTATCATGACCAAAGCCACCGGTCTGTTTCTCCGATGAAAACACATCGTCCCGATATAAGAAGCTTCGGAATCGGCCGGAAGTGGCCTCTCGTTGTTGTTGTGCGCCTGATTCAACAACCACCCGGTGGCCCGGTGGACCTCGTACCAACCGACCATAGCTCCCTTGAGACTGTGCGCAAGGGTGTTGCTAGTGGAGCTATTTGGAAATTAATTTCCGCTCCCGATTGGCGATCAACCCCCGGTGCTGAAAGGCGATCGAACAGGTTCACCTATCGATTTCGGTTTCGGTTTGCACATCCGGCACGGTTACGGCACGCAAACACATCGATCTATTACGCCAACGGCCTGACATTTCGTTCGTTACGTACGTTATTTCTCCCGAGCTTTTCCCTTTTTCGACTGCTGAGTGTTGTGGAGAAATCAAATTTTGGTTCGTTGCCGAAAATGGGAATTCCTCCCAAAGGGACGCAAGTCAACAAACGGTCAAAAACAAACCTCCGAAAGCACGTGCACACAAGAACGAATGGTTCGGTTCAGGGTCGGTGGCTTTCGTACGCACGAACGGCCCCACTAACGGAAGCATTAACGTGCAATCGAATTTCCACCGAAAAATCAACTACATCCGGTAATTTTCAGCCCTGGCATCATTCGGTACTGATGACAAACGTTTCGGTTTTTCAACTGTCCTTAACCAGGCAGCACTGTAGCAAAGGGTAAAATGGGTTTAAACAACGCATAACAATTCCGTTGAATCTTGTCTTATCCATCTTGCTCAAGCACACGCCACGTTCTCAACGGTTTCCTATGCATAAACATGGGTGGGTAATGGAAGGAAAATAATGATTCTCAGCCACTCGTTACATTACTCGCTATTATGACCTTTCCATTTTTCTCTCCCGCACACATTCCCGCACCTCTTCCTACCGCAGCGTATCCTTAACACACAGGATATACATCCAAGGGTACGCTGTTGGCGTTCAGCAGCAGTATGCAGGTTCATACGCTTCGGAATCCACAACGTGTCAGTAAAAGTGAAATGAGGGTTTTCTGATTTGATTAGTTCGGAACCAAGAAGGTTTCACTCGTTCATACACACTCCCCAGCCCGGTTGAAAATTCTACATTACGATTGAAATTTAATAGTCAGAACATTCCCGGCTTTTTTTTGCTTTCACTTCATTCAAAAGGATATAATTAGATGGTTATCTTTGGGTGCTTTTCAGCAGGATCTATTGATAGAGCGGCTAATGGAAATTGTCGTGAAACTGTGTAGCCCTGAAACGTGCAGCCTTATTGTTTTGTTGTGTGTTGAAATATGATGCTGCTTAATCATGTGGCACGCACCAATAGCGTCGTGATTGTGGAGGTAGCTCTGAGAATTATACCGATATTATCGTCAGAAAGGATAATTAAATTAGACGCACAACACGATTGATTGATACGATTCATTCGGATTCCAATCTGTTACTAATAGATGTTTCCTCAAAGCGAACAAAGGAAATTCGTTTTTCCAAAGGTAAGCCTCACAATCATCATCTAAACGATAAATTGCTTCATACATCATCATTGCATATTTCACAAAAACAAAGACCCGAAACAAAAATGGGAACTCCTGTCGGTACGTGCCACACCGGTGATGAAGCTTATCCCAATTTAAAGCATCCAACTTTAAATGCGGAGATGGAGATGTGCGTGCTTTCGAAGATTTCGATGAAACACTTGCAAAATTCTATCAAATTTAATCTCAGGCAGAAAAGCGAAGTGAAGTCATTCAGCCTGAAGGATGAGCTTAAATTGAACTGTTCTTCACAATTTCGTACTCGAGCTAGGCAAAATAATCGTTAGCTCTGAATTCTTTCAACTGAACAACTGATTTTTTTGAAGCTCTAATGAGATTTGTTTATTATTGCGCTGTTTATAACCGTCAACACTAATTATACAATCCAACAAAAAACGAATCAACAAATTCTTTCACAATAATTCCTTTATTATCGATTATCATGTTTACTGTCCACTGCAATGGGACCGGCCCGTGAACGCAAGCAAACAAAATTAATGAGCTCACCATAATCCCGCCAATCTATAATCAACATGTCACATTAAGTCCAAATATAAATAATCATAATCACAGCTTACACTGCCACCGTACATCAATCGGTTTATAACCATCAAATGTCACAACTGTTCCTCTACCACCTTTTCTCTCCACACACCCACACCCACACCGTCTCACAACGAAACTAATCCCTTCCCCCCGTTTTGCAGGTGTTTGCATTTTAATAATAAACACGAATAAACTGATGACGAATGGAAAATTGACATTCCAGCCAAGCATGGTTAGCGGCAGAACACTGGCAGATGTAGCAGATAAACGTGACTCTTGATTAACAAGTCAGAAGCCACTGTGTCCAGTGTTTTTTTATTGGAATCGATTTTAGTGACATTTTTTTTTTTTACAAGGAACACAGACACGCCGTAGTCTATTTGATGGAATTTGTTTACTCATTCCTGTAAACAACTTCGCTCTCTGTTTACTGTGGCTGTATATCCTTGCTTTGGTATATATATTTACTGACCACAGAAAGCTTAACGTTCCTATTCCTGTCCGTTTAATGGTATTAGCTCTTAACTGTACGCTTTAAGCTGATTGGAAAGCTGCCGAGGGTTTTGCGAAGTGTTGCCAAACGCGTCGAAAGGTCACGTAAGAAATGGAAACGCTAGGAAACCACTTGGATGCCCTTGACCAAAGGAAACAAACCGAGCGAAATTCACTATCAAGGCAACAAATCGAGTAGCCGTAACGATCCAGACTAATGTGTCTCCAGGAAGGAACAACTCAGCAAACTCTGTCTCTGTCCCAAGTCAAGTACCAGTTGTTGTGTTTCTTTTTTCCCCCTTTTTTCCTCGAAAATTATTCCTCTCTATCGCTCCGAATGCTTTGTCGGACCAATGTTTGTTTTAGCTTTTGGGTAGGCTAGCCTCACCAACGAAACTAGGATATCTAATTTAATTTGAATCACTACGTGAGAGAAATTAATCACTCAGCCAGAATCAGCAGCAATGTTCCCTACCGTACCGTACCCAATGCCCCACTGGCGTCGACAAAATATTCTCAACGTGTCGCCAAAATTGGCCATAAGATTGCTTTCCTTCCGGACCAGAAACATACACAGGACCGCCATCGACGGCATAGCGCGAGATGAACATAAATTATTTCCACATTTCCAAGCCATCTTGCACTCGGAAACCATCGCCCCAGTGAGAGCTATAAATAATTGTTCTGGCATTCGTTCTGCCAAGATTTAATCCCCGTAGCAGCGAAGTTAAATAAAATGATGTATTCAGCATGTTTTCCCGCCTGCAGATTCGCCATCCAAGCGTTCGCCGCTAATCGAAATTTTTGACACGACCCGTAGATCTCCGCATCGTGATGTCGCATCGTGGCGCAGAATTTGCCGGCTCAACGGCCGCTCGGCCACTTTCGATACCTTATGGACAATGGTGGACAGGGGCTCAGATTATAAATTTATTGCCCACCGGCTGACCGGGTGCCTCTATTGCCCTTCCGTCTAACTTTGCCGTTCCCAACCGGTCGGGACGGGCTTGTAGCGTAATGTTTTATCGACTTGCCTGTAACAGCAGCAGCCCATTCTACCTACGGAAGCTACCCGCGGCACATTGCGTCGGAGGGTCGGAGTGACTCCACTTAGGGGTCACTTTAATCGTTTTTCGACGACAAAAGTTTGTCACCTGCTGGGAATTGCTTTTTCTCCACCCAGGGCGCGGAACACATCAGGAATGTTCCGAAGGAAGGGACACAGCAGAGAGTGAAAGTAGAAATTCAATAAGCTTTGTGACCGACCGTAAGCAACGACAACAAAAAATCTCACCTTGTTGCGAAAGATTGTCTGACCTAATCCAAAGTCCGAAAACTTTGGCGCGTGCGATAATAAAATATCTATTAGGAGCGGGGAGCATGCGTTTAAGCTTCCGCGTCAACGGCAATTGAGTTATTGCCCGGGTCCCGACGTCCCCAACGTTTGAACCGAAGTTCAATTTTTCGCACATTTTGATTTTTACGTAAAGAAAAACCCAACAGCCAACCGAAACGCGAAAGGATACACAAACCCGAGCTTTACGTTTCCGTGGGAGAAGACGCTTATGTTTGAACGGTTTTTTATTAGTTTCTGTGATAGGCTTTGGAGCGGCATAATGTCGAAATGATTTTCATTCGCTTAACCATGGTTGAAAGACATGAGAGACGGCAAAACATACGGCACGCGGAGACGCCAGCTGAAAACAAGTGAGCACAAAATAAAACAACTTCAACTTCGACCGGGTCGTAAACCACAGTCTAGCACGTGGCATGCAACCAAAATATTTACCCGCCTCCCTTTCTCGGAAGCCAATTTGCTGAGGCTTGTTATAATTTCGCTAAGGGGGAACAGCTGTATTGCACTTCATGATATGATATGCACATCAAATAATGAGCGGCAACATAATTGGGAAGCAAACATTTAAGCAGTAGTTCAGGCAGGTAATAACAACGTTTGGGTGAATAATTTTACTGGGCATGTTTTTGATAGGCCACTAATTACTGCTGCAATCTGATTTTACACTCCACAATTCAATATTGGAAATGCTTACATAGCGGAGGATCGATTGCAAACATTTGCGTGGAATTCAAGTAGCTTTTTGATGCAAATGAGCTTAAATTAAATAATGTATTAGGTGATTTCGAATGCTTTTAATGTTAACTTAACTCTTCATCGGAAAAAATAGTCTTTATTTGATGGTAAACAACTCATTTATGAAGAGCGTACATTTTAATAGGGACCTTCCTTTGTTTGAATCGAATTATAGTAAATATGTATTTTATAAATGAATTTGAGCAGAGTTTTTTACATCTTTATTTGATGTTACTTATTGCTTCATACGCTTTCGGCTGAGCTTGTACAATGATCCACTGTACTGATAGTAATACCCTAATTATGCAGTTTGGATTTAAAAAAGGTCACTCTAACGCCCACCAGTTACAAAGGGTCGTAAACATTATAAACAAAGCAAAAGAGAGTGAAAAGTTTACTGCTGGAGTACCACAGAGAAGTGTTTTAGGCCCTCTCCTATATATATGTAGCATGAGTATCAACAGGTTCACCTAGTTGAACGTGACAGCCGCTCGGATCCAAACGACTATTCCGGAACGGAATTGTTTTTGGCTAAGGAGCTGAAGAAGACAGTCATCCAGACATGCATCCGATATCGCTGGATAGAAATAACTCATCTATCACCTCATGCTGATGATAGTGCCTTACTTTTCTCACATAGAATTCATTCTCGATTGTATCTTGGCTTGCAAAAGGGACGAGACAAATACAAAAATTACCTTAGGGACAGGAAAATTATAGTCAATTGCTCTAAGATTAAGTTTTCCCCTTTAAGTACAGAATACATATGTCCACTATACGTCGTGAAGTAAGACAACTTGCAAGATAATACTGTACCATGGAGCCCAGCAGTAAAGTACCTGGGTATAATCTTTGACAGAAAATTGTTCTTCAAAGAACATATTCACAGAATCAAAACTTAAACTTTAGGTCTACTGATGAGTTTAAAATAAATAAATAAATAAAACGTAGATCCTTTCGCTTTCTTTATCCAGTAAGATGGAAACAGGTCTTCTTCTTCTTTCTTGGCCTGCTCCTAGGGAGCACATTTTATAGACAGAGTCTGGCATCCAATTTGTTTCCAGGAAACTCGGTCCATGGCTGCATCCGATCTTCCGCAGATCTGATCCAGCCAACGAGCTCGTTGTGCTCCTCTACGCCTCGTGCCGAACGGGTCGCTGACGAGCACCTTCCTGGCAGGGCATGAGTCCGGCATCCTCATCACGTGACCCAACCAGCGTATCCCTCCGGCTTTAGCAATCGTCAGGATGTCTGCATCGTCAAACAGCTCAGCTAGCTCGTGGTTCATTCTCCTGCTTCACACGCCCTGCTCGCACACCGCCGCTCGAAAATGACGAGTGCATTGGCGTCCTCCGCCAGCATAGTCCAGGACTCGTGCCCGTAGAGGACTACCGGCCGTATCAGTGTGCAATATATGGCGCATTTCTTGCGTTGTTGGAGTCTGCTGGATCTCAGGAGTTTGTGGGGTCCGTAGTAGGCACGATTCCCCTGAACAATGCGTCTTCGGATTTCTCAGCTTACTTTGTTATCCGAAGTTACGATCGTGCCAAGGTAGCAAAACTCCTTTACTACATCAAGATTGTCGCCGTCAACTAATACTTTGCTTCCGAGTCGTGCTCTATCACGGTCAGAGCCTCCGGCAAGCAGGTACTTTGTCTTCGTCGCATTGATCCTCAATCCAATCCTATCGGCCTCGCGTTTCAGTCGGGTGTACGCTTCGCACACCGCCGCAGATGTTCGCCCGATGATGTCGATGTCATCCGCGAACCCAAGGAATTGGAGAGATCGGGCGAAAATCGTGCCCCTGATGTCGAAGCCCGTGCTTCGCATGACACCTTCCAGAGCGATGTTGAACAGCAAACAGGAGAGTCCGTCCCCTTGCCTCAGTCCCCTGTGAGATTCGAACGAATCCGACAGCATGTTCGACACTCTCACCTTGCACTGCACACCGTCCATTGTAGCCCTCAACAGCCGTACCAGTTTCGCAGGGAAACCGTACTGCGACAGTGGTTGCGCAAATTTTAAACACCACATTATCCTGTTTTATTCCTTTTTATTTTTCTGCCACAGGCAAATCTTGTCCTTTGCGTTTGCGTATCTTCTTGAACTTCGTCGAAGTTCTCTCTGCAAAGCAAGAACGCGATGGGAAGTGCTGGGCTCCAAAAGAAAGAGACGAAAAAAACGAAGCACAACCACTTTCGAAGGGAAAACGTTACAAATTTTACGTTGACTGACTTTTTGCCGTTTCCCGAGCAACTGGGGAAGGGAAAATGGGAAAAATCGAGCTGTCGGCGAACGTGGGAACCGCTATGGTTTCCGAGAACGACATCCGGCATTCTCAACCAAGACGCGAATGCTGAGCGGAGACGACTGAAACGAAGAGGAACACTCTTTGGCTCACTTTCTCTCGTTCTCTCTTGTGCAAACCTCGAACCATCCTCAATCTGCATTCGGTTCGGCCCAGTGAGCGTTAACTCAATATGCTTAATGTAGGAATAAAAGCAATAACGCTTCAAGCACATTAATATTACAGCAGAAGAAAGCACTCGTTGCGCGTCCCATTCTGCGCCACCACAGGTCCTCAGCGGCATTTTGCACCGATCCAAACCGATCCAATTTCCCCTCGCATGCGATCGAAAAGCACCGAAAGGATAGCACCATGCTCCTGGGACGTTATTACCCCCATTAGCACCATCATCATCATCGACATCATCGTCACCATTGAGCGTATCGACGGGTGCACGGCACGATTGGGGCCTATCCTTTACGGCAGCTGCCGAGACAACTGGATGGGAATTAGGGTAACTCCTTCACATCTGTATAGACTATTCCGAACCCCTCTCGCCCAGCCTCCTGCATATCTCCCCTTGGAAAAGGAATCCAAGGGATATCTACCTCTCGTTATGGGTTAGAAACTTGGTGAGGTAGTATGAAAAGCTAACGAAGAGATTTCTTCACTCCGTTCGAATACATCCGCCTTGCCACGGGTTCCACATTCACAGCGGTGACAGGATGGGGAGCTTTTGCGAAAGTTTGCCATTCACTTTTGCTCTTTAAGGAATAATTGAGCCCATTATGATTCACATTAGGTTTTGAGCGAACTATAAATAGCTTCGGATACGGAAACTACGTACGCGCATTGAGTGAAAATTCGCTCGCCGCTCCACATAATTATATCGTTATATGTATTAATTAAACGATAAATAGCAAATGAGCAAGTTTTATAAGAAAAAATATTGAAAAGCTTGTTAAACAAACTGATTAAAATCTGGCATGTCTTCTAGCGCAAAGTTAATTATTACTCAATTAAGTTGCAAGACTCTTAGAGTGGTTCAAGAAGAACAGGACAGGAAGTTATTCACTCTAAATTTATCCATTGTTGTTAAAACTTTAAAATTCCGTGTAATTGCTCTCCTCTCGACTTTGCGTCAACTATGAACAAACTTATCCATCCGAACTCAGCTTACCAGTTCGCTCTACCCGGAAGTATTAACGCCCTCAGTAGTAAAACGAAAATGAAAATCAAAACTGTTTCTATTTGAATGGACTGCGATGATTGCAGGTCAGGACAGAGAGAGAGAGCCCAATAATCCATTGTACCCAATAGTCGGGGCAAGCTTTCGCTCACGGTCCCACGTCCGGTTGTGTTGAAAAATCAACAACTGCATTCATTGTGACATTTCAAATCAACTCATCCGACAGCTGTAGGATAAACTATCCACCGGAGATGCCCAGTGCACTCGGTCAGATTGCATTTAAAACAAGCAGCTGATGCTGTGCATCCCTGTGTATGCCCTCTGTGTAATATACACTGATCCCAGATTTCCGCATCGGCCATTGCTGTGTACCGTGTCGTACACTTCTTGTCGTGTTTCATGCATGGTCAGGGGTTTCAGCACTCTGCACTGCAATAAACCGGGATGAAGGATGAGACTAATCCTTACGTGATACATACATTTTGCAACATTCTTAACATTTCCAAATGTCAGCTTGTCTGGGTGTAAAACGGAAAAAAACGTTTCGCACGGTTTTCCTATGCATTAATGCTTCATGAGAATTAATTTACGAGAAAGTTAAGAAGAAACATTACTAACTTAACTAAATTTAATGATTCATTGGAAAATAAATTTTGAATCGAAATTTGCTGTAGAATCGCTACGTTGGAATAATATATGTTTAATACTTGACCAATAGAAATACATCCGTTTGATAATAAATTAAATAAAAATGATAAATTTGTAAACGACAAGTAGATGCAATATATACCGACTTCAAAGCAGCTTTTGACAGCTTGCCACATGAACTATTATTAGCAAAACTAGCAAGACTTGGCTTTGGGAAACCAATTCTGCGCTGGATAAGATCTTGGGCCTGACCTCAGGGGAGCGCATTAAGTCCGATTTTATCTATTTTGTTTGTCTGCAATGACTGCATCAATGTTATACCATCTGATGGTCATCTATTATATGCTGACGATCTAAAATTATTTGTACCTGTGTCCTCGTCTTCTGATTGTCGTTATGTCCAAAATTGTCTTGACTCATTTTCTGATTGGTGTTCGTTAAATGGCTTGGTATTATGCCCGCCTAAATGTTGTGCCATTTCTTTTGGACGCTCCCCGTGTAAGATTGTGTGGAATTATTCGCTCTGTGGTGTAACAATAGTTAGAGTATCCTCCGTGAAGGATTTGGGTGTTTGGTTGGACATTAGTTATGTTGTGAATAAAACTAACAAGACTGTTGCAAATGCAAATGCAACAGGGAATTGCGGCGAGAATTTTAACTGTTTCTAAAACTTAACTTTATTCAAAGTAACGGCTTGGATTCGGTTCGGTGGTTAGTTCGGTTTTAAAAAACACAGTGTTCCTTCTCGTTTTAGTTCGCAACTGGTGTTTTTGCGCGATGGCCGTTTTTCTCTCGTTCGTCGGTCGTTGCCCTATTCGCGACTAATCGCTCTAGATATCAACTGCTCGATCTAATATCGAGCAGTTAAGGTTTATATACGATTCGATCTTCGTCGATCGTGCTGTTTGTAAACAACCTAACGTCACTTATCACGCGGTACATCGGCACGTTTTCACAACAAAGACTCTGGGCTTTATTATCAGAATGTCCTCTGAAATCGGAGATTCCCTTTGCTTGAGGGCATTGTATTGCTGCTGGGTTCGTTCCGTCTTGGAGTGACCGCTATGCAGAGAATAGAAAGGGTACAGATGAGGTTCACGTGCCTCGCAGTGCTTAGAGTTCTACATGGATACTCTACTCCTGTGCCCTCTTATTCTCGCCGCTGTCGAATGCTTGGTCTGACTGAAATCAAATCCCGTTATTCGCCAGCGCTGTCCTAGTTCATTGCCTATATCCTGTCCTCTGAATTAGACTCTTCTTTCCTCTATACCCATATATGTTCCTTCATGTCGTCTTCGTAACAGACCTCCTATCTTTATTCCATCTCAGCACTCGGTCTTTGGTCAGAATGATCCCTGGTTGAGAGCATGCATTACATTTAACCGCGTTCACCATCTGTTTTACTTCAATTTTCCTGTTTCTCACTTCTGATCTCTATTGTACAACTCCTCATAACTACCTTATTTCGGTCCTATCCCAATGGCGTTCCTCCTTCCTTATTAAATAAGAAATTACATTTTTAAACCCATAATGGCAGACATTGAGAATAAACAAATAACAAATAATTAGTCTATCCGACAAATAGTTACGCTGAACGAATACGCTGCGCCATACCAACACGCGTAACGTCACAAACGTCATCGGATGACAGACAGCGCTTCAGATGCCAAACAGCGCCACACGTCATCAGATGTCGCCCTCAAGTGTACACCGGTTAGGGTTGCAGCTAGGGTCAAGTAGGGATAACGTCGAGTAGAATAAGTTTAGTTGAATAAGTCAGTCTTAAGCGGAACTCAAAAGAGTAATGTTTGTTTTTAAATATAAATCTCATCAACATAATTATATTTCAAGAACAAATGAGGCGCACATGTGGAAATAATACATAAAACTAGCTCGTTTTATATATTTTATTGTACTTTTTAGTGAAATTTAAGAATAACAGTCAAAGTATGTTATTAAAAAACGGGTAACTAATAATCTATACTCGAAATGTAGCTAAATAGAAAGACTTTTTGCAGCATTTCTATAAATTAAACTCCTTTAAAATGATATTTCTAAACACAAGCTCATCTTATTCACCCACGGTTCATGAATTTCAACCAATTCCAATCAATCATCCCAGCTGCATTCGCCAAACGATGATGATACCACCGGAAAAGCTCAATATAACTGCTACCGAACCGTCAGCATAGTCTTCCTACCGGATGCACATTTTAAACCACATTGACGAGCAGCGACGATGAGCATCGCATTCAATTGTTAACTAAATCCGCTGGCAATCAATCAATCAAAGTTGGTCACTTCAAGCGACGCACTTGTCACGGTTCGCTCAATAGACACTGCCTTTTTTCGCGCGAAACCCCGATGGAGACGCCCAGTCCGCCACGAATCGAACCGAAACGCCATCGACAACACACCTTCGCAGCGTGCTTAAATCGTACCGAAGTGCCATAAATCTTGGGGTTTTCCAGTGGACAAATTTCAATTTCAACACACTTTATCAGCAACGGTCCTGCCCGCGTGAAAATACCATTCCGTACCATTTAACGTTCCGCGAATGGGATGGACAACCGTCGGTAGGGTTTCATTGCTATTAGGAGCGTACATTTTCGTACTGCGAGCTGTTACGCAGCAGTGTTTGTGGGAGTAATATTAAATATTCTCTTTCAAAATCGGTTACAGCTTTAGCGCTGACGAGAGCATGCCGTAAGGAGTGAGATTCAATTATAAAGTCTGAGTCTCTGTAGCGCCGTTTCACGTAACAAATGGTGTTTGAAGTAGAAGGTTGTCAATTTTTTAAGGCGCGCTATTGCTTTAAGCTGAGAATTTTAAATCAATTTCGTTGTTTTTTTTTTATTTTGAATTAAATTTTAAGACGTAGGATGCACCAATTTCATAAAATTCTTTAACATAACTTTAACATAAAAACAATGTTAAAGAGAAAAATCAGGCACCAACAAAAATTATTAAACCTCAATTCATAATGTTTCTTTTACCACTTTAAATTCCAAATTCAATTTTACCGTGTTGCATCGTCAACCGCAAGTACGATTTGAAAGTATAAGCTCTTTGCTAAATTGTGCTCCCAAACATCAAAAGCTCCAAAATCCTCTTACGAAAAAGGAAAGCACCATACCGACATCTTAAAGGTTCGTACAAGACTGTATATATCAAATGTCAGTCGACACAGTCGTATCGATCATCGACGGAATGCAATGACTTTATGGGCACATAACTGCGGTTAGTTTGCTGCCAGAGTTTGCTTCCCCTAACTTTCGCCGGCGTGGTTTTCTATGACTTCAATATTTCCTTCGTTTTGTCGGTGCGAATAAGGAGCAACTTTTGCCGTTTTCAAATTTTCTACTACTTTCCCAAGTCCTCGCGTTCGTAACCATCGTGCTGAAACTGGCCTGGTCACATATGAGCGAATCTTGAAGTTTGCGTCCGATTGCGTCGGTTTCGGGACGGGGAAGCATTGTATTAAAGCTTTCCAGCAACCGAACGGAGCTGCTGTTTGTTTGCCACAAATATTTGTCTTTCCGTTGTTTGAAATTAAAGTTCACTTCAATCAATTCAACGGGAAGTTCAGTTCACTTGCCCTCAATTTCGTTCGATGATATTGGTATGGTGCTTTCTTCAATAACGTTAAAAAGTTTTACATTTTTGAAGCAAAATGAACATCGCACACATATAAAACTTACCAAACAGTGAGACACAACTAGGATACCCACTTTTGTTGAACAAGTGCCTGGTTACGCTCGCCCTTTTCTTCCAAAGTGATGCTAAGCAACGCTCTCATTTAGGATACAGTCAGCATTGTTTCCGAACCACTGTCTCTTACACTTCTTTTCTCGGGTGCAAAGTTCAACTTGAAGCCAAACAAAGAAACATCCATTTGTCTCTATCGCAAAGCTCGATGTCTTCGGACTTCATTTTACAAAAGACAAACCGTTCTCGCATACCGTAGCGTAATTGCTGCCCTGTTTGTGCTTGTGTGTTACGTTCGCAGTAAATGGTTCCGAAGTGCCACACAACACGAGCCAACCGGTGCAGCACCTTTGACACCGGACACAGAAGCCACTCGAGCAAAGTGTCAAATGGAATGTCCTGGACATATCTTTTTTGTTTTGCCAATTCCATGTCCCAGGTTCTTTCTTTCGATTCAAGCAAACTCAACCAAAGCCTCAACAGCCATTGAAAGGGCAAATAAAACGGATTGGTGCTTGGGGTCGAACGGGAGCGTGTTAACATGCATGCTATCGTGTGCCCTTTGTTGCATTGTTTTAAGATGCACTTTGTCTTCCGTGCAACTCGCTGCTGCACTCGTTTGGGTGGTGCCTGATGGCGGAAAGTCATGGCTGAAATAAGAGAATCATTTCATTACAACTTTTACCAAAGCTACACCATTCCGCAAAGCATTAGCGTCGAGCGATGGACGGCCAGTGCAACAATAGCTCGACCACTCGGCATCGTCCGGCAACAAACCGGGCTGCAAACTTTCACTCTCCCGGCGAACATGGATTTAGTTTCGATAATGGGTGTTTTCCCGTGTCTGTTTTACTCGCCACCCTGTACCACGAGTTTCAGGGCGATGCTTTTTGCTTTGTTTTAACTTTCCTTCACTGCGTGTTTTTTTTCTTCTTGCTATCCAGTACATCCTTTTCAATCGCTGTAATGAAATGAAAATGAAAGAAAGCCGATATTCGACGCAGCACTTTGTTTGGATTTGTAATTTCAGAAGAAGTTTTCGTTTTCCTTCGCCTATCAGAAGCCCATCAGTAAGCCCACCCCCCAATGGAGCTTAAGGGAAGCGAACGCTGGCACAATTAGTCCACGGAGCTTTAGTGTGAAGCCAAGAAACGAGAAAAACATGCCTTAACATGGCTTCCGTTGGGCGGGCAGCAGATGTAAGCGGAGAAAAAGTCAAAAGTGCAGTGAAAAGTTACTTGCCGGGCCACTCGTTGCATCGCTCCGCATCCGAGAGATCAGTTGAGAGATGCTTCGCCGCAAGAGCATTTTTTGGTATCCTGGGGGGAGATACTGAAGCAACTAACCACCCAAGACTGGGATTCGGTTCGGTTTTGTGTTCAGCCGGTTGTCTATGCGCTTCTTTGCAGAAAACTCCCTTCGGAGTGGTTTCAATCATCGTCTACGGTGAACTTGTTGTTCCAAGTTGTTTTCAGTACGTTTGTTGATCAGGCAAATAAATATTGTTAAAAGTCGACGATAACTTTTTCGATGGTGTTTTAACTGGTGCAAAAGTCATTCTCATAGATTTTGTAAGTTGAGTTCTTCTTTGCATCTATGTATACTCTTCCTGGAAGCCAGATGTGTAGTTTTCCTTCTAGAAACAAACAAATGTCGCATCGCTGAGATAAGATAAATAAACATCTCACCCACATCGGAACGATGCTATTAAAGGGCATGTGAAGTCAGTAAGGTAAAGAACAAAGTCCTCACGATTAGAATGATATTTTTAAAGCTCATTTAACTGACTACGGAAACATGAGCTGTTCTTGCGTGGGAGCTATTTCCGTACCTAACGTACACAGAAGATGCCCAAGGACAGAAGGTCGTCCTTGCAGTTGAACAATGGAACATTTCCATTCTTTTTCTGCTTTGTTCAATTCAGCATAAACTTGGCCAAGGTAATGGAACCTCTCGCTGAAGGGAGTATCGTATTTATAGCCTTTTCTTACTAGGACACTACTTTTATTTTGTGGTTGAAAGGGGAAACAAATTAAAAGTTATTCTCTTTCATTGAAAAACGAATCTAAACATTTCAGAATCTTAGAATTTATTTATTTATATATTCTCTTTCAGTTAGCATCATTTTAACATATGTATTTAACGCACTACAAAAATACTACACCACAAGCTTAAACGTTGTACCGTAGTAATGGGAATAATATAGATTAATAACACACACATATAATCGTCAAACTAAACTATGTAAAAAGGTCCGTTTACTATTTAAACTTAAACAGAAATCGACATTGTTATCTAAAGAGCTGTAGACTTCTTGTACCTTTTTCAGCAAAGGGTCATTTGCGCCGAAATTAGTCGTTCTACAGTCTGTGCCCAAAAATGCCCTAGGTCGTAGCATCCTACTAGATGTCTGTATGTTGATCTTCTTCAGAATCGACGGGGCGTCAATATTACCACTGATCAGTTTATTTATCAAATATGCACTATGCCGTCATTCTTCTATGTCCGAGCGGTTCTAGCCGAAATAATAGACATCTACTACGATATGACGAACACAAAGGGACACGGGACCATGGAAGACGATAAAACATAATACTTGTAAATCTTATGCTGAATGGATAGTATCCTGTTAACTATATATTGTTCAATTGGCCAAAAATGGTGCTTCGGCAGGGACCTTTTCCGATAGGCTTATCCTACCTCACGAGCACATGCGTGCCCCACAGTCTCTCTGCATGGCTCGGTGGCAGAGTATGTGGGACACATATGAGTTCGGGAGGTTTTTATATTCGATCACTCCCCGAGTTTGCTTGAAGCCCTGGTTCCATGGCATCTCAGCTGTTCGTGCGTTCATTCGAATGATGTCTAGACTTAGGTCTAACCATTTCGCATTAGGCGCTCATCTCCAGCGTATAGGACTGGTCGACTCCAAAGCTTGTGGCTGAGGCCTCGAATACCACGACATAGATCATCTTCTGTGGTCTTGTGTGGAGTACGAGGCTGCGCGACCCGCCTTGCTCGACGCAATTGAGGGCATTGGTAGGATGCCTGAGGTTCCTATTTGGGTTTTGCTGGGAGACGAAGACGAGGCCTACCTGAGGGTAGTCTTCGTTTTTTGTCGAGCGAATGGCCTCTTAGTGTGATCTCTCCTCAAAACTCCTACTGTTCTACTACTGTTTGTCTGTCTATTATATGTGTTGTACCTCACTTGTATGAATGGATGAATGAAAGGAAGTATGATTGAGTACGGTTTGTGAAGGGTATGATACGGCATAGAAGAAGTTGCACCGACCAAAGCATGTGACAGGCAAGGCAGAGGGAAGGACAGGAAGATCTCACATAGAGTTCCAAGCTCCAGAACCCGCTCGAGTCATAGACTACGATAAAGACCCTCGCTTGAATCTGGACATAGTATACGGATTATGGAACACTTGGCAACGAATCGTCCGATTACACCCGGGATATGGTGTTCGATACAGACCCCAGCTATGAACAGACCCTCGAATTAGGATGACCGAACACCTTGCATTATAACAAACGAACACACCCGGGATAAAGTGCCCTTTCGGAGGAGGAAATGTCTCCCAACCTTTGTGAATTGTATTGTTGTTATTTAGAATATACAATTTTTAATTTAGAATAAGTAATACGGCCAGGCCGTTCTAATTGAATACAAAAAAACTATGTATTGTTGTGAAGGAGTCCATATGATACTGGCAAATTATACGATCGGTCGGACAATTGCACATTACAGGAATTTGGATCCTAAATGGATCTTTAAAATCTTTGGAAACACGTAACATAAAGCCTAGTGTACGGAGCGCTTATGATACCATCTGTTCGTAGTGGTCTGCTAATGTGAGTCTGCTGTCTAAGAGGACGCCTACGTCACGAACTACCTTTGAACGTGGAATCAGAGGAACCAGCTAGTTTTTAATCAAATTCAATCGGAAAATAAAATTCAGAAGAATATTGAGGAAAATGTCTTCTACGTCTTCAAATAAGCATACAAAAAAAAAGGTCCATTTAGCCATCAATAAATCATAATGCAAAGCGAAAGCATAAATACTGTCCGTATAATTAGGTGGAAAAGCCAAACGAACTGATTATGGAGTCTGAGCAATCATGCACAAAATAACTCACAGCACAGCAGAACAAAAATCACTTCATAAATCTCAACCTTTACCGTTTGTCGGACAGACACAGGTTATGCTGAATATGACACACTGGTACCCAAAAAAAAACACACACAAAACACAATCTTATCGATGTTAGGCATCGTTCACTTTAGGGGTAGCTTTTCCTCCGCCACGTTCTGTTTTCCCAACTTAAAATTTAAATTCCAAACGAACCGCAACCTCACAGACACGCCGGCCATGGCCATGCGGGTGAATATATGTATGTAGGTAGGTAAAATGAAACCTATCATCGATTACCATCAATAAAACAAACTAAAAATAGAAGAGAAAACCTCTGAGGCGAACGAACGGATGGATTGTCGGGGGTGGGAGCAAAAAAAGGGCACCGACGGCATGTTTTTTTTTTTGTTCATTTGAATCTCTTTTACTTTGTGTTCTTCTTGTTCTTTTTTTTCGTGTGGAGTAATGTTCCTCGTGCAAGTTTTCCCTTTGCTCATTTCTTCCAGCAACAGTCCCCAATAACAGTCTATCAGCTTGCCCAATCGTGCTGGTTGTACGGTCGTTAGAGGAGGACTCGATAGAGGACTGCTTCGGTTTCCCTCGACAACGAACAGATTGCATCACCTCCGGGTGGGTGTGCGCTATCACCTGGCTATGGAAATTTCTTATCGATGGCACACGCCGCAACCCGCAATATACAGCACATAACCCCGGTCCGGGAATGCTCACACACACCGAACGAATATAGCGAGCGGGTTCATCTGTAACAAGCCGGTTTACCTTGGACTTTATTGGACGTAATTACATGCCACGCTTGCGGTGCCTGGCAATAGGTCGGGCCACTCGTTTGGCTTGGATTTTCGACGGAGAAACATTCGGTGAGGTTATGGTTAGGGAGCCCGGGCAAGATAAACACTTGCACCACTTGCCATGATTCATCGACCGGCTTTCGGTGTTCTGGCTGTTGTGGCGAGATTCGGCACCGACTCACACGACAGTGTTTATTGTGTTCAATCATTTAAGAACAATGTTATTGCGAAAAGTTTGGTAATTTTTAGTTAAAGATTTTAAATGTGTTCTTCCGAATTTCTGAATATCCATACTGTTACGAATGACGTCATGCAGTACGGTGCTAGACTGAAGATTTTTGGCCCATTGTACCTGTGCTTGCTATGCATGACAAGATTCCATTGTGACATGCGAACCTTCTTGGAATGTATTCTTTTTGTCGAGGCTTCTCGGATGAGGTTTATACCACCGAGCCACAGTGCCTCGTGTAAATGTCTTTCTCCAATCCCATCCACTCTCTCTCTCTCTCTTCGGCTAGAACTAACCAGCTAAAATCTTCCAAGCAATGGGATTACGCCTTCGGAAAGGATGTCTCAGATGGATTGAAACCAGCGCCCGACAGTACCAAGATGTAATCAAACCGGGCGACTGGAAACCTTACCAATGGAGCACGCTCAAGGACAACACACTCCAATCAGCAGCGACACAGTTGGAACAGCGAGACAGAATAAGAAATAAACCCAACGACGGCCGGGCGTTTGCGTGTACATAAGGGTATGCGTACCTGGTTCTTGAAGAAGCAGCTGATGTTGCTGTTGTTGCACCACACTCGGAACTCTGTGGTAATCGGAACCACTCTCAACGCCACTCGGCACCACTGTTTCTGCTACAACCGGGCCCTATCGGCCCAATCCAACAAAACGGTCGGATATAGCATAGGCCCTTCGGCAGCAAGCTTTACTTGACACCTTACTTTCTTACTCTGAAGCACACCAATTCACTACACTCGCATGCACACATATTCACCAATGGACACTACAATACTTGGATAATGCTGCCACACCGAGGTTCGTACGAAAATATGCGGATAAAAGGAAAATCAATCATTCAACACTTTATCATCACGGAAAGGAAAAATTGCACCAAATTGTTGGACAGCTTTAAACCACGCACCGATATTGAAGTCTTCCCATTGTATTATTGATGCTTTGTATTATAGCTAGGATGCACTAATTTACCCTGTTTCAGTTGGCTTTTGATGCTCCGCAATATGTTATGTTACCGTTTCGCTTTTTTACTTTATTTACAAAGCGATTTTTGAACTAGACTGACTGACGAATGCTAGTGTCAACAGAGAGTGTTTTCCCGCAGCTGTGACTGTATCCAATAGCAACAAGTGTATCCTAGCAATCCTGTCCGATTCTACCTACGCACACTTTGTTCGCAACCATTTCTATCGCACTATCGTTCAACATGCAACCATGTCCCAGGTTGCCAACGATCTCCTCCTCCGATGCATGGACGGGGGCCAGTTTGCATATTTATCTTTCCGGCTTGAATTGATCCAGCATTATTTCTTTTCGATACACCAAATGCATGCCACAAAACTTCACATCCACCGAGCGATTTGCACCGTTCAGTTTTATAGCGGGAGCCATACACCATACACACG
>KZ061970.1:205716-244601 GCA_002091835.1 Anopheles maculatus
AAAATCTTTGGAAACACGTAACATAAAGCCTAGTGTACGGAGCGCTTATGATACCATCTGTTCGTAGTGGTCTGCTAATGTGAGTCTGCTGTCTAAGAGGACGCCTACGTCACGAACTACCTTTGAACGTGGAATCAGAGGAACCAGCTAGTTTTTAATCAAATTCAATCGGAAAATAAAATTCAGAAGAATATTGAGGAAAATGTCTTCTACGTCTTCAAATAAGCATACAAAAAAAAAGGTCCATTTAGCCATCAATAAATCATAATGCAAAGCGAAAGCATAAATACTGTCCGTATAATTAGGTGGAAAAGCCAAACGAACTGATTATGGAGTCTGAGCAATCATGCACAAAATAACTCACAGCACAGCAGAACAAAAATCACTTCATAAATCTCAACCTTTACCGTTTGTCGGACAGACACAGGTTATGCTGAATATGACACACTGATACCCAAAAAAAACACACACAAAACACAACCTTATCGATGTTAGGCATCGTTCACTTTAGGGGTAGCTTTTCCTCCGCCACGTTCTGTTTTCCCAACTTAAAATTTAAATTCCAAACGAACCGCAACCACACAGACACGCCGGCCATGGCCATGCGGGTGAATATATGTATGTAGGTAGGTAAAATGAAACCTATCATCGATTACCATCAATAAAACAAACTAAAAATAGAAGAGAAAACCTCTGAGGCGAACGAACGGATGGATTGTCGGGTGTGGGAGCAAAAAAAGGGCACCGACGGCATGTTTTTTTTTTTGTTCATTTGAATCTCTTTTACTTTGTGTTCTTCTTGTTCTTTTTTTTCGTGTGGAGTAATGTTCCTCGTGCAAGTTTTCCCTTTGCTCATTTCTTCCAGCAACAGTCCCCAATAACAGTCTATCAGCTTGCCCAATCGTGCTGGTTGTACGGTCGTTAGAGGAGGACTCGATAGAGGACTGCTTCGGTTTCCCTCGACAATGAACAGATTGCATCACCTCCGGGTGGGTGTGCGCTATCACCTGGCTATGGAAATTTCTTATCGATGGCACACGCCGCAACCCGCAATATACAGCACATAACCCCGGTCCGGGAATGCTCACACACACCGAACGAATATAGCGAGCGGGTTCATCTGTAACAAGCCGGTTTACCTTGGACTTTATTGGACGTAATTACATGCCACGCTTGCGGTGCCTGGCAATAGGTCGGGCCACTCGTTTGGCTTGGATTTTCGACGGAGAAACATTCGGTGAGGTTATGGTTAGGGAGCCCGGGCAAGATAAACACTTGCACCACTTTCCATGATTCATCGACCGGCTTTCGGTGTTCTGGCTGTTGTGGCGAGATTTGGCACCGACTCACACGACAGTGTTTGTTGTGTTCAATCATTTAAGAACAATGTTATTGCGAAAAGTTTGGTAATTTTTAGTTAAAGATTTTAAATGTGTTCTTCCGAATTTCTGAATATCCATACTGTTACGAATGACGTCATGCAGTACGGTGCTAGACTGAAGATTTTTGGCCCATTGTACCTGTGCTTGCTATGCATGACAAGATTCCATTGTGACATGCGAACCTTCTTGGAATGTATTCTTTTTGTCGAGGCTTCTCGGATGAGGTTTATACCACCGAGCCACAGTGCCTCGTGTAAATGTCTTTCTCCAATCCCATTCGCTCTCTCTCTTCGGCTAGAGCTAACCAGCTAAAATCTTCCAAGCAATGGGATTACGCCTTCGGAAAGGATGTCTCAGATGGATTGAAACCAGCGCCCGACAGTACCAAGATGTAATCAAACCGGGCGACTGGAAACCTTACCAATGGAGCACGCTCAAGGACAACACACTCCAATCAGCAGCGACACAGTTGGAACAGCGAGACAGAATAAGAAATAAACCCAACGACGGCCGGGCGTTTGCGTGTACATAAGGGTATGCGTACCTGGTTCTTGAAGAAGCAGCTGATGTTGCTGTTGTTGCACCACACTCGGAACTCTGTGGTAATCGGAACCACTCTCAACGCCACTCGGCACCACTGTTTCTGCTACAACCGGGCCCTATCGGCCCAATCCAACAAAACGGTCGGATATAGCATAGGCCCTTCGGCAGCAAGCTTTACTTGACACCTTACTTTCTTACTCTGAAGCACACCAATTCACTACACTCGCATGCACACATATTCACCAATGGACACTACAATACTTGGATAATGCTGCCACACCGAGGTTCGTACGAAAATATGCGGATAAAAGGAAAATCAATCATTCAACACTTTATCATCACGGAAAGGAAAAATTGCACCAAATTGTTGGACAGCTTTAAACCACGCACCGATATTGAAGTCTTCCCATTGTATTATTGATGCTTTGTGTTATAGCTAGGATGCACTAATTTACCCTGTTTCAGTTGGCTTTTGATGCTCCGCAATATTTTATGTTACCGTTTCGCTTTTCTACTTTATTTACAAAGCGATTTTTGAACTAGACTGACTGATGAATGCTAATGTCAACAGAGAGTGTTTTCCCGCAGCTGTGACTGTATCCAATAGCAACAAGTGTATCCTAGCAATCCTGTCCGATTCTACCTACGCACACTTTGTTCGCAACCATTTCTATCGCACTATCGTTCAACATGCAATCATGTCCCAGGTTGCCAACGATCTCCTCCTCCAATGCATGGACGGGGGCCAGTTTGCATATTTATCTTTCCGGCTTGAATTGATCCAGCATTATTTCTTTTCGATACACCAAATGCATGCCACAAAACTTCACATCCACCGAGCGATTTGCACCGTTCAGTTTTATAGCGGGAGCCATACACCATACACACGATCGATCGGCCGATATTGTAAAAACCAGAACACACACGCCGCTGCCCGACACTCTCTCTCTCTCGACAGTTTGCACAGAAAATATTTATCTTTCGGCTGGGGATACAGCGCGCCAAATATCCCGCGTACACCCACCCGCGGACGAATTGTGCCGAGTTGTATTTATTTGCAAACCCAAGAATAGACACATGAGCTCGATCATTCGATACCAGCGCATCGTAATGAGATCGTTGCGGACGATAGTTTGAGCTACCAAATGTCTCGGGGTTTTCGATCCAAAAATCGATCGCGAACAACAAAACACAAGGGGCAAGTTCAATGTTGTCCGCTGCTGCCCGTCTATCTGCGAGATCGCGAGCACTACTAGATCTTTGGCGGGCTGGAACGCTCAGGGCCCCGATGGTTGGCAAGAAGAACGCAAACAGAAAACCCGACTTCACTCACATGTTACACCAGGGGCCCATCGCATGGTCCGAACACGTAGTAAATTTTGATTATTTACACAACCGCTACACAATCACTAGGAAATGGGGAAAGGAAGGGACGGGAAGGGGCGGGAAAAGATGGTCCGAGATTGGTTCGCGCACGAAGTAATCTCTACCGCCGTGTAGATCTCCGGGCGGCAGAGTACAAATTAGCACCGATTTGGCTCCGAGAGTTTTGTTTGAATCTTATTAAGTTTCGGGTGTTTTTCCAAAGCTTAATACGGCAATAGTCCCGGGACACCGCACACGTCCGGTACGTCCGATGGTCACGGATTGAATGGCGCACGATGTCGCAGACCGTCTCCGGCAGTCGCTGACTCTAAAGCCGACCGAAAACCGACCGAACCTGCCACCGTTCCAGCATCTCTTCGTGTGTGTGCGTGCGTGTAGATTCAACAGGAAACCTGTGGGGAAGCTTTTTGAACCTTGGCATATTGAAGGGCGAACTAGGGGGAGCAGCTTAAACTCATCGAAAGCTCGTGTTTCGACGTACTGGACGGGTGGACGGAGCAAAAACATCGCATCCCATTACTGGGTGGGGAGTTCCGAGAACATTCCGAGTTCGGTTGTATCCACCGAGAGCAACAAGATTTCTCGAGATTCTTTCAATGTTATGCTAATATTTTGATGGTTCTTACAGGATGCTAGAGTCTGTAGGTAAGAATAATGTTATTTAAATGTAGTATACAGTTCAATTCTCAACATTCTCGCTTATGGTTAATGCCTATCGTAAACAAATTATGTTATTAATCTTACCACAACTACAACAAAAAGGTTTCAACTTCTTCCAACTTCATCATATTATCTACGCCCAATAGTAATGCTTATCTCGTGCTATCATTATCATCCGATCCCACCCGCAACACCCTGCTAAAAACACACACAACTACAAAGAAAGCGCAACGCATCAACAGGCAACAAAAAAAGGGCAAGAAATACAACAGGTTGCTTCTACGTCTATATGGTATTGGGCCATGTCCAGCTGGACCGACTCAGCGCACGAAAATGCCGCAGTTCGGTCCGCACACTCTTTTTTTGTTGTGCTCGGGTTGTTTACATTTTCCCAAGCATCTGGCGGACGAGATTGTTCTCCACCGTGGGGTGAAGATTTTATCTCCCGCAAGGGGTAGGGCCAGTTGGGGTTTTTTCCTGCTCCACTTCTCTGCTCACTCACAATGAGCGTTCGCCGAGGCTAACCGAACAAGGAAATTGATGGTGAGCGTTACTTCGAAACTCGATCGATCTCTCACGTGCGTGCGTGAGCATTAGAACAGACTGTGCCGAGTGCTTGGCGAGGGGTGGGAGAGCTTGAGGACGGAACACGAGAACGGCCATTGTGCGAAAGTTAAGCGAGGGAGTGGAGATAATTTTCAAAACGCGTACTCCCCGCACACTCTGGAAGCGATAGGAGATGGATCACATTTGTGAGTGAGAGCACCGTTTCGGATCTGTTGGCAGTAACCTGTTGGACGTGTACGAGCGTTCAGGGTGTTGATGAGGTTGCATCCGGAAAAATCCCGATTATCCCGATCCCGACCCGAGCGAAAGGAGATTGCTTCTGGTCGTGTCAGTTGGGCGAATAAAACATCGCAACGGATAAATCAACAGTTTGGTTTGGAGCTTGCGCATTGAGTGCTTTGGAGCTTTTAGGGAGTATTTCTCCTTAAGGGGAAAATGATTGACACGAGAGAAGCAAAAAAATAACATTTTCTCCACTACAGGTATCTTTGGCATCGTTATCTCTTGAGGGTATCTTGTGAAAAGTAAGCTTAAAAGTTTATCAAACTTGAGAACAGTTAAGAAAAAGAATTGATCGTAGAATAGTATCTCAAAAATAGATTACTTTTTAAGCCCTGCTGTCTACCAATACCACAACAATGCTACGATCAACTTGAACTTGAAGATTTCCGCATCGAAGCGTTACCCATGCAGATCACAAGTGCACCCAAACAGATGGCAAACAATCCTACCCCCATCGGACGATCGTTTCTCTTTGTGTTGTTCCAGTAAAGAAAACAAAACCATACTGTTGCATCAAAACCGCGTCCGAGCGCCAATGAGTAAATCATGCGCATAGCAACGCCACTGCATTTCCTGCGTTTTGCCGTATTAGAAATAAGCTGCGAGCGCATATTCTTTTGCTGTGCATGGTTCGCTGATCAGTTTACGACCGTTAGCTAATATATTACTGTTTTACGATGTCGACACCCGGACGACCTACGATTCTGAATCAATTTCCGAGATATGGTCGAACGTTACTATCGATGAAGATCGTTGCAGTATCGTATCGGTACAGTTACATTTTTATCTTCTCCATTCCAAAACTCTATCTATGGTCCACGGTTTTTGGCACTCTTTTAGGATGGTGGCCAGTATTACGGAAACAAAGATACCTACGGCGAAGGTTTTTGTGCAAACACCATTTGCAAAGGAAGCACCAGTGTCAGTCAGCAAAGCCAGACATCTCGTTTGGGCGTTGGAAGTAAAACAGAAATCGTAATTGTTTACCAGGTGTGTGTTAATCATCGCTGCACGCACTACTGATTCTGTAGCATCTTTGGCGTGGAGGTTTGCCTGGTGCCTTGACTCTGTGGGGGTATAGTTCTACATTGTTGCTATTTTAAAGTTGAATAATAATACTTTCAAGCTAGTTGCTTTTATTTTTACGTCTTGCAACTCCACTTTTAAAGCTATGTTTAAATTTGTTCATCGATTTTAAAACTAACATTCTCTAGAATACATTTTAGGGGATGATTATAAGTTACAGACTATTTATCTAAAGATCAGTAGCAAATGTATATCAGATGCTCGTTCCCGAACAACGTTTCTCAACGTTTGTAATGTGTATAATGATGAGCATAGTTTTTACAGCTAAAATCGCATTCTTCTCATCAGATTTAAAGGTTAAATATTAAACAGCAAAAAATTAAAATTAATTAATAGGTAATTTATTCGTTTTTACTACTTAAGTCAGGTATATAATCGATTGCCATATGCCTGCGAAGAGGTGTTAGATAAGCATAAACCCTAGGACAGTACAAACATACACATATGAATACTCATTTACAAATTTTGCTTTTGACTGCTCCGAATTCACTACCTAGCGCCGTCCTCTTCCCCGTGCACACTCCCATCACTGTCGCTCGTTTCTTCGCCCTCGGAACAGCCCGTTACCAAGCCCTTTTCCTGAATGGCAGCAACCACTGCCGTCTCGAGGATGTAATTGTCATGTACAGCTCGACCCACTTCCGGCCAGCATTGCTCGGGAGGTTCTACGGTGGACCTGCTTTCTGTCGCAACAGCTTGTAGAACCGGTTGGCTACAGGAAGGTCCAGCCAATTCCTCAGCACTGGTAGGAAGCAATCCTCGTGCGCTTATTGCCATTCGAACCGCTTCATCTTCCAACAGTTCGTCTTCGTTTGCTCGGGCAGGTTGCTGTACGCTGTTGCTGGTGCTATTATTCCGTCGCTCAAAGAACACAAGAAACCGCTCCAGTACCATATTTAGTATGTTGTCATCTATGCAGGCCGCAATTTGACTTTCCTGCCAGCTGCGAAGATCGTTTGCCAGCTGCTCACGACGGCTGATGTGTTCGAGCGAGCTGGAACTGGTACTTGCCATCGGCACAGGAACGTCTCTATCAGCGAGTGCACGCGAATGGGAACTAAGCCCCTGGAAGGACAACAATCGCGGTCGTTTGTTCAACATTTCGACGCATCGATCGCTTTCGTTGGTACCGTCGGTCGCATCGTCGTTGCTTTGTTCACTCATTTTAGTAACACATTTTCTATTGTCGATGTTATCAAAATCAATATTTGAGGAATGCTGAGATTATGAAAGTAAGTTCTATCAGTTGTGCAAGTCACAAACGTAGCGGGATGCTTTAAAATCACGGTATTTCGTTACTGTATTTGATCCTGTTTTCCACTTTCCATCCAAATCGATTGAAAACAATACCAGAACGTCGATATTGTGAAAATAAACATTGAGCTTTGTTTTCTTTTTTCCTTGAGAACTGTCAAACACACAGTCCCAAATAACAAAATCGCAGATGCAGCACTTGAGCTGTCAACGCTCCAAGCAACGAACGAACGAAGCGTTTCCGCGTTCAAATTGACAGGTAGAGAGGGCAGAAAGATGTTACAGTGTTTCTCACTTGATAATGCAAAGTTACCTATGATTTTTGCAAACGCTCCATACGAAATCGTATGTAGCGTTTGCAAAAATCATAGGTAACTTTGCATTATCAAGTGAGAAACACTGTAAGAAGGTGTGCCGTGTGCTTGCACAGCTTTCTTCCGCAAGATGCTTAAACAAGGGAAACTCTTCCTTTCACATCCTTCGAACAATGCGTGAATGCGTTTTTTCTTCCTCTGTTCGAACGTTCCTTTATGCTTTTGCCGTGCTTCATCGTCAGCTTGAGCCTGCGTGAGCTTTCCCGTTCTATAGTGTTTGCTCCTAAATCGTGTTTTTTTTTCTTCTATCTGCAGCACTATTTCTGTATCTGTTTTGCATGTTTTGCAGTTTCATTATTCATCTTAAAGTCTTTGGTTTTCCCCCTAGTGTTTCGTTTTTCCCACTGGCACTGGGTTTTCTGTTGCCGCTTGGTCTAGAGGAAACTCACACGCAGCAGTCGTTTGCGAAGAGCCTGAAATTCTCTCTCCGTCTTTCGTGGCGTGCGGACGTGCCGATGCGTCGCTGCGTTTTTACAATACAAGTTCGTTTACAATCGTATACTAAACATTTTCCTGATTAAAAATCGGAATCAATGGTAAAAATTTGAACAGATACGCAGATGTGTAAATATCTTTTAAACTCAAAACATCAATTGTGGTGCAGAAAGAAGAAGTGTTAACGTGAAATAATTCCACGTGAAATTGTATGCCGACGGCATACAGAATTGTCTCGAACGTCGCCTTGAAATCGTCCCGACTGTTAGTGACTCACCGTATCGCGTGTGTTGTGAATGATGTATTCCCGTGTCTTGAAGAAGTGTGCTCGTGTGTTAGCAATATTTATTAAGCATAAAGCAAAAGATCGTTAAAAACGGGAGTAAAACCGTGCGGCGATACGTAAAGCGACGTTTGCGTGGTCAAAGAAAACACGCCCGAACGGTGGATGGCAGCATGCGAGAAGAAGGCTTGGCCCCCATGGCCATGCAACCGGTGGCAATATCCATAGCGTACACTCTCACGGAATCCCGGAGAGATGCCAACCGTACGCGGAGCGTGGAAATTGCTGGGCGGAAAATTGCAGGAAAACTGTTAAGTGAATAAACGAAGCAGGGACGAAGCGAGCGCAATGCGTTTGTATTGTGGAAGGCTTGGCTCGTGGAAACTGGTGCACTAACACAGAGACGCAGAAGCGAATCTCGTACGAAACCCGCCACCAGATGATATGTCCTTGGCGGGAATGAGCGTACTGCTGGAAATTTGTTTAACGCCATCTGTTGTTGTTTTTTTTTAATACTGGTAGCAAAAGATTCCAGCGCCAAGAGCTACAGTTTCCAATGGCAACGACGGTGCCATGCTGATGAATTGATTAATCTTAATTGATGCTCCACTAGTGCAAGTTTATATTCATAGGGAACAGCACGTCCACGGAGGGTCCAGTTCGTGTGATCGTGTGCAACAAACGACAATGTTTTTTTTGCCTTTGCGCGCTTCATCTCGAGTAATTAGCATTTTACAAACGGTCAACCAATACCATTCCCGGTGCTGCTGTGCGCTCATGTGAAAATGTATGTGACCCCTCCTTGTCGTCTGCGTTGGTCGAACGTGTTGGGTAATAATTAATTTCATGTCGTCATCATCCGAGTCTGAGTCCGAGCATCGCAAGTTGCTCCCTTCTCCCCAGTGGTGACGAATTCCGGCGGCAATACTTGACGTTGGGCCGGTTCCCTTCCCACGTTGTTGCTGCTGCTGCAGTTCGTGACTCGTTCAAACGCAATCAAAACAATCATACCTCCTTTCATACTGGCAGGCATGGTCACGCTGGGGAGGACCGGTGCCGGCCAGCTTGATGAAGTCATGATGAGAAAAAGTTGATTTTTGTTTTCATCTTACGAAAAAGCTGCTGGTTGTTGTCATTTTCATGTATCGAGGGAAGCGCAAGGCCTACTACTGCGGCTGTTGAAATTAGTAAACAAATCTTGTGCAAGGTTTCGGTGGTGCACCAGGAAAGTAGGTAAGAACAGCGAATGCTTTTAGCGCGAACAGCATCCATAAAGGAAGAACTGCTGCTGTGTGCGTGTCAGCCGTAGGAATAACATATCTTAATTTCTTAATCATTTACAGCTGTGCAATTGTGCTAAACAGAACCATCCATGATGAGTTTATGGTAATGTGCAATGTGTTCAAAGTAACCTACAAACCTAACCTAATTTGCTGAAGAAAACAACCCTTAATCCTGGGCACCGCGGGAAGCGTGATAACACCAACTCATCCTTTCGCCGTGTATAAGTGTTTTTGTGTTCGTGTGGGTCGGGTCGCGTGCCCTAAAACCAGCACCTGTCACAGCAGCTGGTCCATTCGTCCTTGAGGCCTATCCGTGTACGTACGTGTAAACTCGCACGCAAAGCTTGTGTGTGTGCGTACCACGGTACGAGTAGTAAAACGTGTACACAAAGAAGTGTGTGTGTGTGTAAAGAAAGAAGAAGAAAAAAAGGATATCGATTAATAACCGGCCAAACAAAAGCTACAGGAAACGAAAGGAAAAACACGGCCAGCAAAACGGTCTGCCAGCTGGAAGGTGTCAAGAAACGGAAGACGAGGGACGTTGCGCGTCTTTGCGGTCGATACTCGGTCAACGGTCCTCGGAAAAGCGCGTTGGGCGTCATTTTCGGTGAGTTTTGTGTTTTGTCCTTTAACAGAGGTTTTGATTCGTTTAATGCTTCTCATTGGGAATCTTTGAGTACTCCAACTTCTCTCTTTTTTTTGTTGAAAATACAATAAGTTTGGACTCAACGAACATCTCTCAGAATAAAAGTCTCTACGTGCCGTCCTAATTCAAAGGGTCTTCTTGCCCATGTTTCGCACATCTGTTCCGTTCCTACGTGTTTGTGTGTGCCCTCAACCGGAACACGCGCGCGCTCTCTCGTCTGTCTTAGAACGCCCTTAACGGAAGCAGCTGTGAAACGAACGTTCTTTGAGGCGACGATGATCAAGAAACGACGTTCGGTGTAGTCAGCAGGGTAGTTGGGTATCCCGAGACCCTGAGTTGAAGTTGTGGAATGAAAAAAATAGAAAATTTTTCTATAGCGCATCAAGAGGGGTTTCGGTAACAGGCAGGGAACGATATCAAGCCAGATAAATTGCCCTAGCTCGGTGCAGTTTCTCCAGATATTCCACTGCCTTTGCGCTAATGCACTTTCTTTATTCGCTTCGTATCCGACGCACGTGCATACGAGCAGAATTCAAATTGAATAACAGCAGAGATTGGCTTTGTCCAATGTCGTGTCCGTATTCTACCAAACCATCTCCATCTCCAAAAGGTTTGAAATGATTTGTTTTAGCTTTATACTTCCGCAAGGAAATTGAAGACCTTCTCCAGACATTGCAGCAAATCGCACAAAAAAAAACAAATATCCATTAGAAAAGGTACAAAGTATAAGTCTATGCTTGAGTCTTTTTTACGACAACCGATTCGAATAGCGCGTCACGTTATCGAGAGCTGAAGGAATTCTTATCAGCAAAATACCGTCCATATCATTCGCTACGGTCAATATCGCCCGCCCTACCACAGCCGTCGTAATTTCAACGGCAAATATGAAGTGACAGAATGTTGTTGAAATGAAATGTGTAAGATAAGATTTCTTAACCGTCAACTCCAACCTACCATCTCCCGCCCGATTCATCCTGATACGCATACGGTTCATGAAAGTAGTATGCTTTTTACTTATGTCGCCACCAAATACGTCAAGTACGTCAAATCGTGGACCATAAAGAAGATACTCTCAGGAACTGGAAAGATCCATCCAAGCATGACTGTTTTATGTGCCTTCTTTTTCAGCCCCACCTTCAAACCTTTCCTCTTGATGCAACTGGTTCCTAGTACAGTCAGTTGAGTCATTCGACGCTTTGTGGACAGTGTGCGCCTATCGAGGGCAACTTGCCATCCCCAAGCGTGGCAGTAAAACTTTAATCATGAATCATATTTTGTGGTTACTTCTCCATCTTTGATTTTCACCACACAGAGAGCGAGAGAGAGTGGTACAGATGATGAATATCGTAACAATTAACGCTGCCGGTGTTTATGAACCTCTTTAATGGCCATCACATTAAATGACGATGATTATGGTCGCTTTTATCATTATTATGGTGCTGCTTTTATGCTATCGCATTATATCGAAATATGAATACTCGTACATATCCAACAAACCGAAGGTTTCAATTTCCTTTTAAATTTGTACGTGTGCGCTGTTCCTATTTTTGATCCTTGCGCTCCAGCCACTCTCTTGTGACTAGGCTTTTACACACCCAAAACGGAAACACGTTTCATGTAGAAACGGAACGATCGCAAACGAATAGTAGAAATAAAAAGCCCGAATAAAGGCCCCGGAGGTCGAACCGGAGATCCGCCGTAAAGACGGTTCTGTACGGCTCGTGAATTTATTTCATCATCATTGGCGTACGGTTTTATGCTCTCTGTGGTGGCAAGGACAATGTGTGTATGTGTCCTTTTTTTCCCCCGCCCGGAAATACGTTCTCATTCGGACACACACACTCACATACCTAAACCGAATACATATTTAACGACCCATTCATAACGGAATGGTTTGCTCTGACAATTGCGTGAATGTGTACTGGCGTGTTGGGTCTTTGCTCCATGCGAGTTTTGTGCATTTTGTTGTTGAGTTCTGTCTGTTTTAAACTAAACTTAAGATATATGTAGTTACAAAAGGCGTATCATGTGACAAACTCTTTCGCATGTCGTAAAAACAAGGACCTTTCCCTAGAAATAGTACCGGGCATGGGTCATTTATGATTCGATGTGTAAATTTTTAATACCATTCCGTTTACTCCGTCCCCAATGGTCCAAGATCCTTTTTGGTGTCGGGCACGATACAGCGAAAGCCACACGAGTCGCACGAAAAAAAAAACCCCTCAACAAAAACGTCGCAAATGATGCATGGTCCATTCGTTTTTACGCATTTTGCGTTATTCAAAGCATTTTTTTTTTTTGTTTCTTCAACTCCATGTCGCCGTTTCGGACCCTCAACGTGTGCGCCTGCTGTGGTGCGTTCGCGCAAAGAACATGGCCAGTGACCGCACTAGGGATCGATTGGTGCTCGGTTGCTGTTTTTTTGTGTGTGTGAGCGTTTTCGCTTTGTATCTGCTACTGGTGGACTGCAAAAGACCGTTGGGCTATATTTAGCGACCGGTAAAAGGGTTCCAGCCCTCTCCATACGCACTATGCTTGCCACACGCTTGCATCATTCGCTTGAGGCGGGTGCTCTTATGAATGAGTGATGACGGTACTGATGGATGCGTAGGGAAATGCGTTTTGTTGTGCTAGGCGAGCGGATTAAAAATGTAGTAGGATGTGAACGATTTTTTGCGAACACAGTGGACAGTGATAGTAACGGTAGGAAGTCAGCCAAAAGGGGCCGAAAAAAGGCATACTTTTCGCGTCATGTCACCAGATCGGTTTAGCATTTTGTCGCAACAGAATGTACTATTGCTAAGACCTATTCACTGCACATGAAGCATGAAAACATGTTACATGTTCGAGGGAAAAAACCTACCCTTATGGAGGTGGGGACCCTATGCACGTTGTGCGTGTTTGATTATGGTTTGCAGAGTTATAGCATGCAAACATTGATTTATTAAAGAAGAGAAAAAAACACAGAAACATGCACTTGAGTTGTTCGTTGCCTTTGCTGTATGGTGCGCACTGGATTGATCGGTGAATTGAATTCATTGTTTGCACGTCTACAATGTACACTAGTTAAATGAAGATATTGAAAACATAAGGTAAATATTGGAAGCATGCGACTGCAATATTTACTAAGTAGGAAGGAACGATAAAGTAAATATTTCATTCATTTACTGACAAATATTCGTTTACAATAGAAGAAAGAGTGGTGGTGCAGCACTCGAACTCGGAAATTCATCAAATCATTACTGAGGTATGGAATAGCGAATCGATGCCTTGTGATTGGAATCTCGGCATCATGTACCCCATATACAAAAAGGGAGTTAGGCTAGAGTGCAACAACTTCAGGGGTATTACAGTGTTGAATACCTCCTACAAGATTCTCTCCCTAATAATACAAGATAGACTTGTCCGATTTGTTGAAGAGATAGTTGGAAACTATCAAAGAGGAATCCAGAATGGAAAATCAACCACTGATCAGATATTCACCTTTCGGCAAATCTTGGAGAAAATTGAGGAGCAGCAGTTGCACCCCTATCATCATTTTATTGATTTTAAAGCCGCATACGATAGCATAACCTGGGTAAAACTATACGACGCTATGAGCTCATTTAGAATTCCGGCTAAGCTTACCAGACTTGTACGAATGACAATGACCAACATCACATGCCAGGTGAAAGTGGATGAAAAACCCTCAGGGTTCTTTGCTACCACCAAGGGCCTGCGCCAGGGAGAGACGGTCGATCTCCCTCAATCTGGCGCTATAGAGGTCCATCCGAGACTTGGAGATGGAAACTTCGTCACTCCAGATCATGGAGTACGCTGATGACAAATAGACATCATTGGTTTGAGGCTCTTCTATGTAGCAGAAGCATACGAAAGGATCGAGCATGCGGCACTGAACCTCGGGTTGCAGATCAACGACGCAAAACCAGAATGATGGTAGCACCACCAGCGGCAGGGGTGATGTACAAATAGGTGATCGCACCTTCGAAGTCGTCCAAAACTTCACCTGCTGCTGGCTACCAACCGGTCATATTACAGCCCGAAGAAACTCTTCACTCTCCATTCAAAATATCCGTCGCGACGGACGAAGCTGGGACTGTACAAAACCTTTATAGTCCCAGTACTCACATACGCCTGTGTGATATGGACATTGTCCAAAACTGAAGAAACTCTCTTAGCCGCGTTCGAGAGGAAGATGCTCAGAAGGATGTTTGGCCCCGTATGTGTGGAAGGACAATGGAGGAGTCGCTGCAATGACGAGCTCTATGAGCTGTACGGTGATCTCACCATCGTGCAGCGAATTAGGCTCGCCAGGCTCCGATGGGTCATGTCATGAGAATGGTACCGGACGACCAAGCCCGGAAAGTCCTTTTAGGCCGTCCACAAGGACACAGGAGGCGTGTTAGGCTCAAACTGAGTTGGAGTGATGGCGTTGATGTGTCCGCCAGAACGGCCGGGATGCTATAATACTCCAGCTATTATAGATAAATTGATATCCATAAGGATAATAATTAATTTCGGCAAAAACAGCAGATCAAACTTGCTATCAAAATTAAGCGTTAAATTTAGACGTTTTTGCTCTTCGAGTTCTCACTAATTTTACTAAAATAAATTTAAAACTTCATTCAAGTTATAAGCGTTATGTTACAGAATCAAATTGTATGCGTGTGATATATTTTCGTTCTCAAATACTATCAACAGTTCTGGCGTATCAACATGGCGGGTAGTAAATTCGGCGACGTAGACGACCTAGAAAATCTTCTTTTAGGCATAAAATCTTTATGGCTATACATATTACAATACCTAACGAGAAGGCGTTAGAAGCGTGTTGCGAAATCTACAAACTAGTGTCCTCATCCTCCAATTTGGACGGCGCAACTGATAAAATCCATCATAAAGGAGGTCCTATGCCTAGCACGCCCCACTAGTCATTCTAGTCCCGTCAGTCAAACGTCAACCATTCATGTTGCCATCATCATCATCATTCGGCTAACGATATTTTCGTTACCGTTTATGAGTGGGGATTTTTTCGCCCCGACCTCTAACGGCCAGTTTATTCGGCACTAGGAGAATACAGCCCTAGTATGGCCCCGAACGAGAAAATCGATTCTAAAGCACCACTGTATTGGTACACGGTGCCATACTGGGTTTTGGAGGATAAGGTCAACCGTATGAAGCCCTCGCACCTCGTGCTGTAGCGGAGCGAAATTCTACCGACCGAATCCCACCACCCACAGCCGTTCGGGCTAGTGGAGCCAACATCAAAACCGACAGAGGTACCAAACAAACGCTCATCGCCAGGACAACCATCGAATCGATCGCTTAGAGGTTGATGGAATAGCCTGAAAAAGTCAGAAGTTACACTGAACCAGCTCGCCCACTTCCCTCAACGCGGGTTCTAGTCCTTGGCTCAAGGACTTAATGATTGATCCCGGTGTTGTGGGGTTCGATGGCGTCCGTCCGGTTTGACGAATCGGTTCGGTAAAGCTGGACATAATCATTCGACAGTTTCATCAAACGACTTTGAAGTAACGAAGCAAGTGGACACCAAGTGGAAAGGATCGCCACCAGAACATCATCAAGCTTGACGGCTGTGGCTGTTGGTTTTGATATTTTTAGCCCCAACGCGTCCATAGAGCGACCTTTTCTACGTTAGCTAGCTGCTTCTGGGGGAGATTTTCCCAATTTTTTTGCGTATGATGATGGCACCAAACGACACCGCTTTGAATGAGGAAGAGAAAGTAAAATTGACTTTTTAGCACGAAGCATGAAATTTGTTTTTGTATATATCTCTCTCTCTCTCTCGCACTCTCCCTCCCCCGAAAACATGAGGCTGGTACACGGTACGGGAGGATATAGGGGAGGGAAATTGGCGGCGAAAGTGGATCTCATTATCACGTTGATGGTGCCATTTTTAACGAGGACTCAACGGCATCCTTGCGCACCTGACACTGGCTGTACACGCTGCGTTTGTTTGCGTTATAAGTGTTTACGGTGCTGAATGTAAAGTTTGTTTTGGTTGAAAAAATGGCTCATTAGATAACTTGTTGTCTGTACTTGTTATCTCATCTTAGTATATTAGCTTTATTTCAAATAAATAAATTATACTACCATTTAGTTTTTCATACATTCTGGTAAGAACTGCCAATTGCCAATTTTGTGATTATTAAGAACCAACCAACCAATCTAATGGCGCTTTTTTTTTGTTTCAATTTTGCGTAACCATTTTACCATCTCTCCATTACAAGAAGTTATCAATTCACTACGTCAAACGCTACTTTCTGTGCCGTTTAGCACATGAAAATGCTCACCACTAGGTCGATCTAATGTGGAAGCTTATGATGTGCCTCAGCTATCATGAGGCACGTTTTACTTGCTTCGAAAATAACAACCCAGTTGTGTACCGCCCTGGGGGATGTGTGATGATGCTAAATTTACGCGAATTTCACCCGTGGAAAAAATGCGTACCAGCTTGTACCATTACCACATCATTAGCTGCGTCAAGATAATTGTTCTAATTAACCTGTCTCTGCTGCAAGCAATCATTGCAGCAAATTAGATTACTTTGCCGTCAGTGCTTTTTTGGCTAATAGACTCTTGGGATGTGTATGCGATTTATGGTTAAATCAAAAGCTCGAATAAATCTGTTAAAACAAAGGTTTTGAAACATTGTATTGCTTTAAAAATCATGCCCGTTCGGCCTTACCACCTGAGGCGCTACAAATTTGGAAGGTTTTTTGTTACTGTTACTAGCACTAATAAGAATGTCATGATGACAAACTGCTGTTTGGATACGATCCAACCCACAACCCGCTGTCAGACGCAGGTGAATGTCAGCGTTGTACGAAAACATTGCCGGCGGGAGGGTTTCTTACTGCTGCACAAAATAACGACCCCGGCAAGGCCGCCCAACCGAATGGAACGAATTGCTGGTTTGAGCCGGTTGATGGAAAGGCAACATTCGACCCGGCCAAGAATCTCAGCCATGACACAGGATAATGCCCGTGACAAACGCAAACGGTGCCCACATCAATTGGGTAGCAAGAATATTTTATTCCAGGCACATATTTACGGTTTTGTTGTATGCGGCGTACACTACTTTCCCAAAAGCTGCTACGCGCTTTCGATTCTTCGAATGGCGTAGGTATGTTTAATACGCTAGACGGTGATAATATCAGGTGAAAAGCCGATTTTCTGCTTTAGCACCCCTTTTTTATGGTGATAAATGTAAATCGATCGGCTACGTTCGCCTAGTTGGTAGCAAAGGCAAGCTCCTGCGACATAGAAGACATTTGTGGGAAGTTACTCAGGGAATCTGGAATAAAAACGTTAGCTTTTGTGACTTGCTAGCGCTCAAGATATATTTTTGAGCGTTTTTCTTTTTTGATTAGCCGACAGATTTACAGCCAACCTACTAACACCCATAAATCCATCGGTACAAGCCCATTTATTCTGTTTAGTTTTGTTTCTTCTATCTGTCTTCTATCTACCTGGTTCGTTATGACTTGCTGCTCACCTCAAAGTAACGCAAAATGGTTCCAGATTCTAACCTAACCAACCAGCTTCAAGAGAGCACCAAGTTTCTCAATCAACTAAGAGTAAAGGTGGCGCTTTAAACTTGTTCTCAGCGCCATGCAATAGCGTGCTTAGTGTTTTATTGTAGAGGTTTCGGCACAACCCAAACTTGAGATTGCAAGTGTTTTGTAATGCATGACGAAATGCATGCTTACGTCCACGCAGCAACCGCATAACAACTGGGTGAATGGGAGACGATCGCGTGACAGCCGGGAGTACGTATTTCGTTGCTGTTTAGAAAGATTTAATGAAATGCTAATGTGTTGTGAGCTAGCTGTTGTGATCGTTTGTTAATCTGTATAGGTGCAACACGAGATGGGTTAAGGGTGCATTTATTTGACAACAATTATCACGACACTCTCCAAGAAAACAAACGCATCCTCTTTCATAAGGTAGTAAGTGAAATTAGATTACTTAAAGTCGTGGTATATACAGTGGACCTCAATCGCTGTTAGTCTTTTCCACTTGCTTGACAGTGTTTGTAGTAGTAGTAGTAAGTTTTCTCTCTATCATTTTCATTGCTTCACATCGCTCAGCGTTCGGGGTTTTTCCTCCGCATCGCTTCGTAACACTAAAACAATCATTCTGGCTCCAGTCCAGTACGACAAACATCGACAAACCATTCCAACTTCCCGAGACGCGACCGATTCGCTCGAGGTAAACAACTTCTTAACGATTTCCTAACCCGCCCCCCGATTCGAGTGGTTTCGATTTGTTTTTTCTTTTAGTTCAGACAATCTTCCGACTGGCATAGCCAGTCCCACCGGACTAATCCATTGCTAACTTAGCTCCAGCAGATTGTACTCTTCCTTTATCCAACGGGAGTGGGACTAGCGGGTTCTATCGGTCAACAAGAAAACTCCACCGGAAACAGAATCTGTTGTTGTTCTGGGATACAGAATTGTGGCGCAATGGAACCCCTCTTCGGTATAATTTATTATTGAAAAGCACAAAGAAAATGTTCGATTTGTGCTTTTCTGTTTTCCTCTTCCCGTCGGCTATTGTTTCGTTTTAATCCACGTTTGGAGGTTAGGAGCAATCGTATCGGGCACAGGTTTGGGATGGATTTAATGTAAATGAATGTTTATTTCATCGCCCGGTGCGAGAATAAAAATCAGATGCGCCCAGCACGGCATGGACGCGTGGACGCGTTGGAAAGCAAAACAAACAAACGGGAACGCACGTTTCAAGCCGCCGGGCTCTAGTAAACCCTTTAGATGTGCTGCTGTTGATCTGGGACTGTTCCAATTTACTGGCGTTTATTTATCTACGTTTCGAGCACAATGTCTTCAAATTAGTGGCAATTCAATACATTGCAAACAAAAAATGTGTTGAATGTTTAGCTTAGAAACGACTTCTTTGTACGAAGAATTCCTTTTTAAATTGTGTTTACGCCGAAAGGAATCAAATGACCCGGGATGAATTGTGTATGTAAGTTAGTGTAAGTTACGTTATAAAGAGACTAGAAATAAGCATCCCTCGGTGTGATACAAGTCATCAAAATGTCATGATAAAGCGTATATAAATTCTTTGTGCAATGGTACAGTATATAAAATTAACTCTCTTTTACTAGCAACACCAATCCAACTACTAGCAGCAAAGCACCTTTTCAAGGGTTAACTGAAGCGGTTGGAGTCTGTTATTGTTCGTCACAACATAACTGAATAAAAGTTCTAGAAATACACAGCTCTCGCTGTCTAAACCTGTCCAAACCGAATCACTAAGCCACACCGAAGCCTCACCCGGACGGACTGATACTGTATTGTGTGTAGATTTACGACACGTAGCTGCTTAACGAGTGATCGAGATCATTTCACACATCTGTGATTCCAATCCGGGTTGGTGAAGCCAGTCTACGCCAGGTGATGGTAGACATTGGGAGGGATTATAGTAGAACGAGATTAAACCCGGCAGTGGAGTGGCACTGGAAAATAGATAAATAAACGATTTCACCTCTCGTTCGTCTCGCAGACCGGTTCATTAGGTAGAGGCTAACGAACTAATTAGAAATTCTGGCTCGCCTACGCGGTACTTAAAATGCATCATATAAGCTAGCGGATGGTTGTGTCTGTACGAGACTTTACGAAAATTTCCCCGACCTGAATGGTGAATGAGGTTTCGCTTTAGCGTAGTTCAGGTGGAATTAAAGTGAATTTTATTTCACTACAAAAGCGTTCCTTGCCAAGTCTTGTACAACTATTGTCATAAAAATAAAAAGTTTCTTACAGAAGACGCCCCCATACATGATAAAAATCTTTTCTTGCTGATTTCATAAAACTCTCTAACGTTGAAGTTGATCGAAACCGAGCTTCATCATGTGAAAAAGACACATTTATGATGCATCTCCAAGATATGTTTGAATGCATCACAGCGTCAGAGAAAATCAGGTGCATTGTTACACACCGAATCAGATACCGCAGGGTAAAGCGCCAGCAGCTTATTCGCATGAAAATCACATCCACAATTGCATATGCAGCGAGTCGAAGTGTCTGCTGCCCGAACCACATTGCGGTCACATAATCTGCTCCTGGTTTGCATCGAAGTGCATCATCTTTTGAGAGTCGTCGCGATCGCAACCATACCTTTTCCATATACCATTCGGCAGCTGCCAAACAAACCTCTACTGCCAGCGAAATGGAACTTTAGCTTACCACTTCGGTTGGAATTTCATAAACATTCCTTCACTTCAGTCCAAAGTCGTCGCCGTGGGTGCACTTGTAGGGGCGTTTGTGGGAATTCGAGCTACCGAAACACTTCAAGACACACACATGTACAGTGGGCGCAATTTGTGCAGCTCGTTTTACACCAAAAGAGTGGTTCGGCTTTATTTTGTCTGAGAAACCCCAATTTCATACACATTGCTTCGAACTGCAAAAACTCGTTGGGAAGAAAATAAAAATCCAACTTTTTTTGCGCTCCACTTGCCAATGTGGTGTATGTGGGACTAAATTTCTCACCCACAGCAAATCACCGGGTATATTGATCACGTTTGGTCCGACACATTCGACTTACTGCCGGCTCCCTTTTGCCGACGGTGTTCGTGATCGCACGGCATAACGTTTTCCCTCAGACCGTCGTCTCGCACACGAAATGCAAATTTTAAGCCATGTTGCAGGAAAACCGTCACTGTCCGCAGTTTGTTACCTTCCCCCATGCATTACCATTGTACCCTGTTTGAGCATATTTGTATTGTTTTTAGACACCGACTTGTGTTTGCTGGATGTATACAAAAATGTGCAAATGAATGTAACACGGATGACGCTGGAAAGCTGTACGAGAAATTGGGGTTCGCGCTATGGTGATGATGGTGATGGCGTAAGTGCCGAAAAAGTTGTGTCCCCGATACGCAGGGTGAGTTTAAAAATTTGCTAACCAAATTAATTACCACTCGCCAGAAGGCAGAAGAGTCTCCCGGTGATGGTACCGTATGCAACTGTGGGCATGCTTTAACGTTCTTCTTCGTTAGCATCGACGGGGAAAGAAAGTTGTTTGGCTTCAATTTATTCCTAGCTTGACGCGCTCCGGCTGTTGTGCTAGATATGTATCTAAATTAGACAGATAAGCGTTATGCATATCTTAAGCGCTATAAGCTTTCAACCGCTTTATTCAATAAGCTTGATAACTAATGAGTGCTTTGAGTAGTTTATGGCCACAAATCAACATGTATATTTAGGGGTTTTTTGATTTAAGATTTATCAAGATTTTTTTTGGTTGTAATAGGCCCTCTAGCTATAACTCTCATACTTGCCATACCCGGCGACTGGATAATTGTAGCTTGAGTGACACAACGCTGACATGTCAGCCCAATTTATTGACCTCCTCGAATAGTTCTGACGCTGAAGTTAATTGCAATGTCCCACGAACTCACAAAAATAGTATTAGGGGCGCAAATAAATTACGGCCGTTTTTTCATAAGTTTATTTTTACTCGTGGCATTTTTATTTGTAGAATTTTTGGTCAATCAAAGTATTGGCCATTATTATTTATTACTTTCTTCCACCTTTCGGGTAAATCGCGGATTCCTTTTCGGAAAAATGATACGTTTTCGATGCAGTCCAGGTATCCCGCCAGTTCTGGATCTGTTCATAAGAGGAGAACTGCTGGTCAGCCAATCCATGTGCCATGGATCGGAACAGATGGAAATGCGATGGTGCCAGATCCGAAGAATACGGCGGGTGAGGGTATTTGAGGTAGTTTTTCAAAGGATGCGCAACATGTGGCCGAGCATTGGCCTCCAGCAGAATAACTTTGTCGTGGCGTGATGAATATTCTGGCCGTTTTTTACGCAGTGCTCGGCTTAAACTCATCAATTGTTGCCGGTAGCGTTCACCAGTGATTGTTTCTACCGGTTTCAGAAGTTCGTACTAGATGACGCCGAGCTGGTCCCTCCAAATTCTTCGTCGGTGAACGTTTTAAGCCTTCCTTCACGTTGAGCAAAATCACCGGGAGCAAAAAAACCACTCCCCACACCTTGTTTCGCTTAGAGCAGCATCACCGTAAACACTCGAAAGCTCTCGATACACTTCGGCTGCCGTTTTCTTCGCTCGAAACAAAAAACAACACCTCCCGCATATGGCGCTTATCGAGCTCAAAATCAGACATATTCAAGAACTAGGTACTTTTACTCCCAAGAAATAATCACTAACATGTTTACACAGTTTGATAATGTTATTCCCGAAGTTGACTTAAGCGGTGGCTAGACTAAAGTTGAGGCAAGCGCGATCAATGCGCGAACGCTTCATTTTTCCTGCAATGCAGGATCGGAGCGCGAAATCAGGAGCGCGAAATTTGACAGTTCGCTCATAAAAAAAAATAGATCGCGCTTGCCTCAACTTTAGTCTAGCCACCGCTTTATGAAGTTTGTAAACGACAAAATCGCGCCACAGTCCTTCAATTTCAAAACGACCGTTATTTATTTGCAGACCTCATAGAATCTTTCCGAGTGATCATTCTTTTTAACACTTAATTAAAATTAAATAAAAAAATGGCTCGTGGTGGCTGTATTACTATTTTCTATGAAGTGTATGCCCCACAGATGTATATCAATAATTTTCTATAGCACTTTCAAACTAGTATCAAACATCACTGTAAATAATTGAATCATAATAAAAGAAAACACGCTTCAACCCGTAAAACAAACAACAAACGCCACAAATTGCTAAATTTTCCAACGATTTCAAAAACACATCTCTAAATCTCATTCATTGTTAGTGCAATCGCTTCATTAGAACGGTTTACAGCCTCTCTCTCTCGCTCGCTGGCCTAGTATCGCCGATGCCACAAAACAAAAACACTGGAGCATTTTTGAAATCCATCCTCCTCTTGGTTTTGCTCTAATGGCTGTACCAAAGCCCCACAAACGCACCAAACCGATTATCAGCATACGCCCCGAGGGGGTTTCGGGTGGTCATCTGGCGCTATAAATATGCCAATAACCGTTACCTCTAATGCTTCTGCAGCGCGTCCGTCCAGCGGCTTCTTCAGGTGGTGTCACGTCACCACCGTCGTCAACCTGTGCAGCTCACAAGCTCTATCATTCGAGCTGCGTTGCTTGATCTCTCGCTGGCACGATTCACTCCCCAACACTAGTCAGCTGGGTCGGTTGTCGGTCGGCATTAACAACAGCAACAATAATACGCAACAAACCGGTCCCGTCTTGGAACGTCTGGAATTCCGTGAAGCATTCCTTTAATCGCTATTCCGTCATCGTTATTGGAATCTGTGGATGTGGACGGTGTGTTAGCGTGCGGTTTGTTTCTTCTTCCACGACCTCGCAGAACGCGCTCTGCAATGGCTCTCATGTTTCCGAAAGCGAGCAACTTGAACCGCTCGTTCGTTTCTGGATGGTGCGCCACTCGGTAGACACCCGGAACCGGAAAGAGATCCGATTTCCGGGCACTAGAGGCGAATGAGATGGCGCATTTTTTGTCTCGGTAGCATGAGTGACCCATTTGGCGATTCCCGAGCTGGTGCAAAAGTACAACCTCATGTTTGGAGAATATGGTGTACATTATAAGCACACCGACTTTAATTGTTTGGAGTTTGTTGCTATAGCTGTGCCTTAACTATGTTTTGTATTTGCTGTAGCATGTTGAAGAATTAGCTACCAGAAACCAATTATCTTTTAGAATCGGGATTGATTTCAGGAAAAATATTACTTGAGAATAAATTTTCAGAATCGCGTCTAGATCTCTGGCATACTATCGAACATAATCGATTGATAAAAGTGCACAGTAAGAAAACAACGCTAACAACATCATTCTCCTGCTGCTGTACAGTAAATGAACTTTTTTATTGGAAAATTTATGTAGCAAATTGTGTTTGAAATCTGTTTTCTAAGAATGCTTTCCGTCTCTGCGCACAGATTGTGTCTGTTCGTAACCGTTTCCGAGAATTGCCAATAACCATTTAAGTATGGCTCAAGCAGGCAATTATGAGATCCGAAAGAAAATCGTAACGATAGCTTACATTATTTGTTTAATTCGTGAGTATATAAATTCTTAAAATTGAACCCAAAGTTCCTTGAATTCTTGAAGTCCTAAAGCGGCAATTTCTTCTCCCATCACGTGTTATCGTTTGCTAACTCTCTTGCACAAGCGCTTGAATTGAAAAGCCATATCCATCCCGCCTTTTTCGTTTCTTTATGCTAAATGTACCGAGCGCGACCTTTGAACTCGAACGAAACGATGGCAAAGGCTTTGTAATGGGTTGTAAGTGCCCTTTTTCCGAGTAGCAAGTACTCACTTTAGAGAACACTGCCCACAATGTTCACTGCGTTACCATAACAGTTAGTAGTCGCCGGGGAAGTTTTAGCGCGTTCAGGGAAGGCAATAAGCGTGACACGTGTCCAGACCAGAAGATGGTTAAGCTAAAACGAAGCACCCAGAACAAAACACACATCTCACTGGTAGTGATATGGCGAGGTTTCTTTCTTGACAATCTGGCGTGCTGTGATGCTGTTCTGGGAAGTGATCTGGCATATATCACGCTCTCTCTCTCTCTCGCTTACTACTTGCAAAGCGTTTGCCAGTTTCGTTAACGGGTAGATGTAGGCTGTAAGGAGCTGACTGCATCTGGAAATGATGAAAAAACTACACAATATGTTAAATGTGATAAAAAATTAAACACGTTTCTTGCTCGGTAAGTTGCACACATTCACTGTACTCGATTTTCCCATTCCGGGCCACTAACGACGCCCATACGGGTGAACGACTCCCGGTGGAGTCATTTAAAAGTTTACTTACATCATTTCGTTCTCAAAACCCACCGCGCAAAAACGCGAGAAATTCGTCGTCCTTGGTGGTACATGGCGCGGGTTGCCTTTGCTCTGACCTGAACTTTTCCAAAAGATCTTTGTTCGTGTGTCCTGCTGCTGCTGGTGATTGCATGTAATCATAAATTTCATCATTTCCTGCGCAAAGTTTTAGACTGATGAAAATTGTGTACTCTCTCTTTTTTTTGTTGTAGCTTGATGTTAAAAATATGTACATGTTCTCTCTTAAATTGCTTTTAGTGTGTCCTTTTTTTTTGGGTGGAAGAATCTGCTTTGGTGTTCGCTAGAATGGACAACAAATGAGCACAAATTAATATCATGAATCGTCGTTCTACACCTACGCGCAGTGCAGCATGAACCCAAATTGCTGCCTTTTTGTCTTAGCAAATGTGTGAGAATTCTTCCTTGAAGCAAGTATTTACGAGCAAGAATGGGGAAATTATGAGGCGTTAAATGAAGGCGTTATTTTTCTGTAGCGTTTTTCCAAAGTTTTAGTTTAGTATTACCCAGAATTTGTTCATAAAGCTTCGGCCAATTTCATTACTCATCTAGCACGTTCCAAATCCTAAGAAATCACCATTGTCATGTTCCAATTTCGTCCTCATTTTCTCGTACGACATCTGTCTCCTTTTGCGTACCTTTGTCTAATTTCACCCTGGAGTGCTTTTCCACCAACAAGACTTTGCACCAACGTTTGGGGACAATCAATAATTGATTTTTGTCGGAAGCTTTTTCGCCTGGCTTTAGGAGTCACCCGAGCCGAGTCTTCTAATCGACAAATGACGCAGAATACCATCCAGGAATGTATCGTTCATTGGGTGTTTTATTTCGGCTTTCGGTCGGTTTGAGTTTTGCTCAGACGTAAGCGCCAATGTAGGAAATTGAATCATGTATGGTAATTTTTTTTTCTTCGCTTCGTGCAAAACAAATAAACTTATGCAGAACAGCTTTGCTGATGTGTATTTGTTTTTCCAATTTGGATAATTGGTAATCAAATATGTAAATTGACAGTAAAACATGATAACATGGGTTTCGGTGTATATTACAAAGAGATGCTTTAGGTCATTTATGTCACTGTTTATTTTGAAGGATTGGCGTTAGGTTCTACATCACCCACTACAAAAAAATAGACAATAAACCATCCTAATTCGTTTGTACGTTTATTCACATTCACACATAAAGATAAAAAATAATCTAGGAATCATTTATATAATTTTTCTAATCTGTTTCTTACTTGATTAACCGTCATAATTGAATAACAGGTTGAATTGTAAACGTCTTTTGTGTGATTACAACACAGTTGGTTGTATACAGTTGGTCTGTATTGCTATGTGTAGTATTTCGCCTCCCCATACGCAGGACTGACTACTCTAAAACTAAGTCATATTGAGCTAGCAATAGCAGGCCAAGACCTTACGAGGGTGTAGTGCCAAGGAAGAAGAAGAAGAAGTATTTCTTAATTCAAAATTCTTTGGTCTTAACTGTCTTACGTACACTTTGCGGTCTTGTCCTGTTGCAACAATCCTCGATATCGCTCACGGTCTAGCGCCGTCGTCTGCCAACCCCAATATCCCGACCGTTGTGGTGGATACATAAACGCCATCACTCCATCTGAATTTGGGTCTACCACGCCACAGCCTCTGTCCATATGGACGGCCTAAAAGTACTTTACGGGCTGGGTCGTCCGGTGGCATTCTCATCGCATGACCAGATCACCGTACAGCCAGTAGAGATCGTCATTGTGGCGACTCGTCCATTGTCCTTCTGAGCATTGTCCCCTCGAACGCGGTTAAGATGGTTTCGTCAGTTTTGGACAGAGTCCATGTCTCAGAGGCGTGTGTGAGTACTGAGACTACAAAGGTTCTACGCAATCCCTGCATCGTCCGTCGCGACAGATATTTTGAGTGGAGAAGTTTCCTCAGACTGTAGTATGACCGGTTGGCAGCCAGCACCCTTGCGCGCAATTCAACTTCTATGTTGTTATCGGTGCTGACTTTTGACCCCAGATAGGTGAAGTTTTGGACGACTTCGAAGGTGCGGTCACCTATCTGTACATCACCCCTGCGTAAACCCGTGCTTGTTAGTGTTAGATTGATGTGCAGAACAGAAGTAAGTTGCACCTTTATTCAACGAAATACTACAACCAATTATAAGCAATGGCTACTGATTTGTAACATTTGCTATAATACAAAATTAGATGATTCGTTCCGCTCCGGTGTATTGTAAAACATTGTCAGAGCGGTGCAAGATGATAAATCAACAGTTAGCAGGGCCGCTGGTGGTACCACTATCATTTTCAGTTTTGCCTCGATGATCTCCAACCCGAGGATCGCAGTGCCACATGCTCGATCCTTTGGTAAGCTAAGGAGAGCCTCAAACTGATCCTTTCGTAAGCTTAAGAGAGCCTCAAATGAAGTCTATGTCATCAGCGTATACCAAGATCTGGAGTGACTTATAAAAGATGATTCTCGAAGTTTTCACCTCCGAGTCTCCGAGACGGCCCTTTCTACGCCAGATTGAATAGGAGACAAGCAAGCTCCTCTCCCTGACGCAGGCCTTTAGTGGTAGCAAAGGGCCCTGAGAGTTTTCCATCCACCTTCACCTGACATGTGATATTGGTCATTGTCTTTGTCAACCTTGGTAAGCCTGGCAAGGATTCCAAATGAGCTCATTGCGTCGTATAGTTTCACCCTGAATATGCTTAAAAATCAATGAAATGATGATAGGGGTGCAACTGCTGCTCCTCAATTTTCTCCAATATTTGCCGCATGGTGAATATCTGGTCAGTGGTTGATTTTCCATTTCGGAATCTTTTCTGATAGTTTCCAACTATCTCTTCGACGAAAGGGACAAGTCCTAATTGTCTACCTAGATATTTATTTTATAAAATGAGGCGTCAATAGTTCCAAAAATAGCCTTATGAAGCAAAATGCACTGAGCCGAGATTCTACTATGCTCTATCGTTTCATGTCCAAAAAGCATCTTTTCTGGTGGTTAGGACGAGTGACTTTACTAGACGAAGGTTAACAATAGATTCTTTTAATTACACTTCTAGTTTAACTACCATATCTTGTTGACGCGGTGGCCAAACTATATCTTCAAACTCGATGAAGGGGATATACTAAAGAACATTATAGTGATTGTTAGCAACAAGGATCATCAAAATGTTTACAAAAACAAACAATAAAACCTAGAACTCGGAATGCTTTAAAAATTGTCAATTTAAAGTGTTTTTAGAGACCTAATTTGCCATCGAGAATCACACCAAGAGATTTTCAAGACGCTCGAACTTTCCATTCTACCAAAAATGTAGTTAAACAAATTATGATACAGAGAAGAGTAGAAAAAGAGATACAAAAATATGTTTTCGCTGTAATTTGTGATACGGGATCATTTTGTCACCAGCTTTCATACAGAAAAGACTGTTATAACCGCTTCACTATCCAAGCGCCATCAGTGAGTGGAAGGTTTTGCTTTTAAAACATTAACGTTCGTTTTGATGATTGATCGCGTCAATAATTTGATCAGCAATCATCAAAGAGAGAGAGAGAGTGTAAGAGAGACAGAGAGAAAGGCCTTCGATCGATGGTAAAAGTTTTCTCCTCGCATTCGATCAAATGTTTTTTCTTTCCAAACTTATAACACACACAACACATGACGCTGGTCCACAGTGTGTTGGCTGGATATGGCCATACGGGGGAGTAATATTTATAGTGGTGGAAGTTTGAAGTGGCCTCGCTCGAAAATTATGCCATTTGTTCCGTTACACAAACGCCACACACTACCTTGTTGCGAGCAGACGTTGAGGTGACTCCATTATCGTTTCTTTTTCCCGACGACGACAAAGACGTTGGTGAATGTAGATTGACAAGACAACACTAGCGCGAAGTAGCTAGTGGTAAGGAAGGGGTGGAGCGTTTTAGCTTCCGTTTTCCGCAGATTGAAACACCAAACATTGTGCGAAAAGATGGATGACTTTAAAAAAAATCAACAACCCAACCAGCGAATATGGAAAACGAAACTGTGAAGTCTGGCTGAGTGGGTGCAAGCGAAATTGATGCCCATTTTACGAAGGAAAAGTGAAGCCTCATAGCCCCCACTAACATCTGAAAGCCCTAGACTATCCGCATCTTCCTTTCACCGCACTCCACAAACACCTTTCAACGGGTTGGTTCGCTTCCGTCAACGGTAGAGGGTCGTACAAAGCAGCAGCAACAGCAAGAAAAACAAGCGAATCATTTAGCAGGCAAACACACCCAACATGGTGAGAATTATGGAAATGATAAACTATCCGATGATAGCAGAAAGCTTGTCAACAAGATTAGCTCGCTGTCACAAGACACAAGACGCGCACAAACAAACCTTCTTCATGCAAACTGCTGAATGTTTTCCCGTGTTTGCTGCTGTTGTTCGTGATGTTTTCTTCGCGCGTTTGTTTGCTGGTTGCACTGTGTAAAAGTATGATTTTTATATTAACCCATATTATTACACATTTGTTGCTTCATCACCATCTCGTTGCAGCAAGCAGGCATTATCCAGCAAACTTACTTTTATTCGGCTCACCTATAAAAATCGCGGAAGGAAAAGTGCTTTACGGATGAAAGTTCCACCGAACCAGAAAAGAAAAGATCCACCGTCCAATGTCAAGAGCAGCGCGTTGTATCACGCTGTATCAAAGAAACCGCTTATCAAATCGATTTTCTCCTTATGTTTTATTTTCCGCGCGCTACGGTAAATCGAGCGGGGAGCGATACGGATGATGCTGCTGCTAGTAAGTTTCGGGGTGGTATATTTTATACTGCACGTGTAAGCAGAAAACCCCTTTGTTAATTGCCAGCAAACAGCACCCAAGAAGCGCATTTATTACACGCGTAAAACTTTCAATGTTGATTAAGATATTTATCACATTCGATGTTGATGCACCGTTTGATGCTTGTTTGCGCTGTGTTAGTTTCTCCGAATAACAACTAATATGCTGTTCAACTTCAAGCTTTCTCAATTTTATTATCAAAAAGTATATTTTTTCTTGAAGAGTTTTCAGTTTTTTTTATATATCTTAAAAATAACTTTAATCTTTACCTTAAGAGACAAATACTATAATTGTGCTATGTATTCTCTTTTTTCAGCTAACTCGCAACTTCCTATTTGAATAGACTTTGGACCAACGAATCACCTTTGTCGGTTCCATCCAACCAACTAATTCCATCCGTGACAAAGTACAAACAGCAACGAAACTGGAACCATCAGCTCAGAGGTGACCCAGTAACTCATCTTGCATAAAAGTTAATTAAAGCATGTACAACATGAGCGCGGCCAGCATTCTCGAGCTTCAAACGTGGATCGTGTACCAGCGCATCGCAGTCGAGTGTGCAAACTGTTTGTGTGAGTACTTTTACCAACATCTACCCGAAAGCAACCGATATCAATGTTACACCTGCGAGATTTAGAACCCTGAGAGATACAGTATTAGACAAAATATCTTCTTCTTTCTTGGCCTAACGACCTCTTAGGTCATGCCTGCCATTTCTGGCTTTGTTTTTTGTTGTTTTGTTACCGAGGAGGAAATCTTAATAGAGACCCAGTATTACTTGCTCGAAGCTAGAGGCACCATGCCCTGTCCGATTCGCACGGACTAAAACCTCCTTGTGCCTTCACCCCCGTACTGGATTACCGGAGTAGGCTTGACTTCAGTAAGAGGGTATAGACATAACCAATGAAGGAATGTCTCGGCGCCGCGCTGTGTCAGTATGGTTAATACCGACAGGCGTAGTAGACTTACGATGCGCAGATCTCCTATCAGTCGACAAACAGAATTCTTGTCGGTCCGCGCCCATCTGCTGTTGCCTTCCACGAGCAATGGAATGGCCTAGGTACAAATCGGCACGGAAGTGTGATCTTTTAGCGTACCGCAACGCATACCGGGCTGACAAATTCCCATGCGTATCCCCTCTGAGCGCGCTTAAGTGATCCCATCTCGGATGCAGCTCCCGTTCAGGACTCTTCAGTACTTCTTCTTCGTTTGTTGACATACAAATAAGTAACAGCGGGCTGGTCAGACCCTCTGTTACCACTTGATGTCAACCCCGTGTAGCTAAGGATAGCTCTGTCTTCGTTGGCAGAGACGTCGTGATATGGCCCGACCACCTCCGCACCCCAGTCGGCACCACGGGCAGGTGGGGGTCGGACTTGCCGACCTGCCATTTCTTGCTTACTAGACTTATCATTACCACATATTTGGATAGTCAGTCCTCACTATCGGGGAACGGCCCAGATGAGACTTGAACTCCGGACCTGCCGTGTGAAGACCGGCACGAATAAAACAAAACATGTGCAACTCAATTCGAGAAATCATAAAAAGCATTAGTAAACCTCTTTTTTTTAATCTAAATGGAGCAAGTTACTGGAGTTGATGGTTCAGGAGTCTAGATGTTTGCTACGTGATTAATGTAACTGTAAACTGGCAACTGAAACTTCACCAGACATGCCACAAAAAAATGATGTATTACAACTCTTCTTCTCTTCTTCTTCTTTTTCTTACAAATACCTGGTGAAAAAATGGACAATTTCTAAACTGTATTTCAAATTTAGTTTAACTCTCAAGATTTCCGTGGACAATAGAGGTGGATTACCACGGTCCACCACGTCAAGAGCGGACGCTATGATCGTCAGATGCATTAAGAAGGATCCTTTTAAATCTTCCTTCAAGTTCAAGCAAACGGATTTTCAATTATCTGTATCGGACCGGACAATCAGACGACGGGCCGTTGAAGCCGGATTATTCTCTCGACGTCCTGTAAAGAAAACCTCTGATTTCACTTAGGAACCAGAAGAAATGATTCCTGTTTGCTCAATCTCATATTGGGTAGGATGTGCAAAAATGGCGGACGGTTCTGTTCAGTAATTAGTCAAAGTTCAACATCTTCGGAAGCGACGGTATTTGACGTGTACGTCGATCGAGGGGAAAACCATATGATACGCGGTACTGCCAGAAGACGGTGAAGCATGGTGGAGGCAATGGGATGGTCTGGGGTTTTTTTTTTCTGCGAACAGTCTTGGTCCAATTCATCAAATCGATGAAATAATGGACCGTTCCATGTACAATAACATCCTGAAAGATGTTATGCTGCCTTACGCTGAAAGGAATATACCTTTAAAATGGATATACCAACAAAATAACGACCCCAAGCACACCGGCAAAGCGGTCATACAGTGGCCGTCACAATCTCCGAATCGGAACCCCATCGAGAACTTGTGGGAGATCGTGAATCAGCGAATTGATCGTGAAGGTATTCGAAATGAGGATCAGTTGTTTGCCCAAATACAAAAGGCTTGGGTAGCAATTCGACAAATCATCTTCGGCCACCTGATCGAGTCTATGCCTCGCATACAATGCAAGGCCGTAATTGAAAATAAAGGACTCGTTACGAAATGTCGGTGACGAAATATATATATATATTACGAAAGCCGAAATGATTTTGGTAAACAAAATGCAAAGTTGTGTCCAGGAGAAAAACATTGACTGTCTAGTATTCCTGTTTTTTTATGAATTGTTACGCATGAATAATGATTGCTTTTGTTATAATAACCATTATAAGTACTGTTTATATAAACTATAAAACATTTTTATCCAAATTTACTTTTTTTATAAACCTTCTATGTAGAGATTCATGCTAAGGATTGACTGGTTGCAAATGTTTTGTCCAATGCTTTAGATTAAACCGCAAAAAAACAAGATGAAGAAACGAGTTGCCTCTCGGTTAAATTGTCATCTGAACGGAAGGAAAGCGAGTATCCTTAATAGAAACCATACACACCCGGGGACTAAAAAGGGTTTATCCGGGACCGCCGTAGAATACTACCCGTATAATCCTTATTGCCGACAGGTCGACAGACGTCCGAAAATTCGGAAAACCTTCAGCCTTATATTTGAGGAAGCTTATGTGTTGTTCGATAGGGTCCCAAACGGTCCGGTGTCTTTTAAAGAGGGCGAAAGCCGAACATTAATCCTCTTAGTAAATGGATGCCACGTGTGTAAACCATTTCTAGACGTCCGATAATGCATGTCAGTGTCCTTTTAGCATTACTTCATCGCACAGCCTTGAGCTTATGCTCATGTTCGATTTGATTCATTCACCTTCGGAAACTATGCATGCCAGAAGGTCATCATTTCACTCCCGGGAGTCTAGGTGTTGTTTTATTGAAGATCGATTTCAAACTATTAGAAATTATCGCGTCTGGTAGTTGGGGTGCCATAAAACATCCTTTCTCACCTGGTGGAATTACTACATCATTCAGTAAAAGATGTAGTAACACAACCATTATCGGTAATGGATCGGACCCACTGTATTTCTGCTTTACTGTGCCGTAATAGTTGGTAGAAAGACGCCCTCCAAGCCAAGCTTTATCTGCATAATGTCGCATGTTCGACTGTAATAATTTAACGGAAGCCATTTCTTCGGCTAGACTGATGTACAACTACCATTATTTTGTGTTCTTCAGTTTCTTTTTTATCCTATAGTTAGTTTGCTTTACTGGATTGCATGCTGTAATCTTATGCTTTTCTTATTTTACTCATTTTTTTATTTTAATTATGTTGTCTTTTCTTTTTCTTTTCTTCTTTTTTCAGAAAGCGTTTATTAAGATCGATTAAGTTTGAGTTGTGTTTCAGTATTATCAGTTCCAATCGTAAATCGGTGCACGAGAATTTATTTCCTGACAGTTTTTTTTGTACACCAAATCAGATTAAACACCAAATAGTATCGTATTCCACACGTCGTCTCGTTCTCTTGATTCTCCATAATGATAGATACAGGTACGTAGAATTGGGTCATTACACGAATCACCGATCGGTCGGGAACATTTCAACCACAAAATCAAATTATTTTAAACGCAAAACCACACACCTAGTGAAGCAATAAACCACAAGTAATGTACAATTATTAGAAAGCAACAGCACCAATCAACTGATTTGATGTGCCGTTTGCATCGTGACACTCTCCATACCTATCAACGTTTGTGTTTGCTGTTGATCGCACGACGATAGCGAGACAACAACAGCAGCAGCAACAGCATGACACATGCGTTCCGAATGGGAAATGTGTGTCTTTTGTAAGTTGTGTATGATAACAAGGGAAGCGAGACAAGTCGCTGTTTGCGTAGAAGATAGGACGTCGATGTTTGCGAGAAAGTGGTCTTAACAGTTGATGCACCGTACACCAAGACGTTTGTCGTACGGTGACAGTTCTTCCCGTCGGGTACCTAATCCTCACCATTCGTCCCATTTCAGTTATGACGGATAATGCCTTCAAAGCGAAGGACATTGGGCTGCGGGCGCAGAAGAAAATCCTCTCCCGGATGGCGAGCAAAAATGTCGCCAAAGTATTCATCGACGGTACGACCGCCTCCCTGCTGGACAATGTTTACCGACTGGTGAAAGTACATGTGAGTAAACTAAATGAAGGCGAACCGAATAACGGTTGTGACATAATGTTTCCCGTTTGTTTTAACAGACTGGCAGCAAAAAGGATGCCGAACGGTTGGTGAAGAACATTATCAAAATCGTGATCAAAATTGCGGTGCTCCATCGCAACGGCCAGCTAAATGCGGACGAGCTACGGCAGGCCGATCGTTTCCGCTCCAAGTTCCAAACGCTGCAGATGGCGATCCTTTCCTTCTACGAGGTGGACTACAGCTTCGACCTGAACTATCTGCAGAAATCGCTCGCCGACTGCCGGAGCCTGTTGCGATCGTGTGTGGTGCGCCACCTGACGGACAAATCGCTGGGCCGCATTGACGAAGTGTTTGACACGTTCACCGACACCGCCCTGCTCGAGACGGCCTTCCGGCAAGACTCGCCGTACCGGGAAATCATGGACAAGATCGTGGTCGATCTGAACAAAGCGATGGAGAATGGAGATATTTAATTGTGGCCATTGTACCGCGCGTTGCTTTGTGATGCCGTCTAGCATGGGCCAGGTGTGAAACGGATGTCTTTCATCTGCTGCCGCCAGTAGGAACCGAAAACAACGCCCGAGCTCGATTAGCGGCCAGTGAAAAAATGCATCTTGCACCGAGCACCGCAAGGCTTTAAATTTCTCGAGCAGCAGCAGCAGATCGGAGCGGGTTTCGCCAGCCTCACACTCATCTACTGCCACTACTCGGTACGGGATGGGCTAAAAAGATACACCAAAACGAAGCAGGCAGTTAGCACTATTTCAATCCCAAATCGAAAAACAAGTCAAACACACACATTACGTGGCGGAATGGGTGGCAAAGCAAGCTAAATCATTTCAGCTTTTATTTAATGCAACGATCGTGTTTTAAGTTAAGTTTCGAATAGCTACGTAGTCATACAAAGTACGCTAAGTATCGGTTACAGTCGTGCAGCCATTAGTGCACCAGAATATGAGTAGAACTATAAGCAAAGAAGTGCGGTGCGGTTCAAGCAGAAAAAGGAGAAATAAAGCTCGAACATTGTACTCTAGGGTATTGTCCATATCAATTAGAGCCGGATAATTGAAGAATAAGGCTACACATTTTCCGAGTAGCTTTGGAAACATTTCACGTCACTCTTCACCACTTAACGCACAAAAGAAAAATCCACGTGTAACACTGCTTCAGACACAGGAAAAACACGTCCATATCTTCTCGTGCATAGGAAAACGAACGGAACTTATACTCTACTACTGTACCGACTAAACATGCAAAACCATAAACAGAAAGGACCATTTTTGATGAACACTTTTCACACTGCGGAAACAAGCCTATTCTATTGTCGCATCTTTCTATAGCAATATTAGACTAAACCACAAAGCACAACACGTAGCTGAACGAGATCTGAAAGAGCTATCTACACACAGAAGCGCCGGCAATTAAACCATGAATGTATTACAGAATCACACTAATGACAGTGACACACACAGAGGACACAGAGTAGAAACTTTAGCATGAGAAAGATAGAGAGCGACAGTACCGCAAAGGGATATAAGGATTGTTGAATGTTTTCCTAGCGAATCGTGTTGTTTGTTTGAGCGATATTGAATGTTAATTAACAGAATGATGTGGAAAACCGACTTAGGGAGCAGAGTAATTAGAGAGGTGCATTGGTGTAGGGGAGCGTGCGTGTGTGAAAGGAAAAACCAGTTGATATTAATGGAAATAAAACCGACGATATTTTGAATGGGCACCTAGAAAATGGACGGTTGGTTTTGTTCTTTTTCCTTTAAAAGAAATCGATGGTTTTGTTTATCTTATTTAATAACGTATTTTCTAAAGCAATGAGTGTTGTCTTGCACGTTCCGCTCATTTGTTTCACTTTCGAATGAAATAATTCATGGTCGTGGTTGAAATATTTCACCAGGTCGACTTTCACGTGAAGGGAAATATTTCGCTAGGTCGACTTTCATAGACAGTTCGCATGTTCGCAATAGATTGGAGATCGTGCAAGAGGAAGCGAAATTTATTTGATTTAATTGATTGAAAAACACTTGTTTTATCTATTACTTGATTGTTCAAAAGTTGCAATATTAAAATTATCATTAAAAGAAACCAAACCAACCAAGATATCAATCAAAAGTCGACACAGAAGTAACTGTAGATACAAATTTTTCATCATCTTGTATGAAATAAGTGATACTATCGCAAAACAATTAATGAAAATCGAATAAAATTCATTAACAAAACCACCGCCACCATCGCGCCGCCGGTTTATGCATCATTAACCGATTAGCCCACATATTGGTACCGTTATACTCGCAATCAATAGTTTTTTTTTGTGCTTCCTCCAAATACACTTCTTTAATTAAACCGTCGAAAGTGAAAATCGCACACCAAAGAGCTAATTTCTTTCATCACACGTTACCCCACGTTAACGATCGTTTTCATTTGAGTAACGTAGTATACACACGTATCGTGTACTCGTGGATCGTTTTTTTTTATTAAGTTTTAAATTCTCTTACCTCCTAATCAACTTGCCATAGTACAATCCGTCCCTAACCGACGCACAACATATTTTTAAGGAATATGGGAAGGAAGGAAGAAAAAAAAACAATTTAGGAATTAAAAATCCCTACTCTATAAAATCTATGCTTCTATACGAGATGCTAATTTACACGTGTACCACACCTTCAATCATGCTCTCACGCTGAAAGATGCCATTAAAAGGCGTATGCGTCTTTTTGCCTTTTGTTTTGCCGCTTTTGCACAGTTTGGGGCGAGTCCCTTAGTTAATCTTCATATGCGCACTACACGCAGTTACCGCTTTTCTGTCCCTTTGCTCATCAAAAGATTCGTTAACATTTCCATCATGTGTGTTCCGGCTTTTAGCATCATTAACTCACCCGCACAAAAACACGGACGCATATGTTTTGCTGTACGCATCAAAACATTACGCTTAATGTAGTTCACACTTTCGGTTTTTATCTAACTCCATGCTTTTTGTTTTCGACTCTGTGCATCCCTTCTTGTACTAGTGGTTATTTCTTTTAAATTATATACTTTTTTGTGTGTGTGTGCTAACTCGTGGCACCTCTGATTTCGTCTCGGTGAAGTTTCACTTTTACTTTTGCTGCAAATGAGTAGCATCATGATCGTGTAACGCTAATTGAAGGATAATTAAGAGATATTAAAACAAAAAAAAAACACAATTTTAAACCGACCATAACGAAACTATCCTTTTTCTCGTTTCGCATTGGATAAGAATTTTGCTCTGTTCGCGCTTACGGGTGGATCAAGAATGTTTGAGGACTGTACATGTAAAAGGGAGAAAGTTCCAGAAACGAACACACACTGAGAGCTCCTCCATAAACTGTCTCAGCAAAGCGTGTGTAGGCAAAAGAAAAGCTTCAACGAATAGCGCAATTACTTGCGTTAATGTATGTCAAACCGATGCGAGCCGATAAACCGAAATTTGACGAAATAGGAACGCAGCCCGTTTGTGAAAAATAATCGTATGTACAAATACATTTCAGCTTTTGTTTATCATCCATCGGATTTGGGCAAACTAGTGACACGAAATTTCACGCTGTCAGTCAGAGGAAGAGTGTTGTTACTCGCATAATTTTGCACGCGCGCGCTCACCACCACTATCCTATCCCGGGGGCTATCCCTTTTACCTGTTACTGCTTCACGCGGACCTTTGTCGCTTCCTCTTCCTCCGAGGAGCTACTGCTCGTGTGGCCAGCCTCACCGGAAGCGGGTGGGTCCTTGTTGTTCGAAGCGTTCGATTCGCCCCGGCGCACGTAGATCGGTTCGGCGCCGCGTACACTTTCTTCCGTAATTCGGACACCCTTCACATCCGAACCGGGTACCTCAAACATTGGTTCTAAGAGAAGCGTTTCCTGCAATAGACAGAGATAAATGGTAAAAATGTACAAGCGACTGGAATATAAAGAGAGTTAAAAATACGTACCATAATTGCACGTAGACCACGGGCACCGGTTTGTCGTTCCATGGCTAGTTGAGCGATTTGCTTCAGCGCATCATCGGTGAAGGACAGCTCAACCTGATCCATACCGAGGAGTGCTTTGTACTGGGGCACGAGCGCGTTTCGCGGTTCGGTTAGAATGCGTACCAGCATGTCCACGTCGAGGCTGTGGAACGGTACCAGAACCGGGAAGCGACCAACGAATTCCTGCCAAGTGATGGAGAAAAATGTTTTACTAAGAAAATTCTTCTTAAACAACATGATGACGAACTTACGGGAATCATACCGAACTCGACGAGATCTTTCGCTTGCACTTTCTTCAGATTTGCATCCCGCTCCACTTGATCGTTATCCATCGGTGACGCTGACGCCTGTGCTGCCCGGCGCCCTTCCGACGAACTTGCCGGCATACCGAAACCCAAGTACTGTGTAG
>KZ061970.1:244704-256933 GCA_002091835.1 Anopheles maculatus
CCCCCCCCCCCCCCCTCCGCAACCATCCTTACCTTCTCATTCAGCCGCCTCGCAATCAGACGATCTAAACCGGTGTACGCACCGGACGCCACGAACAGAATGTTGGTCGTGTCCACCTGCACCGTTTCGCCGCGCAGCTTTCGCGGCGAATTTCGTTCCGGCACGTTCACGATCGTACCCTCTAGCATCTTCAGCATGCCCTGCTGCACACCCTCGCCGCCAACATCGCGCAGCTGATGGATCCCCGGCACGGCCCCAATCTTGTCCACCTCGTCCAGAAACACGATACCCGTCTGCGCCCGTTCGACGCTGTTGGTGTTGGGTGGGGAAACGGAGAAAGCGGGCATCATAATTAGGGGAACGATGTCTTTTCCGTGTGCTATAATAAGCAACCTACCTGTAGTTAGCGTCCTGCAGCAGCTTCGCAATCACACTCTCGATATCCTCACCGACGTAACCGGCCTGCGTTAGCGTCGTACAATCACAGATGGCAAAGGGGACGTCCAGGCACTTGGCAATCGTTTGCGCAAGCAGCGTTTTGCCCGAGCCGGTCGGCCCAAGCATAAGAATGTTGCTCTTCTCCAGCTTCAGCTCGTGCGTCTTCTTGTCCAGCAGCTCCGACCCGGGATGGTGTGCGTTCGAGCCGGCCGCCCCACCATGGCCGGCCCCACCGCCGCCCATCGGTGGTCGCGGCACTTCGGACGGGGCCGAGCTCATCATGGTGTGCCCGATGCCGGATATGTGCAGCAGATCACCGCTGCGTGACATCGAATCCAGCTGCTGCTGCTGCTGCTGCGCCTGTGCACTCGCGGACCCGGATGCCGGTGGCGGCAGGTTGTGGTAAATGCGCTTGTAGTGGTTGTACACCGCCACCGACAGAACCTTCTTCGCCAGCTCCTGACCAACGACGTGCCGGTCGAGGTACTCCATGATTTTTTTCGGCGGTGGTGGTGGCTTCCTTGCGCCCTTCGTTTCCGTGTCTTTGATCGTCTTTTTCGAATCGACCTCCGACAGCACCACAAAGAAATGGTGACACTTTTCGCACTTTACGAACCGCGTCGAGCTGACGAACGTTTCCACGTGCGTACAGGGATCGCCACACTTCGGGCAGGACAGTGTGTTCTTCTTGTTCGGTGGTTCCTTACCACCACCGCTACCACCGTCCTTTCCACCCGCACCGACGGATGAAGAGCCACCGCTGGTGGTGGTTCCGCTGCCACTGCCCGCTGCACCGCCCGCTCCCGGCGGGTTGGTTGTTCCGCTGCCACCATCCTTCGATGATGATTTATCACAGACCGCGGAAACGTGAAACGAACGGCGTACGGTTCGCTGTGGATGTGGCGGAAACGGATAGGAAGAGACGTCCGTTGACGAGGAGCTGCTGCTGCTGCTGCTGCTGCTGGCACACAGTAGAACCGGTGAGGAACACGCTTTCACGCTGTGGCTGTGACTACCGATTGTCCTCCGGGGTGGATTGCTCGATGTGATGGTGGAATCGTTGGACCATAGTATGGCGACCAGGCTACATTGTGGTTGGTGAGGATGGAACTGATGATAGCCGTTGGAGGGAGTGGACGAATTCAGGCAGACGGAACCTGAAAAACAAGAGAAAAAAACAATCCATAAGTCTCTAATAATTGATTAAAACGTATTATTTATATCAAGACTGTGGAACATTTGAGGAACTACGTTTGAAATATTTTTCCTTACTTTCCGCTCTAACCCCGAAAGAAGAAATTGTCCAGCAGATACAACGAATCTTGTTGGGATAGCCGTTGCTCTACAGAGACAATATATGTCTGCTACAATAGGAGTGATGTAGGTGCTGATGAGAGTATCTTCGTGGTCACCACGAGTAACGAGACCTTCTTGATGCCGGATATCAACAACTGGCAGGAGACGTTGTGTCCAGCACTGAGACGAGTTAAAGTCCAACTTTTTTAAGGTAATGCTTCTAATGTCTATCTTAAAACATCCTCGAAATATTAATGTGTTCTTTATTTCCTTTGGAGTCCGTGGTTTTAATTACGCATAGGTTAATAACTGACACAATACCTTTCATTATTCCAATATAATGAAGAAAAACAAACCCCTCTTGAGATAGCATTTCGCAAGATTCGCACATTCCAAACCGTAGTAATCAATTTTCAATCGTTCATTCTTCTATTGCCTCAATCCGCAAACTCATTACAATGCCTAATAGCTGTGTCCCAACGCACGGGGGGCGGTTACATTCGAAGTGACATAATACTAATCTTCAGCCAAAAGCGCAATATTAGAGACACCAATTGCGAACCCTTTCACCCATCCTCTCGGTGTACGAATGATTTGGCAAATCCTTATCCATTATTTTTACGCTGCTGCTGTTGCTGCTGCTGCTGCTCGTGCACTCTGCTACAAATCCGGTGAAGCGAAAAGCGTGTATTGTGTGTGTTGACACTTTGACCTGGAATTCGTAGCTGCAAAAATCATTAGCGCACATAAATCTAGACACTCGACTGTCTCCGTCTCTGTGCCCCGGAGAGGCTGACGGAGTTTAAAAAGAAGAAACCGTCAATAGAGTATCACAAAATAATTGCCGTTAAAACAGCAAGCAGCTCTATAATGATTCAACAAATCCTTTGCCTTACCGACTGATGTAATAAGTCGAATGAGCATGTACTTAAAACTCAGCTCCCGAAAAAAAAAACACATCCACCTTTCAGGTCTGACTTTCAGTTTCAAACGTACGGGACGACAAAAAGCAAAAGCTCCCAGTGTCATGACCCTCGCTCGGGGCGAGAAGATGTGAGCCTGCCAAATTAAAGCATGAATATAGATTTCCTAACTGAAAGCCTTCCATCACGTACAATGATCGTATCCCCTGGTGCCTGATGTGAGCTGTGCGATTAGGAGGGTCTTCCCACACGATGCGAGCTGAGAAATGCAAATCCTAATTAGGATTGGCGCTACGAAATCAGTCAGGCTGGATCTCTCTTCCCGTCCTGCTCGTGTTGATCGTGCATACCGGGCAACACCTTTTGCGCCAGGTGCTACCATAGTGCCTAAAGTAAGTGTTATGGGCCAGCCAAATAGATCTCGCGAGTGTTTTCACTCGGAATCGCCGTGCGATTGCTCTGCGTCAATGTTTGTACTTTGTTGATTGATGATGATGATCATGATGCAGCGGGCGCAAACACTGCGTACAATAGCAACGCAGCGGGCACAAACGTAATTGTACGACCCATTAGATCATAAAACACCGTAACTATACAAACATTAGCTATGCCGCATCTCATCCCCATCTCGACGGTGGTGTTGTCTTTCGGAATTATCCATCAGGCATCAGGCGAATAATATGCGCCCAACGAGCAGCATCGTGTAAGCATTGCAAGCAAATAGCGCAAATTTCTGCGTACGGGTGAGATTCAACATCCAACAACTTCCAGCCCTTTAAGTTGAGCCCCATCGCTGGCAAGTGTTAATAAACAGAGCTCCTCTTGCATCCCTCTCAACGGTCGTACTTGCTGCTATCGTTTAAGCGCCGAGAAGTAACATTGAAGCAAGCGCTCTTCCTCGTCAACGATGCCCTCACCGATTTGTTGCGTGCGCTGCTAAACTATGCGTAAAATGGTTATGATCGTGGCACACACAGACAGTGAAATGGTAAACAAATGCTCTCGGTATGACGAAGGCTCTTTTTTGCACCAGCAAGCGCAAGTGTGGTGAAGATGAGTTCTTCAGTTAAAACCATTCCCACGACCCATGGTGCGGTGCGAACTACCCTTAACACTGCTCGACAGAGATGATTCTTCTAATTCTTCGTTTTCCTTCCTCCCACCCAGCTCTTCGTTCAAGGTTACGCTAAAGTGTCATGAATGGAAAATATGGGCCTGTAAAAGAAATTTACAAAGCGGTGCTTGACTTCAAAACGAGGCCATCACACTCCCTATTGTTAGAAATTGTAGATCGCCATCTCTGGGGTTTAGTCATTTCGGCACCGATTGCGTCCTATGCTTTTCGGGTGAATGGGGTATGGTTTGACCCCCTCCTCATTCTCCCCGTTTCCCCCCCGTGCATCTGACATCATACCCACAGGATCGGTTCAACTTGTTACGGGGCATCGGGCGAAAGGGACTAATTTCATTATTTTTCCTCATTACTCAATCAACCAAATGTCGGCCATGGAATTGTGAAGGCGCTATTGATGTTTTGATTCGACCGTGGCTTGCGAACCGAATATTATTCATCTCGAAAAGTCCTACGAAAACGGTGGGGAAAGGGGGAACGGTTCGTAAAGATGTGACGGACAGGACAGGAGAAGTCATATTTTAGGGAGCAGCCAACAATGACATGGAACACACAAAGGTGCTTAAGGTCCAGAAAGGTTAAATTATTTGTAAAAAGAAGGTTTTTCTTCATAATTTTACTATATCTTTTAAATTTTTAACTTATCCGTTTTCATAAGACACACCAGGAAAGTCTCACTCACGCCAGGTTTGATCGACTTTGGCCGCGTTTGCACTTTTGCAGCACTCTAAAGCTTGGAAGCTCCAAAGTTAGACCAGACAATCAACACTGCCACCATAAAAGGACTTTGTTTACACGGGGACGCCGCCGGCCGAAATGATTAATGAATTCATGATTTCAAATATTCGTTACCTGCCGTGTATGAGGGTTTCGAGCTGATTCGGTTTCTGCCTACCCTACTGAAAAAAAAACCCTTCAGGCTCTAATGATCACGCCTTTAACCGACGGTCCTCTAGCTTTACCTTCTTCACAGGATTTTGAGGGATGGTGGCGCTAATGACCTGCACCAGTTGCAACCAAGGTGTAACACTTTCTGGTAAGGCGTTGCCGAGTTTTTACGTGTTTTAATTTTCTAGAGCGCCATTCGCAGTCACCTATAAGATCGCACACCTAAGCAGATCGCCGCTACTGCTGACAACATACAACGTGACGTCTTTTTTACAAATGTGTTAGGGTAAAGTATCGGACAATATAGTATTGTGACTTTTGGAGGACCATTCCAACCGTTCAAGTGATTCGAGAACACTTCACACGTCTTAAAGCTGGTTTGGACTCGCAGTTGCAAAATGTGGTTCGGTGAGCTCCTGCCGATAATGCAACACAATAAGCCCGCATGGCCATCACTCCCCTGTCACCTATACGGTACAAACGGCTGTTGAAAGTTTTTGGACGGACCGGGGGGGCTCTTGAAAAATGCGTGGCCAGTTCATGGTGAGCGTTGTGTTAAGCACAGTAACCAAAAAAAAATACTATAAAATATGGCAACTTCCACAATGAGCTTGAACGTGTGATTTGGACCCGAAGGTGTATGTGAAGAGGTACCTTTTTTAGTATTTTAGGTCACCTCCAAACTAAATGCGTGCAAAACAGAATAACATTCGAGAGAGAGAGAGAGAGAGTGGGAGAGAGCGAAACAGAAAAACTCATGACATCGACGGGTTGGGATGATTGTGTTAGGTTTTTGGGATTGTTCAACACCAGCACCAAAGAGCGAATGTCCTTATAGTGAAACCACAGAGAATTGTTCAATGCAGATGGAAGTGAATGTTTGCTAATTCAGTAATCTTTGAGGATTCATGAGTTTTTGGGAATTACGAATCTTTAAGGATGCACGGAGCTTTAGGGATTCTCGGATCTTTGGGATTCACCAATCTTTGAGGATTCACGAATCTTTGAGGGTTCATGACTCTTAGAAATACAGATTCAGAATTATTCATTCAGTTTAAAGATTCATTCAGATTCATGAATCTAAAACAGATTTACTCAACACCAATTGAATCTTTTGATATATCAAATTCTTTTACAAAATAATTTCTTAAATTTTTCCCCGAAACGGGCTCATAAACACAATTAAAGTCACAATATAAACAGTCCTTTATACACTTTTACCCCGTGCTCCGGCTGACCAGCCCAAACCTTCGATTCGATCAACCTTTTCCGTGGCCGGAATGCGTAAATATTCCAACAAAACAAACTACCAACGCCTGTATGAAGGAATTACTTTTGTAACATAAACTTCAGCCGGAATTGTTTGGCAATCAAGCGTCCACACCAACGGGGGGGAACCCCGAACACACACACAATTCGGTGGTGCGGTTGTAAAAGTGGTTTTTGCAATACGTTGTCCCACTTTTGATTCCCAAATGTAACTAGCGTATATAGTTTTAACTCGTTTTCTCTTTGCTTCATATATATTTCATAGCTCACTGCTGTGCACCGAACGGAGAAAAAGGTGCGATAAAAAAAAACATTGCATCTTTCGTGTCCTTTTAATATATATTTCGTGTCCCATATTTTGTTCTCAATTTTGCGATCGGCTGCATATCGATCACAACCATCACAACACACCGTATCGATCGAAGTATGTATGATATATTACATCGCCCTGCCTTCACGCACAACGTTGAAACACCTATGTTGCCATGAATCGGGTAGCAGGGTTGGCGATACGGAGCGGTGAAGCACACGATTTGGTGCTCTGTTGCCATTGTTCCGTAATTTATGGTTCGTGCTATAGTTCACTCCTTGCGCATCGAGACTTTGCGCTTTGCTGACAGCAACATCGTTCACCAGCAGCCACAAGCAAACCGGGTAACTGCTTTTATTGTCAGTGATTATGACCGGTGTGACAAGCCATCTATTCCGTAGCGGGTTGCAGGCGCAAAATAAGGCATCACTAACGCACAAGCCGCCCGAAAAACCCGTTGACTGTCCGTTCCCGCTTAGCGTTGCGAATCAAAAATGCATTACCAAAAATAAAATGCTTACAGTGCATCACACCCCCCAGTGAGTCCTACCCCGGTTGTAGTGCAACACGAGTGGCCTTTATTTTATTGCGTTGAGGGGGTGTGCACGTGCGTGTATGGCCGCCTCTCGCCGCCTGCGCTGCATTTCGCCATGAGTGTGTGCATACGTGCGCGGCATTATTTGCGGCGATTGCGCTACCGGTCAGCTTGACCTCGGCATTGCCAGCTGCAAGATACCAACCCGCTTCACGAGTGCTGAACCAAAACCATTGCGAGTCGGCAGTGTGGTGGCGATCTTGTACGCAGCAGCGATCAAGAGCATGAGCAATAGAAACGAAGCGTTGCAAGCAATCGAACCAAAGTGAAACAAAGCGAGTGTGCAGGAAAGCGAAATGTCGCAAGATACGCGATGCGATTGGAAAACGTGTGCGTTTTTTTTTTGTAGCACAGTAATGATCGTGACACACGATCGCGTGATTTGCAAGCGAAACTTCAGGCGTGTGGGGAGCCCAGCAGCTACAACGATGTGAACTATGAGTCTACCAGTCTACCCCAGTTTGCAATGCGGGTGTGTGTTGTGCGAGAGCGTGTGTCGCGATGGCCAGACTTATTAAATTGCACACGATGTCGAAGGTCATTCGAGCATGAGTAGGCGTTTACTTCGGTGAAACTATAGCAATACACTATGCTACCAGTTGTAGTTGTTCTAGGACATATGGTCGAATACACTTTAGATGTGAATTTAAAAATTTTAAATTCAAGATAGCATTTTTTTAATTTTTTGTTGCTTAAAGTGGCGTTTGTTGAGCACGTTTAGGATATATTTTTTGGGAGTTCGGGAGCTAAAACGCTACTTAAACAAACTTCCCAAAAAAACTGCACGCAGCACGCTCGTTTTGCTTCGGCGTCTCCTCTCAAATCTTGATCTGCACTTTTTTTCAAATTCGTCCATACTGCTCACATGATGGTCACTATGGTTGGCCAACATGTACGACCATATAAGAAGTCCAGAAGATAAAGGTGCGTGGAACTGCGAGACTACAAAGAATTCTGGAGAAAATCAGTCAAATTCGTTCGACACCTCGCTTGGAAGATGATCGTCGTGTGATTGTTATGATTGTTTCCGTTTCCGAAATTCTGGGGCAACAGCCTTCTCCACAACCTACTCTTGCAGTCCGTGGCGATAATGTTGACGTTTTTATCGATAGACATTAGAGGGAGCTTTCCACGCCCCCCAAACTATCACCGTCGCTACCGCACCCTAAAACCGAAGGATGTTAATCAGGGCCGGAAGGATGCTGGCCATGTGCGGTGTATATAGCCGATCGTTTTGCGCATTTTGCGGTTGTTGAAAGAATTTCTCATCCCAAAACACTAACTCAGGAGTAGCCCTGCGTGCCGTGACAGTATCACCTTAGCTCTGTCCAGCCCTGTCCTTACTTCCTGTGTACTGGATCACAGCTATCGAACGATCCCCTCAAACGCACTCGATAAATGAAAATGACCTTGGAAGTAAAATATTTGTACACCCACCCGACTATGCTCATTATTGACTGGTACTGATAGATGATGGTATAATTGAAATTCGGCTTCACCAAGAGTGATTTCAACCGCCTGAATATGTCACCAGGTGACTCACCACAACATTGGAAAGTTGTATTCGAACTTAATGAATACCTTTGAATTTGAAATTGAATTCTCTACCGGACTGCTTCGTAGATTGAATCACAACATACAATGAAATGGAGCAGAAAGCAGACAAGCACCCTTTTTTTATAAAGTTTTGCTACCACCAATCGAGAATTTTGCCTACGTCATTAAATAGCGTGTTTTTTCCAACTGGTACCCTGGCGCATGATACAGATATCGGTTTTGATTGATTATTCCCCAGAAGCTGATAGCATTATTGATTTCCGTGACATCAATTATTCCGTGTGCAAATAGCGTCACTCATCGCACATAAGCAAAGGAGCTTCATCTCGGAGAGAGGCTCGTTGCAAATACAGATGTTGTCGTCAAAGATGCGAAAAATCACATCAATTAACGATAAAGCGCGATCTCGCCAATCTTAAACCGTCGTGCGGTATGAGATTGAACTAACAAACGAGCAAAAAAAAAAGTTGAACAAGTTGAACAGTCTTTTGCATGATTAATATTCCGTTTGCAAAGCGCTTGTGCACTTACTCATCTTACTTCCTGTGTACTGGGTCACAGCTATCGAACGATCCCCTCAAACGCACTCGAATTTACTTTTACTGGAACCTTCATTTTTATTTGTACACCCACCCGACTATGCTCATTATTGACTGGTACTGATAGATGATGGTATAATTGAAATTCGGCTTCACCAAGAGTGATTTCAACCGCCTGAATATGTCACCAGGTGACTCACCACAACATTGGAAAGTTGTATTCGAACTTAATGAATACCTTTGAATTTGAAATTGAATTCTCTACCGGACTGCTTCGTAGATTGAATCACAACATACAATGAAATGGAGCAGAAAGCAGACAAGCACCCTTTTTTTATAAAGTTTTGCTACCACCAATCGAGAATTTTGCCTACGTCATTAAATAGCGTGTTTTTTCCAACTGGTACCCTGGCGCATGATACAGATATCGGTTTTGATTGATTATTCCCCAGAAGCTGATAGCATTATTGATTTCCGTGACATCAATTATTCCGTGTGCAAATAGCGTCACTCATCGCACATAAGCAAAGGAGCTTCATCTCGGAGAGAGGCTCGTTGCAAATACAGATGTTGTCGTCAAAGATGCGAAAAATCACATCAATTAACGATAAAGCGCGATCTCGCCAATCTTAAACCGTCGTGCGGTATGAGATTGAACTAACAAACGAGCAACGTTGAACAAGTTGAACAGTCTTTTGCATGATTAATATTCCGTTTGCACAGCGTTTGTGCACTTACTCATCTTACTTCCTGTGTACTGGATCACAGCTATCGCACGATCCCCTCAAACGCACTCGATAAATGAAAATGACCTTGGAAGTAAAATATTTGTACACCCACCTGACTATGCTCATTATTGACCTCAAATGTTTGCAAAAAAACTAGCGTACCGTGTGTGCGTACACACCTACACGTAAAGAACCGCCACCGACTTCTACATTGGGGGTTCCTTCTGTCACGTTGCGCGATTTGCGTACACAAGCTTCAGCGAGCAACACTCTCGAGCAGCACAGACGATACTACGCACACAAATGCGCGCCCAGACAGTAGTGGGCCGATGATTGAGCTTGATAAAGAGACCTAGAAGAACGAAGTCAAGTGATAAACAACGCAAACGTAGGCCCCTCAAGCGTTCCGTTCCATGCGACGCCGCTGTGATCGTGTATTTCACGTCTGATGACGTGAAGCGAATAAGGTAAACATCATTGCAAAATAATGGAAAGAAAAATAAAGACGCAAACCACCCCTATCAACAACTCCAGTCGCTCCACATGTTCCGCAGTTCCCTCTGTTTCGGCTAGGTTATCACGTACTGTACTAATACTGTGATGATAGGACAGTCGTGTTCGTTTGTAGGCGGTTAATTCTGTGTTGGTAAAACTACGATGTGCAACAGAATCATTTCACCCCCTTTGTGGAGAGCATAAGATCAGCTGATGCACTCTCGATTCAATTTCCCATTCAATCAACGAATGATTAGCTCCAGCTCCAGGCAACAGAAGGTCAGCAAGAAGTTTCAGCTTGAATTCGCGTTTTCGCTTTCGGTTAGCAAAAATAGAACCAACCAACGTGATAAGGTGGCCTTAGGATGTGGTGTGCTTATCAAAGCGTTATGGTACCTCTCTAAGGACCTTCATGGTCACTCTTCAAAATGTCGATGATGTTTTTTTTAACCTTTTGCCAATAGGAAACTAATCAAAGAACCACCATCGGTTCCATCTGCACAAGGCAGAGCCGCTCGGGTTTACTGTTTAGCGAAATCAATGTAAAATATTCGCTTCTAATAGATTCATCATTTCACTCTCCTGTACGTAAGCAACGTGACAAATGGCCAAACAAACTCAACATAGCTGTATATCGTAGTCGCTTCGCTGAAACCTGTCGCCTGTCCAATTGCTTGCTGGTCGGGTTTTACCGCACTTCCACTATGCCAATGGTCCGCTTCACGTGCCCCGCCAAGAATTTGGCGCCAGCATCCAAACAACCTCTTACCATGCGGATCCACACGAACGAGCGGAACATGGTTAATGTATTCCTTCCGATAAATCGCAACAACCAAAACAGGTTAGCGTAGACAATCAATCGACGATCTAGCAAACGTAGATGAACCTTGGGACACAATAAAGCTACCACCTTCCCATCATGCCCCCCCTCCTCCAGGACAGCGAAACCTTGACCATGAGACAGAGATTCTTCTGCACGGGGAGCAAGGAACGGAATAAAACCATCTGACCGTACCAAATACCGTGTGCTCGGAGTTTGTCGCTTTGTGTGCGCGATCGCTGACGTAAATCCAGGAGAGTTACACAGCAATAAGTTTCATTTTCAACAGTAGGCAAGACATTTGAGGTACTTTACACATTCTTGCCTTATCTGAGGTTCAATAAATCAACATTAGAGCCTCAATTCGTGCAGTTGCAGTTACGATTTATCGAACAATTCATACGTGGATGGTTTAATGAATATTTACTTAACTCACGTAAGAGCTCAAGCTGCAACAACCGTATCGAATGCAACAACAAAACGTGCACCAACCCGATCAACAGTGGATGTTAAATATCTGCAAATATAGCATATCGCTAGCGCTCGCAGTCTTTGCTCGTTATCTGCCGCAAGGACAGTGCAAAGACATAGGGCGGCGACGAAGTTATTATATGCATTTGAGTGACTTGCCATGCCCAAGAAAAACAACATCTCCAAACCGCTAAAACGCCATTAACGCATTGCAACATGATCCTTGTCTGCTGTTGCATCCTTACTCGCACGCAACGGGATGACTCTCCGCACAATGTTCAATCCGCACACGCAGCGAAACAACAGAAAATCGGAGACCGAGAAGACTGCATCGGGTGAACGATGACGGGGCGTCGTCTCGTTAAATCGTGTCACGGACAAGCACAAAACTGTGTCGATCCCAGGAACTTCCAGGCTCAGGCCCAACGCGCCCTTATGCCTTACCGCTACTATCTGCACATCCACCCGACAACACCTTCATTACCTTCCGTACCTTCAACTGGTGGTCATACACAAAGGCAAAAGATGAAGACTAAAAAACACGTTTTTCATCGGCCAGCCTCCTTTTCGACACCGGACAAAAGTCCTTTCCGACCCGTCTGCCTGTATAATGATGCCATTAAAAATGCGTATTACCGCTGATTGCTTCAAGTACCCTTTATGGCGTGTGTATTGATTCATTGAGCCGATTCTATGCACAATTAATGTCCATGCGGGGCTTGCCAATGGACAGATAAATGTGTATTTTCATTTGATATATGATGCAGC
>KZ061971.1:0-26856 GCA_002091835.1 Anopheles maculatus
TGCTTGAGCGGTGCATTTTAGGATTAAGACTTTTACTCCACCATGCGAAGAATGTGTCCCGGTTCGGGGTTTCGATGGTTTCGACGATGAAATTGATTTTCGACGAGCAAAACACTTTCGATAAGTCGTTGGCTGTGGCTGCGAAATATAGGACAAGCGTATGCATATGTGTGTTGTCGTTGGGCTTTCGGGTTTTGCAAATAAAAAGCTGCAGTAGCACCAAACGCAACCCTCAAATCAATATGCGCAGAAAAAAAAACGGCAGAAGCAAAAACAAAAACAGAGGAGCCAACCGTTGCATACACATAATGTAGTTAATATGGTCGCAAAGATAACGTAAATTAATTTAAATGCGTTTTAAGAGGCATTATAAAGTTTGATAATGAAGTAGCACTGTTTTATTTATTGGCCAACTAGCACAAACAACTGTCGTCGGGAGTCGTACCCTGTGTGCTGTGGTGACGTTAAGTCGTGACGGAAAAGCTGTCGTACCGTACAGAGCTTCCCGGTGTATCTGCAACAATTGCAGTTGCCACGACCGCGCGACGTGCCCAGAAAATCCGACAGGATGGCAAGACGTTGTTTTTTTTCCCTGCTTGTCGAGTCATCCAGTTTTTCCACTCAGCCTCCGATTGGTAGCATGCAATTGGAATCTAATTATATCCGAGAGGCTGAAGCGAGTGGTAAGATTAGTGTTGAGTTTTTGTTTTATTGCATGAGTTTCTCAAGGATTAACCTGAACCAGGTTGAGTGCTAGCTCACTAGACAGAGAGCGTGAGAGAGAGAGCGGGTCCACGATTATGAGTCTGTCCCAAGTCCGGGAACGAAACTAGTTTACGACGGTGCGTAATGTCGCTGCACAAGAGAGTGTTTTAACGCGTCCAATTGGAGTAACTACACCGCAATGACAGGGCCCCGATAGCAGTGCGGACAATGCTGATATAGGGCGTACCGCCGAGTGGGCCGCCGACAAAACGCAATCGTTTAGGATTAGCGCGTGTCCACATGCATGCGCACATCGTGAAAAACTGGTTGTCTGGAGATAGGAAAAATGAGGGTAAATGTGAGTTCAGGTACAGCCGGACGAGCTTCCTGGACGGTTATTAGATTATATTAATTGATAAATCGTTCCATTTAGTGGTGAAGCGTTATACAATGTTAGTGTCGTGGAGCGTACCTCACATGCTGTTGCTCTGTGGTGAAAGAGTGAAGGTGCGAAAACTGTGATACTCTCTAAATAGCAGGAGACTTCAGAAAGGCAACAAACGTAACAAGTCTGCAAATGTGTCTGCAACGCGAGTGCAACGATAATGGTCCGTGTATTTATGTATCAACAACTTCAGACGCGTTTGACGTTTGGGACAGGCAAAATAGGCGCAAAGGTCAATAGAAGTGGAACCACTCTCAGCTAATATAGCTCTACCGCCTCGAAATTATCGTCTAATTTCAGGAAATGCATTTTTCTGTCTCTATTGCATTAAAAGCATCGTGTTCGGTAAGGTGTCAATTTGCTGCTGCTGAAAATAATGAGTTTAATATGCCAACACTTCCTTGGAAGAGCTTTGCCGGAACCCTACACCGAAGACAGCTTGACAGCATCGCTGTGAGAGGGCTGTATGCAGGTTCCAACGATCGATAACTTCGACTGCCTTCTTAGAAGAATAGTTTTTTGAGACAATAGACCCTTGAAGGTCTTCCTCGGCATCGTGACAAATTTTCCACGATGCAATTGATTGCATTTGAGGGTGGAGTTGTTTATTTGTAGCAAGCGCACCAACCTTGTCCTGGTATGTTTCAGGGTGCATTCCAGGGCCGGCCGTAACTGTCTTCCGAAAAACAAAAAAAAAGACGGTGGTTCTCCAAAATATAGATAATTGACAGGCCAAACTGCATTCCGGCCAACCAAAAACTGCAGAAAGAAGAGACCAACAAAACATTATCGAACTGTTGAAAAGACACTGACTGCAGTGAGGTGTTGTTGGCAATTGCAGCGTGTCTTTAGGTTCTACTCTTCTGGGTCAATAAATTGTTCATTAAAGTTTATGTATGCACGTTGTGCAAAAGGGGTTGTTGCAGTTTGTTGTGCAAAAAGAATAAAAACACCAATTCTGTCTAAATGAGCCATAAAAAAGAGACTTGGAGAAACTCTGTCTAGTTTCATGGACACACAATCAACTAGCAATCGAGGGGTCTTTATTGTGTTTCACGCCACTTCGCAAAAACAGTTTCTTCATCATGTTGTCTGCCTGTGTTTTTTTGTGTGTTTGTTGTTGTCCAATCCCAAAAGATATAAAAAGTCTAGCTTAAGCTCGCGAAGACGTGTAGCAGCAGCAGCAGCGGTATTGCTTTGACCCGAATAGGTCCCGCGCTGTACAATAGCGCTAAGAAAACCAGATGCAATTGCAGCTGTCAATACACGGGGTGATTGGTAAATGATGTGTACGCTGGTTTGGGTCGGGCTGCGAACTAATGACCGGAACGGAAACCGGGGGCCTTTAAAGCGATCGCGATCGTGAAGGAATTAAATCTACAGCATGCTTTTTTGAGGTTATGTCTCTCATTTTAGATTTTGGTGTAGTTGGAAGAATCTCGCTAGAATCTTTGAACTCTTTAATTGATCAGAGATCGATGAGTAGGACGAAAAAGTAAACAGAGATTAAATCGCGTCCTAATATCTCATGATTAGACCTTGCGACGGTCAGGAAGATCATAAAATAGGAGGGTTCTACATCAAAATGAATTTCAAAACTAGAACCTTAAAGATGTTCTACTTGATTGTGTTTAATCCAATCATGTGAAGGATCTTTGGTTGCTAGAAATAGATTGGATCGTGAGAATAAGGATTTTATGGTTGAATTCTAACGATTTTTTTCGTATCGCTTCCCGTACAAGCATGATATCGCACAAAAGGAGGATTATAATTATGATGTTTGAAGTTGTTTTTTTTGCGGTGACTATAATATTGGTTTTGTTTTCTATTTATTTTCAGGTATGTACAGAGAGTTGCTGACACATCAGAATCCAGTACCGAATCTCTTCTGGAACGATCTGCCTTACTAACTAAGCTCCAGCGAAGGGTAAATTAAGTTATGGATGTCAAAATTTGAGGGACCAGAAGTCAACCAGAAGAAGAAAACATCAGAACGCTCTACAAGTGTTTGTTGGCTGGGGCGCGGATCGCACGGACGGACGATGAGGAAATCTGGAAAAAACGCCTTCCAATTAAATACCACCGATGACCTTTCTTCCAGACACCGTCATCAGCAGCCTTAGTCGCGCGCATCTGTTTCAAGCCGTGTCAGCGGCAAATGCAAACGAACGAAGAGTAAAACGGAAAGTGTGTGTGTGCCTTGAGTGTCTTGAGGAATTCCTTGGTGCTGTGGGTGAGAGGGGACAGGACGTTCGGACGGGAGAGTATGGAAGGGATCAGAGAATGAGTTAGAGTTGAGCTTGGCACGGACGGCACGGAGATCTTCTTTGCTTCCGATAATACGAATGGCGCCAAATATTGTTATAGGCCGCATTATTGACTTAAGCGAGTAACGAGTTAAGTGTCCTATCAAGCCCCCTAAAAGAGATTTCTCACGCTCCATCTCATCAAACAGAACCATTCAATTGAGTGTTTACGCTTTTCACTTGCCTAATAGAAGCAAACGAGAGAATCTTCAATTTAAGATTTATCGCCCCCCAAAAAGAATAGACGACAGAGGTTTATTGTCCAAACATCGGTCGTTGCAGGTAAAGCTGTCATCACCCAGCTGTCATAGTAAAGGTAGGTTGTGAGTGAGTTGACTTGAAAGGCGACAGTTAAAGGTGAGCCTAGCCTTAAACTTCGTTAACACTTCGTTAAAGCAAAACGTTTCTCAGCGAGTGGGCCCCCCTTGAATGGCGCCATTCGGTTGATTTAAGGACCAGTAAATTTAATCAATCAATGGTGGTGCGTTTTCTCTTCTATTGTGCCAAACGAGTCTGGAGCTCTGAAGCATCGAACGAAATCCTAGAAAATACGAGCTAACAAAATATAAATTGCTCATTAATTCTGATTATCGGCAAACGGCAGGGATCGCTCGGGAAAAGGCCACTCTCACCGAGAGCGTTCGGTGGAGCTTCGGAGGGTTTCTCCAGGGATATTAAGCTACCACCAAGGGGTCCTAACAAAGTTGCTCCGATCGGGTTCATTGGGAGCGGGTAGAAGTTGGGCAGGGTAGAGACAACACTAAATTCAATTAGGCAAACTAATTTATCTACACCGGATGAGGGATCGATGAGAAGTGGCGATGAGATAGATGAAGCCAAAGGTTTGCAACAAACAGCAATCCATGCTATCATGAGAACACTCATCCGTGAGTTGGAACCATTTATCGTTTTTGACTTTCGTTGTGCTTGTGTTCACCGACGAAGGCTTAAGCATGTCGCATCGCTCATACTTCTTCCTGTTTACAACGGTCCTCAGCAACCTTTAGTCGTCGCCGAAGATCACCGAGGCACCGAGGAGAGGATCATTTATCATTTCGGTTATTATTTTGACGATTGTCTAAACCACCAGAATCAATTATCCTATTAATTTTTCCGGGCTAATGTTTCTTGGGGCTGGCTTGCTGCGTCATCTACCGACCTTCTAGGATCTGCGAAAAAAGGGCGATGAGTTGATAGTTCACAGCTATGATTTATTTGGCCCAATTGCGAACGTGATCCATATCCAGACCATGGTTCCGAAAAGGTTGAGAGACTCGTGTGCAAAAATGTTCGTCACCGAACCGGTTTCGATACCAGAAGCGAGCAGGTAGTAGAAGGTTTTGCGAACATTTCTTGAATTGTTTCTCCAAAAGTCGGGTGTATTGCTCCGTCGAGCTGTGAGGGACCTGTGAACCATTTCGGATCGGATGATTAATTACCCGACACCGTTGGAACAAAACGTATGAGAAAGCAGATGCAATCCTGGGGAGTGATTTGGCTTTTGTTTTGGAACGTTGTCTAATGATCGCGAGTGGGATTGGTCAGGCTACAGATGAGCGTTGTTAATAGGTATGGGATGCGGAAGGTTAAAGTTACACTGGTAGGGCAACATGAAGATTAACTAACGATGACAGGGGTCTTGACCCACACGACCAGGATAATGAGGTTCGAAGTTTCAATCAATCACAAAAGTTAAGGGCGATCGATGACTACGAGAGAGAGAGAGAGAGTTGGTTGTGTTTGGTGTGTTTTTAAATTAAATTTATAAGAACAATAAACACACATAATCTGTTTGTGTGTGTTTGTCGTTCTGCGGAAATAGCACACAACATCTCCCTCAAAAGAATGGTCCCTAAATGGTCTATTTTGAAAGCCAAGCCGTTACTCACCCATTTGTTAGTCATCGTGACGTGCATCAAAAATAGCATTAAGATAAACGACAAAGTTCATTACGATTATTCTAATGCCCTGAGCATCGTATTACTTACACCGCTATCGTTGTTGAGGCTCGAGCGCCTAGACCCTGGAGCGCCAACGAACGTTTTTATCTGGAACTTTGAATGTGCAGCAGGTTCTCTGTTTCCGTTGCGCTCTAAAGCATGAAGAGTGATGAGTCACCAGCTTCGAATGCCTAGCGCCTAAACAGGCTTAGAAAGAGGCGAATGAAAAATGGGCGCTTTTAATTTTTGGGAGCTGTTATCGGGACTAGGTTGTACAGTTGTGTTGTCTTTCTTACTGCGTCACATTCTTTGCTCCTTGGTACTACAGTGTGTGTTACTGCTTACTAATAAAACGTTACATGAATCATGCCCAAAAAGGCATGAGAGCAAAGGACATCGATCGAATACCTCCACAGTGTTTATAATTTGTGTTCATACTTTATGCATTCTGACAAATAAGTAGCTTCTTTACAAACGGTGCTACGAACGATCGTCGAAAGCCGTTTTGGGGAAAAGTGAAAATTTATTAGCAAACAAATGAAACGCGCGCGCGACCACCCGCTGGGATGATTCGTCCCGGTACGAACGATCACGATCGGAGCAACCATGGACATGGACGGGATCTGTGAAAAACGTAACGGAGAAGCGATCTTGCGATACTGTTCCTGCAACTGCTCACGAGCTACTTCGGTTGCGCACCGGGCTGAACCTTGTCTGCAGGCCGCTTGGTAGCTTGTGGTAGGGTGTGTTTGTTGTTGTAACAATAAATATGTCGGCCGGCATGATTTATGGTACGCTGCGGTTGCGATGTTGCGTGAACTTCAACCTCGACACTTATGTATCAAGCGCGTTAGGTTGAAGTGTGTGTCTTCAGGAGAGTTGAATTTATGTTTTGCGCTTGTTATGAGCAGATATTCAATTTGTTTCATTTAAAAAAAAAAAATGAAGGAGTTTTATAATGAGATAAAGAAGGATTATTTATACCTCGAAAACGCTTAAAATCACAATAAATAATATTTGTGTTCCGATTGCAAATAATTTTTGCCATAAAAAAACGTGTTGTAAAAATTGAAAACAGTAACGCTTTATGATCCATGAAACTTGTCTTGTCCATCATCACTGTCATGCAAACGTGTGCCATAAACAATGGTGCCATAAATCAGCGCTACGGTCTCTTTCAAGCTCAAAACAGCAAGGGAATCCAAAATTGAATGCTTCTGCCCAAAAAACAACACGATGATTTAAATATAAATGTCCCATTAGCTTTAGTACGAGCTTTTTCTTGTGTGTGTTTCCGAATAATAATTTAATTTCAGGTGTCACTGCAGACGCTAATGCTAAGCAACATTCTGGTACCTGCGAGAATGGGTTCTTTGTGCTTTTGCGCTCATTAAGAAATCACCGGATCACATGAAGCTGAATTCATAATTAAGCCGTCATTAATTACTTCCACTCTTCAAACGCTCAACCTTTTGCTGCTTGGCTTTCGTATTCTTCCCTTCGGGTAGAAATAGTGGTGGCGGTTTCTTTTTTCTTCTAACCGGCTCGTACATGTGTGCGGGAAGGCGAAAAATAAATTGCAATTAAGTCATCTATCACTCCAAAGTGCACCACCGGACTGGCGCGCTAGGCTAACGAGGCACCGACTCCAGCCGGGCCCGATAGTCGATGTTGGCCAGCCATCGCTACCGCACTCGATAGATGCATTATTTTACATCGGAAATTAGTCATTCGCGTCAAACGAAGTGTGATTAAGGGTGGGTAATGATGCTTCTTGTTAGGACTGGCAAACGGAGGTACGTCTAGGCGCGCTGATAGTGAGAGGATATTTCATTCATTTTTCAATGCGAAAATACGCTTCTGTGTGGGTGATAAATTACGGAACCAGTTCAATCGAATCAAAGCCGATTGGAAACATTGTCGTGAAGTTGTGGAAAATGGAAAAGAAACGGATTTGGTACGTAAGTCGCCAACTGGACAAAGCAAAATTAATCATATTAGCCTCAGCTGAAAAGGAAAAGCATCGAGCATCGTTTTGTGTGTGTGTGTGTGCGCCCGTGTGTCGTGTTCCGTTGATGAGCGGCGACACAAGGAATGTATCCGCTGGCTGGCTGTCGGAAACTGCATCAGAACGAATTAACGCTAACACGTAATAAAAATGGGAAAATAAAGCGATGGAATTAATACATCCCAATGGCTAAGGGGGTTCGTCGTCTGCCCGTTGTGGCGCACCAGAGAGAACACATTCTTGACATACTTTCCGATGGATGGCAGTGACGGTGGCGGCGTGCATTCGAGAGAGAGAGAGAGAGCGAGAAAGATAAGTGTTCGGGTCCCCGAAAAGCCCGAAATTTATCTTTATTGCTGGCAAATTTTACGAATGCCGATGAACGACGCTATAAACGACGAGCTAAAAACGTACGTATAAAAAAACATCCCACTTTTGTGTTGGACAACCCGGCCTAAACATGGCACCGGATAAGTGCATCGTCTTGTAGTTCCGTCGGCAAAAGCGCGTGAAGCGCGTACTCTAGCGGAACAAATGTGTACTGATGATATGGCGCGAGGGATCGACACAGGGATCGACCGCAGATAGCGACCGCGTTGTGAGCGTGTCGTGACTGGTGCCGTTCGTGTATGCACAACAGGGTGATGGGTTTGTAATTAGATTCATTCAGTTCGGTTTCGGTTGTCGCACGCGGCGAGCTACAAGCGTTATGGTCACAGAATCGTGTCGCTGGTAGGAAGTGGGATATGTTTTTAGGATGTCATGAGTTCTGGTTTCTTGCTGGCGATAGATAGACCTGCATCAAGATCGGAGTTGTTCATTTAATATTTGTGCCTTCAAGAGATGATTTCAACCTGCAGGTACATTGAGTTCGATAGGATCGTTTGGACCTTTTAGATATATAGACATCGACGCACTCACCAATCGATGACACTCGAGATATTCGAAGTCACAGCTTGAGTGGGACAGACTCGGACTCAAATCTACACAACTCGCTGCTACTTCAGATTGGAATCTTATATGCTTCAGTCGAGTCGTTGATCCTACAGAACTTTAGTGTCATATTACTTGCTATAAAAATGAGTCCTTGCCACTCAAGTTTGGTGAATATTTGATAGCTAAGAATCTCACTGTAGCTGCGAATTAGACTAGATCTCGAATTTATAAAGCTCTCTAGAGGTTGGGCTTCAACCGGCAGAGCTCACTAGAACTATGAGTCTTATTGGGACTTCGCAATTCTTTGGTGGATTCTATGAGTCTACTGAACTTGTTATATTCAGGAGTTTTCTTCTTCTTCTTCTCCTTCTTCTTCTGTCGAGGTATTTCACGATACGGCGAAAGAATCCAGCTCCTGGGCCTTCCTACGCTACTTCGCAAATTTGCAAATACAACACCTCTGAGTTAAGGACCGGCTACTTTGACCATATGTTATAGGTCGGTTACTATGTCCATAGAAGTCAGATACGGACTTGCTACATTAACAGACTAGTGAAGTATCAGTTGGAATCAGTTGGTGGAATCTCTGCATCTAAACAGGGTTCGGAGCCGCATATTCTTGACTGGATATTTGGAACCTAGACAGGTCACTGAATCTATTATGAAGGATTCGGACCCAACATTATAGCACTCGCATGAATTCAGAATTGAACCTTGAGAGTCCGACGCACTTACAGCGTACTACGCGTATGATTTAAACTTAAATTCTTGCCTTACTGATCGAAGTAATAGAAGTTTCAGTGAAAATGTTGGGTATTGGTCTTACTGAGATTAGAACTTGTCGCTTAGATGCATGCTATTAATCTAGCTGACTGGTTAAGCATGCAAAGAGGAATTGATGTCAACTCATTCTTAGAAAAGATTCTTAAGACCTTATGCCTAATACAGATATATCTGCTTGGGACAGCACAGTGGACATCAATTTCTATTCTAGGGAACAAATCATGGAACATATTGGGCCCCAATTGGCGGACATACATTACCAGCAATACCATCCCCCCGGGTAGCAACAAAGTAACTTTACGCAATTATTGGTGCAATTAAGCACAAAATAATTTCACGCCGACAGGCAAACCCGAACAGTGGGAATGTCGAGCGTGTGTATGCGCCAAATCGCGCTGATGAGCAACAATTTGTAGTGTTTTAATTGAATGCGTGTTTCGAGCTGTTCAAGGGATTTCTGCCCGTGCCCTGTCTGCCGGTATGTCTCATTGCTGAAACCGCTTGTTAGTTTTATTAGGCAGCGGCAACATTCTGCGAATCACCATCATCACCAACGGCTTCATCGCGCGGCCGCCCAGAGGTTCGGCCGCTTCCTTCATAAATATTAATATTTGTACGCTTTTTTTTAACGATTGCTAATTTTCGCCCGATGAAGTGCACGCTTGCTTCGGTCTTGTGTTTCATTTTCATTTGCATTTGCAACCTACATTTCGCATTTCCAGTTACCCACCGATCGAATGTAAATCCTGGGATTAAATGAACTTAGAGAGCGAGTGAGCGAGCGAGTGAGAGAGAGACCGGTAACACTAATCAGGGCCGAGTAATTGGAAGCGTAATTAGTGTGTGTGTATGTGACGGTGACGACTCACAGTGTACTGACGGTATGCTCCACCGTGCCCGACATTGCCATTTGCTGGCCAATGTTAATATCAATTATTGACACTCTCCGTCCGTCCATTTTCCGTGTGCGCTCGCACCGCGCCCGGGCCGATTCATTGAAGCTTTAATACGATTTGCACCCTACGCACCCGACACATTCATATCTCATATCTTAAAGTTTGTTTGCGATCGCAATCGGGCGCTGCGCAGCAAAATAATGAAGCGCAAAGTCGGGCGAACATGCGCCGGGGCCGGAACATGCCGACAGCTCGATCAGGTGGTACACCTGCAGCATGCCTTTGTGAGCGATTTGTTGCGAATGCAGTCGAGAGCGCTCGCAATTAAGGGTGAACATAATTAATGAAAATTAAGCCGGGGGGGAGAAGCAAAAAAGAATGCAAATCAACACACTCTTTGTACCCCGCTTCGAGTTCCAGCGCGTTCCGATGGGCGAATGATGAGTGTAAAGTTTTATTTGTCGATGATAAAAGAAATTATATGTGTGTATATATTTTTTTTGTCTGCCTACCGTTTACTAATTTTACGACACGAATGTAAATGCAATGCATTCGGGCTGAATTTTCATCTGTAAGCTTTGTTAGCAAACACTTTAACACCATTACACCGCACACCAAGCGTGTACCAGCCCTGAAGCGACACAAAGCAAACTAAAAGTTTTGCGAGAAATTGCGGTGTGCGATCATTAGCAAAACAAATGCATCAGCATCTGCCCCGCTTAGATTGCATCTGTGTGTTTGTGTGTGTGTGGGTGAAGAATAATAATTTTCCCACCCCACCGTAGGGTGTTTCCGCTTCCAATTTGCACACACACACACACGGTGCGCAATGTGCGTCCGAACGCGTTCTCGATCGTGGAAGCGTGAAAGCTTGACGAATGTTTAATGTAGAACCCACAGTGGCGGGCGGGTTGGCGAGCGATCCGGGGGCAAACGTTCTCGTACGGCACCTGCTGTGTGTAGTTGCTGCTGCGATGCGGTTAATTGAATAAAGATTATGGATTCAGCAATCTCGTTCGACGCAACGTAACGACGCTGTTGGGCTAATTAGATGTGGCGTTATCGACGCACAGCAATCTTGATCGATCGGTACGATTGATGGTGGTGTGCACTTATTTGTGTGGTGTGTGCGTATGTGTGATCAGACACATTGATAATATGCAAAGCTGCTGAGAGTCTTATTGAGTCTGTTTTAATGAGTGTACGGGAGAGTGGTCTATGCGATCCCGTTCGTAGGGGGGGCCGAGCTGTAGCCTGTATGTAGAGTAGGTTATATGGGTGAGTATTAATCTTGTCAACGCGTCTAGTGGCGACGGAAGTGTACTAAATACAGGACTACAAAGTGTTAAAGTGCAGATATGGAAATTGTTCCAAGTGCTTAGAGCTAAGTTGTCGAGACTTACTGTTAGTTCTTGGTATAGATTGTTACAATTTCAAGATATCGAATTAATAGAACTCAACAGCACGGAGATTGATTGAAAGGGCTCTGACAAATGTTGTCGTCCCCGACGTCTCTGATTGGTTTTCATTTTATTGGCAACATCTCCAGAAACTCTGATATCAGATCGTATAAAACATTCAGCCCTCTAATAACTTGATGTTCCAGACGACCTAAAGATCATGTAGCATCAGTATTTACTCAGCGTAGATCGATATCATTGGATTGAGTATCAATGCGACGAAGACAAAGTACCTGCTTGCCCGAGGCTCTGACCGTGATAGGCCATGACTCGGAAGCAGAGTATTAGTTAGACGATCTTGAGATAGTACAGGAGTTTTGCTACATAGGCACGATCGTAACTTCGGATAACAACGTTCAGGGGAATCGTGCCTACAACGGGGTCCACAAACTCCTGAGATCCAGAAGACTCCAACAACGTACGAAATGCGCCATATATCGCACACTGATACGGCCGATAGCCCTCTAAGAACACGAGTCCTGGACTATGCTAACGGGGGGTGCCAAAGCAATGTGGAGAAGGAGAATGAACCACGAACTAGCTGACCCGTTTGGTGATGCAGACATCCTGACGGTTGCCAAATGGAATGTCGAGACTCATGCCCTGCCAGGAAGGTGCTGGCTGGATCAAGTGGAGTCAGACCTGAGGGATATCGGATTCAGCTTCAGGGAGTGGAGGAGTACAGCCATGGACCAAGTTTCCTGGAAACTAATTCTATGCCAGGCCCTGTCTAATAGACGTGCTCCCTAGGAGCAGGCCAGGAAAGAACTCATAAAACATAAATATAGGACCAGTGGTGGATCAAGTACTTCGAAGGCCTAAGAAGAGTGGAAGACGAGGTATTGAACCTGTTGGTAGGTCCAAAAATGGAGATAAAAAGGAGATATCGTGCACATGATGTCCGTATATGAGGTCTCCATATGAAGTACGCTACCTGTTTATCCTGATTTCCTTGAGGCACCAAGCAACTACTTAGTTTTCTTATACTATGTTCTACCAATGAATAGAACTTGATATCAAAGGAGTTCCTTCCTCTGTCTGATGGCTTTAATTAGATTCACGGAAGAAATGTCAAACAGTCTAATCGCTTGTTTTAAGAAATTTCCAACAGAGGGCGCTTCGTAGACCAAGTTATTCATAGATGGGATTCACAGCAAATCCATCAACAATATTTGATTTAGTCTCAAGATAAGGGTCTTTTAGACAGTAGATTTGTCTGGACTTTCGTTGGAGCTTAATCGAAGTTTCGTTGCAGTTTGCTTCATCTGAGCTGGATAGTCAGTTCTGCGTCTTATCATGCACATCGTATCATACACTCAAACATTTAACTCTCACTGTAATTGTCCAGTTTCCTACAAAAATGGACTGTTTTTGTGTCCCTCTTGCCCATGTTTAATGCCCAAAAGCTTTACTCGACAAAATTACTTAATTACAAACCATCCCTAGAAGCGCGCAAATTCTTCTTTCTCCCCATCCACCAAAAACCAACCTCAATACGAGCGAAACATACTTCCCGAAAAATACTTTCCGAAAACATGCAACCCGTGCAACTGGAAACCACATTCTATGCGTGTGCTTCCGCAGCGCAGTAAGATCGGATGCTGGCGGACCGTGCGAGTGAGCGAGCGCGGGCTTATTAAATTATATTTTCATCCAATTGCGTCCGGTTGCACTTTTTCTTGGGCGAATTTCAAACAACGCTCGTTTCGGTCGGGAGTGCGTTTAATTAAATTAAATGATTCACGATTGCCTTTTGTTGTGCGTAAGTCCGTAGTTTCCGTTCCTTACCACTCATTAGCTCTACCCAAACGCACGCACGCACACACAGGGAACAGGATGGTTGCATTGTTTTTGTCTCTCGGTTGCACACGTTTTCCCGACAACAGCCGCGGAAAAATGTCATCCCCTAATTTGGACATCCTTCGGTCTTCGCTGCCCAACATCCCCGAGACTTCGGCTCCGTGCAAGGCGAAAAACTTGCCTCCGGTGCGTTTAAATCGAGCCATAATCAACACCCCGGGGGCACTGCACAGTCCGAACCGATCGGGCGATCCCTTGTAACTTGATAGCCGTCCATCCTGCTGGAAGGCTGCCCGTCTTTTTTGTTGTTGGTTGCTTCGTCCGCCGTGTGCGCACGGTTGGCAATTACCAAAAATGAAGCACACAAATGCACCGGACCACATTCCACGGTGTTTCCCAAACAAACCACGACGCTGACACTAGGGGCCGCCGATCGTTCGGGTTTTTTTTGCCAGAAAAGCGATGCGCGAGATGGATCGGTTCTGAAATGAAATAATCATACATTAAATTGCATTAAAATGTTATAATCGGGAAGCTTGTGTGGGGATGCGCAGTAGGAGATTGCAGCGCAGCAGAAGAACGTCCGCAGACCATTTGAGGCTGTGCAGCGCAACCAAGAACGCACCAGCTAACCGGGAGAAGAGTGTGCAGCAGAAGCAGAAGAAAACAGAACCAAAAAAAAAGCGTACGGAAAAAATGTAACACGAACCGGGAGTAAGATAAGGCCGGCAGAGAAGATGGTAGAGCCACAACACAGCCGCAACCCAGCAGAAGGCAAGATAGAACGAAACGGACGAAGAAATACTTATTTATCGATCGACAAATGTTTTTATCTCAATTAGTGATGGTATAAATTAATGGTACACACTTTGTGCCGTAATCGGAGACACTGTGTCCGTCCGCTGCTTCCGTAAACAGACGAACGGTCGAAGGCATTTTTGGGCGGGGGGGAGGGCAGCAACAACAGCAGCAACAAACAGCAACCGGGAGCTTGCGCTCGGCCCTACGGCGGAGAGCCGTGGAATGTGATCATCACCCGTTTCGGGCGTACCGTAACTTTGTATTTTGCCGGGTACCCGGTACACGATCGGTTTTGTGTGCGCGTGTGATTGAAACGAAACGCGCAAATAGTTCGAGTTGTTTGGATTGATGAAGAAATTACAATTGAATTGGTTTTAATTTTCATTAAAAACGCTTACTTAGGCAACTGATCTGGTACGATTTTGTGGCTGGGCTGTGTATGAGCAGGCAGGTGACGTATCCAAGTCGTATCCGTACCGTGGGATTCCAGTGTCCGGTGGCGGCGGCAGCATCAGTCGAAGGGAACCACCTTGTAACATCAATTATTGTCGCTGTCAATCGATGAGCGCAAGCACTTGGCTCGGCTTTACGTCATTAATTTTCCTCTTTTGACAAGCTGACCAGCCGACCAGGTTGCTGGTAGGAAAATTAGCAATTTTCATCACGTACCGGCGGGTGAGTGCAATGCGTTTTAAGCAAAACTGTTCTATTTTCCATGTTTTCCAGCGACAGTGTGTGGACAGTGTGTGTGGGGTTGCGCAATGGTGGTGCCTTTTTTCGCAATAAGTGTGGGAAAGCGTTCAGAAACTGGAACGCAGCTTTCCCACTCCCGGGTGGAAGCTTCTCATTAGAGTATTCACGAGAAAGTAACGCAAACACATGAGCGGTAGGTTCGTCACTTGGTTTGGCATTTAAATCACCACGTTGTGACGTTGGCTTCAAACAAATGCGTTAGAAGCTAACGTCACAACGTGGTGATTTAAATGCCAAATCAAGAGACGAACCGGAGAAACAAAAAGCGAGAGCAAGTGAGAAACATAATGAGAAACAAATGTCTGGGAAAGGACACACAAAAAACACACACAGCAGCCGATAAGAGACAAATATGAGCAACACTTTAGGGGGGAAAAAACATTCACAACCCAGTGTCTCTGCAGCTAGAGTGGCTGGAGCAGGAGCTATAATTGAGCCCCGATCAATTAGCTCATTATATAATTACATCGGTCCACCACCACCACCAGCTCGAGCTGTTTGGTTGAAATTGAATAAATATTGACTAATACACACTTAAACTGGGGGTCACATTGATCTGCTGTGTGCGATGTGAGAAGGGAGACCAAAAAAAAGGACAATGTTTTCCAATCCCACTCCGAGCGAAAATCAACGCCGGTTGCTTGGCTTTATTAATTATCATTTGAATTGGCTCATTTTAGCGACAAAATAATTATCGGCTGCGAGCTGTCAGGTGTTTGTGAGTGCGCTAGCTCGAAGGCTTGCGGCTGACCACCAAGCGGAGACGACTTCTCGGACGACCGGAGTGCTTGCGAGTGTGAGACAAGCTGTGCCTTTTCTTGTTCACATGGATTAGATTAGCCGCGGGAGATTGGTCGGTGGGGGAAAAAAAGGGCGAATAATTTACTTTCAAAAATACTTATTATGAAACGCTGATATTAGTTACAAAAAAAAAAACACAGAAAAAAAATTACTTGTAATAATTCCCGAGGAAGATTAAAAACACCATCAGGGGAGGGGGTTCGTCGCTTCACCGGCATACACCGCGCATAGAAGTCTTTCGTTCGTGCGTGCGGCTTGCTTGCCGTTACGCCGCCAACCGATGCGGGTCTTTTGTTTTCGTGCTGGAATGAAGGAAATCTTGTATGCACGCACCGAAATGCTTGCGTATCGTTATCATAGATAATGTGAAAACGGAGCAAAGTGAAGCGTTTTTTCTATCTCTCTCGCTCTCCGTTTGCTGCTACGGTGACGCGTACACCGTTGAGCAAATTAAACGCTGCAACTATAATTGCGCAAGTATTGTGTACCCTGTGTGTGTGTGTGGGACAACCAAGGGTGGGTGCTGGTTGCCCTTTTGCGCGGGCTAATTATTATTAGATTATTAAAATTGAATTAACAGCGAGTACGGCAGGCGCCCAGGAAGAAGCAAATACACTCGGCACTCACACGCAGCCGTGTTACAGCGAACAGCCACGATGCTACAGACAAAAGGGCAGATAATTAATTACCTCCGTGGTACGGTGCTGGTTTGAGCCGACCAGTTTTGTAGCGTTTAGAGCGCAGTCGCATCTAAAAAACGATCGCTTCTCCCCCAAAAGCGACATCTAACCGTCGCTGTCGTGTGCTTGGGTTTTTTATTTGCTGCTGCTTCCTTCTTCTCAAATCGATTGTTTATAAAAGCAAATGTGACTTTACAGTGTGTGTCTGTGTGTATGTAGGTAAAGATAATTGAGGAAGAGGCGTCGTTTGGGCCAAGGGCACAGAGCAATTAGGGTCCGATTGTAACAATTTAACTACAATTTAGCACACTATTCGAGCCTGGCGTCAGGGCACCCAAGGGCTGGGAATGTCGTTCTTTATGCTTGTACCAACTTGTGTAATAATAAATGCATTCTCCCTCTCCCCACTCCTCCTCTTCCACTCCCTTCCCACCCTCCTCATCATCCACACCGGAAAGCGGACGGTACGGGCACGGAGAACTGTCTGGTGCAATTAATGCACCGCACCAGAACCGAATGCGCTCGGTACAAATTGTCATTGATCTGTGGTGCGCTGTGGCGCGGTGTGTCAAGCTGGCGGCACAACATTCCCAGCAACGCGCGCGCGCACCGGACGTCATCTGTGAAATGAAACGCAAACAAGCCGACGCCCGCGATCTCCGTGCGGCAATAAAGTTTGAGCGCGTGATTAATTTGTTGCTGCCTTGATGCGCGCGCTTTCGGATCGGATATGCAGGCAGCTGTGATGCATACGTAATCGGCCAAAGCAACTTGTTTGACAGTGTGACAGAGCGACAAATATGATTAACAAAAATTACAGACGAATTGCAGCGATCGTGGCCGTTCCGTTTCCCGAAGGAGTGACATAAATGTGGCGATAATTTGACAAGGCGCCGACTGCCTTGGGCAGTCTCGGGATATCGAATCGATTGGAAGGAAAATGAGAAGCAAAGGCAAACAAAAAAAAAACAACAAGGAATCAGTTCTCCGTTCGTTTGCTTAGCTCGAGGAAAGGTGCACGGACGATTGGCGATAAAAGTTTAATTAGTTTTACCCGGACTGAACCGAACATGCTAGATCATTAAAGGGTGTTTGCGAGAGATTGCGCAGAAAAAAGAAAAGAAAAGCAGAACGACATACAGCGCCGTACGCGTATCGATCACGATCGCGTCCGTAACGAATGCGTAAAAATAACGATCAGCACTGATACCGGGGTCCGCTCGATGATTAATCTTTCGAGCTCGAGTGATCGTCAGCATGTTGTGGTTGTTTATTGGTTTTATGTTAAAGCGTTCCAAAGTCACCAAGTGGTCTGATTCATTGCGTTAATTTCAATCGGATGGTTAGATGGTTGAAGTTCGAAAAATTCGAAAATCAATAATGCGAACGCAAGGAGCGTCAATCAATCGCGTCGCATCATGTCGACGTATCCCGCAGGGTGGCATTAATGGGCAGCGCCCACAAGCGTCCATCTCATCGCAAATTGAGTGATTAAAACATGGCCGCTCAGGTTTGTCAGCAGAGGTAACGAGTACCCCGACGCCAAAACAGGAACGTCGTAAAACGTGGAACGCAAGCCAAAACAAACAGTTTAAAATTGAATCAGCCGGCAAACCGAAACACATGTCGAGTTCGGTTTTGGGAGTGTGCAGCTAAACCTGTTGTGGTGGATTGAGGTGAGTCGGTACAGTTGTCAGCGCAACCATGTTCTCACATCACAACGTCTGGAAAATTTGAGACACGATTAATTCATGAATTTCACCTTCAACGGGTCGGGACTTACTGAGCCGGGTCGTCTAACGGCAAGAATGTGTGCAATTTGTTTGCAATTTAGCTGCAAGAAGCCGGATCGCATTGCATTGTTGGAATGATTTTAGATTCGATTTTTAATCATGCTGGGTCGGCATCAAACCGATTGAGACATTAGTTGAGTTGCGGGGCACAGAACAGCCTGTTTTTGTGTGGCTGGAAATGATGTGATACTTGTCGCTAAAGGGAATCTCTGGCGCCAAATATATTGAGAAAGAAGAAACTGTTCCGAGAAGCAGTAGTAAAGGTAATCATCGGTTTGTTGAAAGTGGTTCAGTGGCGGGTTTTTTTTGTTTCGCCGCTTTTAATTACTAATTCAATGTGTTTATGCAAGGAAATTGCACGGCCGACTATCTCCGGAGAGGAAATCGGAAGACTGATTAGACGCCTAGAGTCATGAGCTACATCTTGCGGCAAGCTGCAGACTGTTTTTTCACCCTGTTGCTGTCTGTAAGTTGTTTGTTGTTGTTGTACACTCGTTAATGAGAATTTTTGCACCGAGCGGTGTTTCGAGTGTTGATTGAAAGTGAGATTGCCCATCGCTGGGGCACCCACCGTGAGTGGGACGATGTAATGAGTCCTTCTGCGTTGCTCCGTTCCTGGAACCATAAGAACAACTGGCCGGTGAACGGTGGAGCCCACAATATCGGAACCGTGGTCTTGTAACCATGACCCGCATACGTAATTGTGTAAACGGTAATTTGCAATTTCCGTTTGATACTTTTGCTCCGGCTTTGTTTTGTGTGTGTGTGTGTGTGTGGGTTGCATATGAAATGAAAGAAATGCTTAATGAAAGCTCTCCCGGTTCACAAGTGGTAAAGCTGCTACTGCTAGATGCAATGCGGGGGAATAGGTTGGTGATACAAAAAAAGTAGTGGTGGAGAATGACGTTTTATTACCGACCGATGGTCCGGCAGTCCTTAATCATGCCGCAGCCGTGCAGCGTTATTATGTACTCCCTTTTTTGGAGTAGAATTTGAGAGAGCAAATGAGAGAGCGAAAACGAAAAAAAGGAACTTTCGCCTTTTTTGTCTCATAAATCACTTGTCTAGTTGTGCTGATCGCTTGATGTTGGAAAGCAGTAAGCAAAGAATACCGGAGAAACAAATATTTACCACAATAACTTCAATCACATAAAGCAAAATAGCAGCAACGACCAACACCCAGAATAACCCAGGGCAGAAATTATGCAGCCGAAAAGGGGTTTCTTCCGAACGTTACGGTACGATCGTACCTGGTCGCAATTTCTTGGGGCGAATATTTACTGCCTTTCGCCACAGCTTGATGAGCAGCGGAAAATGTTTCGTATGAAATTCTTCGCAACTCGCTCGCTCAACTCAACTTCCCTTTTGGTGAGCAGACGAGCAGACGTTCGGAGTGCGTTCTGTCATTAGCTGCGTGCAGTTTAAATGCAACTGGCCAACATACCTGTTGCAACTAAGTAGGCACCGGTTCGAATGCATTCCATCGCGGGACGACAGAATTGTTTGTGTGCCCTCCGGACGCCTGACGTTTCTGTTTTTCCTGCCCTCCCGGATGGTGTGGATGGGAGTGATCGGGTGGTGGTTCACGCCACTGGCATCATGTTCCGTGGGCTACATTTGCAAGTTGGTCTAATAAAGGTAATTATCAGCAGTAGTTTGTTGTGCAGAAGTTCCCTGCTCTACGTGGAGCTCTTTGGTGAGGCAAGTGAGAGACAGCGTGGCGCAGTAGTCGTCAAATTGTAAGTGAATTATTTAAATAAAACTAGCATTATTTAAGAAAAACTAGATATTATAGAATCGGTTAAGCGCCTTTGCTTTCTCTACTCGTTTTGAATGTATTTGTTGATGTTACACAACCTCTATCGTAATTGTCACAAGCAATCAGAATGTCATGTACAGTGTGTGACACAAGTATACGAGCATCCTACTTTTTTAGGCGAGATACAACTTATCAACAATCTATAAAGAATCTTTGTATGAATAAGCATTGATTATTCACTGTAAAGTATTCGCTATAATTTTAGGTTTATTCACAAAATAAATTGAAAGAAGTCTTCTAATGGTGAAGAAAAAGCATGTGATACAAGCTTTTTAATACAGAAAATTCACAAATATACAATTGAAATTGAATCTCAAGCAAAATCAGTTTCAAACATCCTGCACTACTCGCTCGAAATTTGATTGCAGCATCAAATAAAAACGGTTTTAAAAATTAAATGCAACTTACTTACTTCTAGTGATAAAAATTGGAATATAAGCATCCTGTATTAAAAACGTAAGTAAAGAAATGAGTTAATGAACTTGAAAAAAACAAGAATTTTAAATGGGTTAATCACCAAACAGCCTAATTGTTGTATACTAAGGGGCTGCTCTAGCAAATATCGTTTACGACAAACGACAACGACATGTCTTATGAGTGCTCTATCATTTGTTGGCCAACATATAGCTGTCGATCAAACTGTCAACGAACAACCGATCGGTTTGGCATATATGTTTGACAACCAGCAATGTTTTTTACCAAGATTGCTAGCGTGAAGGTATGTCAACGATCAAATAGAAACCGATTTGTATTACGACAAATGTTCGTTGATGTTTGACAACTTATTCTAGAGCACCTCCATGCAGCCCCATACGTTTGTTTTAGTCGTTTGTCGTAAACGACGTTTGCTGGAGCAGCCTCAAACGATTCACCCAGTGAATATAATATTCGAAATCAACTGTCAAAATAGAAAAATAACATTAAACGTAAACAATAGCAGAAACATATGAGACACCAATGTATGTATAAGCAAAATCAATTAAAATTTATTAAAAACTACTTTTGAACATTGCATATTAAAGTGGCTTAAGGCAGTTCGTGCTAAATGTTGTTAATTTTAGCTCAAGTTGATATTATTCATTCAGATTTTTGAACTTAATGTAAAAAACTAATTTCTTAACAAAAGCAAAAATGCGACATATTGTGTTAAGATATTGTAAATAATTTTCCATTGTTTAGATATGCTTATAGGTCGATGTACACGATACGATTCTAACGCGAATATTCACTGACTGCGAATCTTTGCTTCAGTGTATTGGTGCATTCGAGTAGTTTTGGCGAATCTTTTCGAGCAAAAAAGATTATCCGATTTTGGCGGATAACACGAATCTTTTGTGCGAATCTTTGACAACATTCAAGGCCTACTTCTCTTTTTTCTTTGAGCGGAAAGTACTGATGTCTTTCTTCAGGTACCAGAAAAGCAAAGATGATATCAAAAAATTCATGAAAAGATTCGTGCCGTGTAAACGCAATAATGCACGCGATTCTTTTTTACAGCGCGAGCGATTCTTTTTTGTGGTGGTATTGGTGAGATTCGCCAACTAAGAATCGTATCGTGTACAGCGACCTTATGCCTTCCACAAGTATCAACCTCAATAGTTTTAAAATTTAATTTCGTACCGGTCTTATTGTTTTGCCCATCACTGTATGCAGTTTTTAACGAGCGAGTTTCGTTTGATAAGATTTGATCTCGCACAACTGCAACCTGTTGCGAACACAAACAAAATAGGTGTAAAGTAATATACAAATTTTGCAAATAAAGTACAATAATAATCTCAAGTGTATCGCACCATAATTAAAAGCTAAGACGAGAACTGGTTTGTGTTCGGTTTCGGTGGCAAAACAAGAAACCAAAGCTTACCGGTAAAAGCCCACAAGCACGCATTGCGTGCGACGCAACGTGTCCGTAACGAGGCAGAAATGAGAAGATTCACAAATTGACCGACAGCCAACGGTTACCCGGACAGGTGAATCTTCCCATTCCGGAGGGGGGGTTGGAAAAATGGAAGGCACGGACATACACACACGGGGTTCGGAGATAAGTGTGGTGCAATTGCACCGCATCACGGCGGCGTTTGAAAAACGGATGATTGAGGGATGACCAACCGGGGACCAACCAGGTTAGGTGTAATTGAATGTGACAGCTATTCATTTTAATTTACGATCTGGCGTTCTGGCAATCCTGGCTGCCACTATTTGCTGCTACACGTACGCCGTGTGCAACATTGTACCACTTTCTCCGCTTGCTGTTGCACGGCTGCTGGTTTTGCTGCACGTCAGAAAATATTTCCCTGAAGGTCAATTACCGGCTGCGTTATCAATTAGTGGCACGATTTGTACCATTGCACCCAACTGACTTTCTATCGAGCTGGACGAACACGGTTGGACAGGATTAGCTTCGGTTGAAGGTCACAGGAAATATAGCTACAGTACACCCTTCGGATATCGTTATCCTATCGGGGAACGTGTGTGTTGCAGCCGCTCGAATCCGGCTCCCCGTACGGCTTAAGCCTGTAATCAGTGGTAATTAAGGTTCGTCTCTGTAGCGCTACGTACGTCCGCAACACGGTACGTGCAGGAAATGCAAACGGAATCGCATTGTAACACATCGATGATATTTGTTACCATTCTTCCCCACTTTTATGCAGCGAATATTGAAAACTAATTAAATTAACATTCAACATTAAACCGGCACCACCAGGCTCCAGACGTTGTGCTGCAGCGAGCGGGCCGAGTTTCGGTTCCCGTCCGTTGCAAAACGCACATCGATCCATCAGTGCGTGTGCGTGTTGTCGGTTTGCCGGGAGCTGTTAGGCTGCGAAATCCACACACACACACACACATGAAGAAGAAAACAGTCCCGAAGCCGGGTGTTATTATCGGTTGCGCTTTGCACCGTACGGATCAGCAAGAAAGCGCAACCGATAATAATGTTTCTGTTTTTTTTTTCGGGTGTTTGCTGGTGAACATTGTGTTGCTGTCATGTTGCACGGGATATGATATCCATCTTGCGGACATTGTGCGAGCACGAGATCTATCGTAGCGACGCATCTACGACAGCCCGATCGGTAAGCATGTGTCAAACAAAATATTTGCTTGTGGTACGCTCACCCGTTGCAGACGACACTCGGGACTACTTTCACACACAGAGAAAAACACTCTATTTGTAGCGCGTGTTGTGTTGTAGCGCAGCAGCAAGTCATTACGCACGAAGTAGTGGAGTTTGTTGCTTATTTTTATCTGTTCGCCATTTTACGTCGATCGTTCGCAGTATACCGGAGCACTGGTGATCATCTGAGCGGCGATAACTTAAACGCTATAATTAGGAATCGTAAAAAAAGCGAACCGGGTGAGGACCGAAAACTATTCGCAAAACCGTTGCAGTACGTGGTGTGACTACGCAAACTAATGTGGATCCGCCACTACTAGGTGGATCTGCCCAGCTGTACGTAAATGCCCTTTTGTGGTATGTTGTTGTTTCGCTGGGCGGTTAATAGTTATTTCACGTGTTGCAGGAAGAAAAAACGACAGAAAATTACACAAAATTAGTACCTAAAGAATATATAAGTACGTTGTTTTGTTGTACTACTCAAAAAAAGAAGAAGCCTCCCTTTTCTATGTATGAAGGTTGTACAAAAGATGTTGCAAAGTTATTTTAATCGCTCACAACGGACATCTTAACGAGCAGATAAGCTGCCTGCGACAAAAGCCCGATCCACTAAATTAACGTAACGGCTTTATTTATGCCGATCGATGTGTTCGATCGAATCGATCAATCTGGTTCTCCCACGCCATCTCGTACATAAAAGAAGGCGAGCTAGCAAGCGAGGGACAAATTCAATTTTCATCAGCATAAATCAATCCCACTTTACGAGCCCCTCGCACGGTCGTCTCGTTGTACCACAATCAAGAACTTCCATTATCACCGTGCACCATGTTGATAACAACCACGGCAACACGCTAAAACAAACTCATAAAAAGGCAGCCAGCCTTGATTAGCAATCATAAATTGTCCCCCCCATCAAGATTAGCGCGCTGATTACTAAAGAGCGTTCCGGGCTCGAAGTTGACATGGCCGGGTGTGTGCCTGGAGATGATGCCTCGATCGAATGATTTACGACGAACGTGCGGATCAATTGGATGCAAAATTGAATTATTCAACCGAACCCACCTTGAGCGATCTTGAGGATCTTGAGCGAGCGGATACAATGTTTGCCGATGCTCAACTACTAATTACCGATACTGACTCACCGATCGCGCGCAGTGTTCGGAAGGTCGGACAGCATCCGGACTAGAGAGGTGCACAATGAGTAAGAGTGAGTGAGTGAGTGTAATCTTGCAAAGGAGTTTATAGCTTCAACTCAGCATAAAGATTTGTTATGACTCTCAATATCAGCGCCCACTAGTGACTCCTTTTGGCTTCAAACTCACTCTCACTTGATGCGGCAACTATTGACCAAGACTTCGTCACTCTTATTGAGTGAGATTGGAGCCATAAGGAGTTGGTCACTAGTTACAAGCGAGTGAGCGTGAGTTTGATGCCAAAAGGACGTAGTTTGAAGCCAAAAGGAGTGAGTCACTAGTCGGCGCAGCGAGAGAGAGTGAGTTTGAAGCCAAAAGGAGTGAGTTTGATGCCAAAAGGAGTGAGTTCAAAGCCAAAAGAAGTGAGTTTGAAGCCAAAAGGAGTCATTAGTCGGTACAGATAGTGAGACTGAGTTGAAACGTAGAAAGTAATTAAAGAATTAGTTTAGAGTAAATTGTTTTCATGAATCTTTAAATAGTGAGTCAAAGATTAAAATCCTTGTAACCATTCACTCACTCTGATTCAACTCTTCGAAAAGAGTGATTATTCTCTTCTCTAATCAGGACGCTTTACCGGATGGGTGAACTAATCTAATCAGGTCCCCCCCCCGTTTCGCATACCCTTCGACAAGGGGTTTTCAGAACTATGATTAGATTAATTAATTTGCGCTCAACACAACAGCGATGCTGAGGATGACGTTCTTTTCCGTTTTTGGTGTGGCGTGTGTCTAGCGCGCGCTGCAATCAGTTTTTACAGCCCGAGGTATGTCCCGGGGATCATTAGCGTGGCTTTGTAACTCGGCCAGTTTGCAGCGATTGTGTCGTCGACGTGATGACGCGTCGCTTGCGTGTATGTTTTTACGTTACTTCCATCGGACACCACAAGTGTCAGTGGATGGACCGCTGCCGAGTTTCTGAGTGCAATCGATCGACATTTCGAACGATCCCGGAGACAAGATGCGTGTAAATGGTGTGCGTTAGTGACAGTTTGACAGGCTTAACTACGTCGCAGAATTCAATCAAGAGCTAAACAAGCAGAGCGTGAGTGACAAGTGAGTGATCAAATGTAGCTCTCATTTGTGGTGTTTAATTTTTAACTAGAGCAGAAACGTAACTTTGATTAAGTTAACATAAAAAAAAACTAGCTACAATTGAGGTGTGATTCATTTAATCAAATCACGCAGACAAGTGCATTGTATGGTTTAATGCAATTCCCGGTTCGAATCACGATGAATCAGATGACACTCCCAACATTGCCAACCTCGTTTCGATGGAATTCCAATTTCACGTTATGAGTGGAATTTATGACCATTCGCCGTGCTGCTGGTCCGGTCCGGATACTGGTTGCACTGTGTGCCGTTGTGTGCGACCTCACCGGATGACCATTGCAATTGTGGCGTTGCATTTGTTGTGTTCCGCTCGTCATCTCGGGATTCTCGATTAATCCCACCACGGTCCGGGATGATTCAACATTGCAACAATCGGCACCGCAGCGAGAGGGTAAGAAAATTAAATCACAATTAATTAAATTACATGACGCAAGGCTTTTTCTTCCCTCTGCTTGCACTCGCCGAGCAGCCGCGAGTCGAGGCTAATGGGGAAGCAAAGAATCTCACTTATGGGTTGCGAAAAAGCTGCAACCTCATCCGGTGCAGCTCGGTACGGTTTGTTGCACTTGCAACGAACCCTGGACTCAGAAGAAACAGCTCGATGTGGCGACGGTTGCAAATAATTGTTAATTTGAATTTAGATTTAGATTGAGATGCGAAATTCCGGTGCAGTTTTCGGGGCAACTGGCAAGGATCTCGGTTGTCCCGGTAGCTGTTGACGGTCTTATAGATCACACAGGGGGCGCACGCATGCTCAGAAAAAATGAAGCCGGAAAAGACGATAATGAATGGGCCGCGATTGAGCGTGACTCGGTGGCTTTCGGTCGGTGTCACAATGGGAAGTGCATTGTCACCGCGCGGACCTCATTTGCCGGGCCGTGTCATGCGAAATGCGTTCATTCACATGTAGCTCTGCGGAAGCTATTTAATGATTTAACACGACACCTCTCGCAGAAGCTCGTGTTTTTATTTTTTGCCTCTCGCATACGCCAATGACCTCGGGATGAAGTTATACGAGGTTGATTGGTGTTGCAAGCTTTTCATGCAGTAAACAACAGTTTTACTTTACAAATCAAATCGAACGATCGCTCACCAGACAGCGAATCCGGTTTTGTTGTGCTCCCCTGGTCTTGGAGTGTGGTGTGTACCAGATTTGGGGTGCAACTATTTCGCAAACTGACAAGATTGGCCCCACGGGATCGGACCCTTGTTTGTGGCGGGGCGTACCAAAACGGAGCAGCCTGCTACGCATCGGAATCTTGAAGTCGAACGGTCGATTGATACGCAGAGCTCGAGGACTTAAAATGCGCATACCGTGTGCGTTGGTTTATTGAGAAAAACGCTTTTAAAACCTGGCAGTTCGGTCGTCCGATTGCCCCCGATGGGTCTGATGGATGGTGCTGCATCGTCGTCGTCGTATGACATTCCGCAAGCCACGTACCGCACGAAAATAATGTCCGGCTAGCTGGTGTGTTAAGGGCGGTTTGAACGATACTGTGACAGCCGCATACCAACCGCA
>KZ061971.1:46131-87473 GCA_002091835.1 Anopheles maculatus
GGAACTCGTTCGTTCACCATCCTTTACGAAGGGAAAAAACCTCACCACCCATATACACCACCAAACAGGGGTAGACGCTCGCGCACTAGTGCGAGCGCGTAATACCGGTTCCAAAATTTACAACATCGCACGGCTTGCGAACCTAGATCAGCCCAGTCGACCAATGGGCATATCGGACGAGGGCAACCGGCTGGAGGATATTGGACCCCATGAGGCACGGCCACCGCAGGGCAGTCCACTGGAGCGTAGCGCTAGCACCGGCCAGCTGATGGGGAGCAGCGGGGGCGACCCGAACAGTCCGCTGTCCGATCCGCACAGTGACGACGGTGGGGATGACTTTGCGCCAAAGAGGAAGCAGCGACGGTACAGGACGACGTTCACGAGCTTTCAGCTGGAGGAGCTGGAGAAAGCGTTCTCGCGGACGCACTATCCGGATGTGTTTACGAGGTAGGTTGATATGAAGTTGCGCTGTTTTTTTTTTTTTTTGGGGGGGATTTAGGGAGTCATCTGTTGCCTAAGAATTTCAATCCAGAGCTTTTTATTGTTGTCGGTGCAGTTAACAGAGCTATAGTTTTCAGGAAACTCTGACAGGATTAACCAGAATTCTGATATTGACCGGCTTCAAGAGTCGTCAAAAGCTGTTCAAATACTTACAAGACTCCTTTTCAAGTATATATTTATTGACGGCTATCGTTATGCCACTATAAATTAGAGTCTAGCTAAGCTGAGATGTCTTTTAGGTACTTTTGAGCACTTAGACTGCGTGATCTGACGTGTCTCCAAGGCTTCTCACGTGTCTCCAAGATACCTTCTCCTATTAGTATTATGATCTGCATCAACATAGAATAACCTCAACCGGATGTTGTCTTGGTGATCAAAATCGGAGAAGATCTGGATGGAGTAGTTTAAGTAGGTCCCAGAATTCTCAAAAACTCTCATAAACGAAGTCTCTGATAGTCGTCTCTATCACTTGGTTGAAAAGAAGACTATTAAGCTTATCTCTCTAGCGTAGACTCTAAGGACCGTTGGAAGTTGGCTCTTCGTTTCGGAATCCTCTCAAATCCTATCCAATTATCTCATCAGAAGTTGAGATAAGACTCTTGCAGTTAACGAATAAAAGTGTAAAGCTTCTAACTAGGGTTCAAGTTCTTTACCAGCATTTTTTGAGGAGTTTGCCCATTCTTCCGTCGGTATTTGGTGTCTTGAAGTTTAGGCCAACAGATCGCTTTTTGGATAGGTTTTTGCCAATAACTAGACATTATTCTAACAGGTCAGCTCATCTTAAGTCGCAAGTCACTTTGGTGTTCTGTTATAAAATCTTTATAGCAGTTTCTTCCATTCAATATCTGTGGAAAAACTGTCCAAAATACCGACACGATTAATCCCAATCCCAGGTAGAATTAGCAGGGCACATATCTCCACATCATTATTGCCTCTCTCAACCCAAAACCCAACACTCAATCACTACAACCAGCAATCCGTCGCGGCATTGCAGTGACAATGTAATGAATCCCAATTATTGTCGTTGTACAAAAACAAATAGCAAGTCACCGCTGCGTTGACCACGACAATTATTTAATCAACATTTCATTACCCTCGGCTGGGCGCAACCACCAACACTTCTCGCCTTCCCTTACGGATATACCCTTTTTTGTGTGTGTGTGTGTGTGTGTGTGTGTGTGTGTGTGTGTGTGTGTGTGTGTGTTTATAGAATCGTCCGGTCGGTGTCGTGTCGTGGCGGTGATGACTGACTGGCTGTACTCAGTGCTTCTAGCCGTTTCGTGCTCGGACGGCATTGTATAGTAGTAATTCACTAACAATAATAACAGTGCCCACACACTGTACCCGTTTCGACTCGTGTGCTTTTTTTTTAAAGTTTTGCGTGGCATTATAATTTCATGCTCGGGTGCGAAATGCACCAAATTATGCACCACCACCTCTCTTTGGTCCCACCCCCCTTTCCGGTGCTGCTCGTCTGCACGTGTGTGTGTTTGCGAAAGTGCAAACACGCTGTTCCGGTCACCAATCGTTGTCAACCGACGGTTCTGTGTGTGTGCATCTGCTAAGCCGATCAAAACTGTATCATTTCAACATCGTTGGCGTGTGATCGTTTTTGTTGTGTAGCTACAGACACACACACACACACTCGTTCACCTAGATGCACATACACACGCAAGATTAAAATGTACATACGTTTAATTAATATGAATTATAAAATCATATCTCTTCCACTCGCTGAACGTTACAATTATTTGGTGCGTGTAGTTTGCGTTTTAAAATATTCACTGATAACATGTTGTTTCCCAGCCAAAACCTTATGCTGCATGCAGGAAAAAAAACAGAACAGGGAACTTCAGCTAATTGAGAACGAGCCTGTAAGCACGGTTGACATTTTGACATCACTTATCGTTGTTTTGCTATTAAATGACGCTGATCTGTGCTGTCAAGTGAGTGAATCCGGTTCGATTCGAGCACTCTGTCGGAATGTTTGTGAAATAGTGTTTTTTTTCCTGTGGAAGGAATTAAAAATTGCATCACATTAGAGTTAATTTAAGTTGCGTGCGGTGTACGGGATATGTTTGTTTGTTGCAAGCGCACCACTCATTAGCAGACGTCGTGGCAGTTGTATTCATAATTAATCATAACGCTTGACGAGAGACTGACTGACGGATTCACTCGGTAGTGGACCGATTCGTCTGTCCGTGCCTGCCTGCACATGGTAAAGGTCGCTAACACAATAAATAAACATCGAGCTTATCGGCATAATCAGCAGCTTGCGAGCACCAACCAGCATCGCGCACCAATGTCACCAGGAAACGCCCAGCGCGAATCCTGTGGCTGTGTACGCTACAGTAAACATTATTTGTCGCTCTATTTTATTCGTGTGTGTGTGTTTCGTGTTCTGCAGCAGTATGACAACAACAACGACAACTGCAAAACAGTTACAACGGGCAGCTACGCTAACACAAAAAAGAAGAACGCTACGGGATGCATTTGCATAAAACATAATACAATTTGCATATTGATTAAAATTTAATTACTCACATCGCTTATCGATCATCACGGTTGTTTTTCGCTGCCTCCCGTTCGGACACCACACGTGTTCGCCCTGGATGTAATGCCCTTCTGTGAGATTGACCCTTTGAAGATGCTTTGTTTGTAGGGTTTAAATATTTGCTATAAAAATAAAACCGAGCCTCAGGACTCACTGACCAATATTTTTATAGCAAAGTTAAAGTTGCATTCTGAACACCCTGTAGACTTTGTGCTGCTTTTACGTTATGTTAATTCTCCTGTTTTCTTCTTCATTCTTCCAGGGAAGAGCTAGCGATGAAAATAGGACTGACCGAGGCCCGAATACAGGTGAGTCATATAATGATGTCTACCATTGCGTTTGACTGCGCACGTTCTAGGAAAGTGTGGCTACAGTGGCTGCATACCACGGGCTTGCAGGCAAAAACATCGGCGAACCCTTTCGTGACCAGTGTGTGTGTGTGTGTGTTGAGGTGATTCTTTTTGCTGTTTTGTTGTGATACAAAAACAAATTAAAGAGCAACAAAAGCTAAGGAAGTGGGTGATATAGCCTTGCATTAGTTTCTCATACGCCTATGAGCGCCATTGCAAAGACATTCGGACGGGCTGGCTGCTGCTGCTGCTGGAGCAGGTTGATACAAACACGGAAGCATAGCACGCAACGTCATTAGTACAACTTTTCCTACCGATTGGTTTGTTAAAAGGGAAGCAAACTAAATTAGCTCTCGTATCCACTCTCTTTCTCTCTCGGATGTAGCTTGAATCGAAGAATTTGTAGAGGGATTTTCTAAGGGTGCGAAACAGCTTTAATTTAAAGCACTTTTTTATGGTTCATTCTCAACACTTCATTATTTAAGCTACAACGATTCTCATAACTTGATTTATATTCTTGCTTTGAACTTTTTAATTCCAAGCTAGTTAGACAGGATCAATTGAAGTCCAACTATCGCATGGCCCTGCTTTAGAATCGATAAATAAGGTGGGATAGCGATAATGGTCACAAATATGCATCAAAGTTTGGAATGAAGTCAGCTTTTCCGAGATCCAATAGAATATGGTCAAAATTAGATAAAAAACTGTTTTCCAAATTTTTAGATTTAAAGTTTCTGCGTTCTTTGAGATTTGTGTAAAGAAAGTTGTGCCATAAATCCTAGAGCGACCCACTATCGATTGTCTTGTGCGAAAATGTTTCTTCTTCTTTCTTGGCCTAACGACCTCTTAAGGTCATGCCTGCCATTTCTGGCTTACTAGACTAATTGATACCGCATAGTTGGTTAGTCAATCCTCACTATGGGGGAACGGCCCAGATGAGACTTGAACCCCGGTCCTGCCGTGTGAAGACCGGCGCCGCTGTCGCATCACCACCGGGCCGCCCCAACGAAAATGTTTATAGCAGCTATTTAGTGACATCTGAGTAGAGCTGTCATTATTGGCCAAGATGCATATACATCAAGATGTACCATATTATAGCAAATGACAAGTGTCAAACACAATATTTTTTATACCAAATTTATGAGATCTTTGTTCCTCTACAAAACTCAAGATTTATATAAAAGTCAAGAATTTGCACATACGCAGTCGACAAGGATGCACGTAATCGCGTTCCTTTATGTCCCATTCCATGTGTAAGTGCTATTGATTCCGTTTCCTTCTTCGCTCTCTCGCTTTTCTCTCGCTCTCTCGTTCTCCGGTCGGTACACCACGATGGAAAAATCCAATGGCTGGTTAGTTAAACAAACAGATTATCGTCGATCACGTATTCACATCGCCGCCCGTCAATTCCACTCCCTCGGCGTCCCTCTCCCCCCCAACCCGGTACCACATAAACACGTTCATTAGCATATTTATTATGCTGCTGGTGGTTGGTTGTGGCCCGGCCATGCACATGTATGCATGTTTGCGTTCGATCTGCGTTTTCTGTTCCTCCCACCGGTGAATGTCGGTGGCATGAATTTTCCCCTCCAACAAGGCCGACGATGGGTGGAGTTGGAAACACCGAGAAACACCCTGGGAAGTACATAAAACTCACCGGTACCCTCCGGAAGACAATTTCATACGGCACAACACGCGGCATGGGCTATCGTGTGGATTGGAGACTGAAGCGTTTATCTTGTATGCATACACTACTATGGGTTTGTCGGTGGGGAGAGTATTGCTGGCCTGGAAGGTCCCAAAAAAGGGCACGATGTTGAATCACGCATAAAAATGGATCTCTCGGCGTGTTCGGGGTGTGTTCGTGAGCGAGCTAATTTGTCGATGTTGGCAAACTTGGACGCGTTGTTGTGTATATAGGGAGCGACAGACAGAGAGAGCGATCCAAGGAATCGTGTGTCGTAGGGTAACTGGTGGTGGACCGGTGTCCTGGGGTAGAAACACGAACGCCATAATTGTTGGACAAAAACCGGCCCTAGACCGGGGCCGTACCCAGCAGTGGTAGGCGATAAATTTAGATTGATTTAATTACGAACTAAATTGAAGCAATGTCACCTACGATTACCTACCGAGTCTGCCTACCACCGCGAGTGTTTGTGTGAGTGAGCACCGACACTAGTAGCAGCCGGCAACCATTTTCCCAATGCAGTGAGAATTGAGAATATTTAATGGGCATAATGTCGTCTAATGGCAATCCAGTCGGTCGTGTCACCGACGACGCTGGTGTTGGTGGTGAGTGATATGTGTGCTCTGTGTTGAGTCAATTTCCAAGCAACAACCCGACTCGGGTACAGGTGAGCGCACAACCCAGCGGCCCGGAAATTTATTGCTTTAATTAGTTGTTTTTTATGACGATGATTTTACACCTTACCCATGGGTGGTGATGATGATGATGGCCGTACATACGTGTGCTATAAAAGGGGGCGAGCGTGAGCGAATGAGCCCGATATCCTAGTGCGCGGTAAATGGCATAATTGAATTTTAGTTTCCTTTTTTATCGCAACCCGCGCTCGCGCCCTAATTTATGCAAATAGACCTATGAGCCTAGCGAACGTCACGTTAAAGGGCATGGGTGGTCACTAAACGAGGCCATTCGAAATTAAAGGATAATTAGCTAATCTAGCAAACGGGTGATTGAGAGTGGTCATTCTAGCGAAGGAAGCTAAGGATGTCGGGAAAAACGGAAGGGAACATACAGCCGGTTATGATCCTGAAGTTCTACCGGGGCAACAAGAAATTAAGGTTCATTTAGTAAACCAAACATTAAACCGACTCAAGAGCCCATTTCGGAAGATAAACACGTAATACAGAGGGGGTTCCGAGGCGTTCCTTAAACCGTCGTGAGACTCGGCCACAAAAAGGGGCAACATTAGAAGAAAGCAAACACCATCAAACAAAAAAAGACGGAAAAGCTACAATTTTTATAGCTCCATTTTATCTCACTTAAAACATCGCATTTGCCTACCTATTTATCATGCGCTTTTGCGGCTTTACCCTCTCTACAATTACATCCCCGCCTCAACGGGAGCTCAATTTATTGTTATCCATTATGTACTGTGAAATTTGACCGATCCGAAACCCACTCATCACCACGCGGGAACTTATCAATTTCACGATTTATCCATTTGCTTCAGGCGTACCCGTCGTAGTCGTCCTGTTTGTCGTCGCGATCCCGGTGGCAGCCATAATTTACAGCCCGTTACACGTGAATAAGCACGATTTTTCTATTAGACAAATGTCTGTTATTGCGAGGGCAAAAAAGCAGGCAGTGCCAAACTCCCGATAGGTGTTGCTGTAGCAGAGACCGAGATTTGTGCACAACAGGAGCATCAGTAGCTGCAGTTTTTGTCTCGGGGTATTCGATGGAGGGAATAAAGCGAAGAAAATCAAGGGTCCGAAGGAGAGGAAAGCTGAGCTGTTGCCCGCTACTCCTGCTGCTGCTGCGGCACACAGATCGTTATTATCGGGTCTCACGAATTGATCCTGCGGGCATATCATTGCAATCGGGTGTCGATTTCGCAGAAACACACGAACATGCGTGGCACTGCTATAAAGCAGCTACCTCTTCATGATATTTGCATAATTTTTTTTTGGTTGTAAGTTGGCAATGCCACTGTCCGCACCTTTTCCTGCCGTAGTTTGCTAATTAATTTTATTGCATATAATCATACACAATCATTTAACGACGGTGGGCATGCTGGTACCGGCGAGATTCGGCAATCATCGCTCGAATTGGCGCTAGAGAGTTGCGCGCGCGAGAGAGAGTGTGATTGGGGCGATATGTTAATGTTTATCTTTAGCTTTGTGCAGTCGGAACCTCTCGCTCGGCTTTCCCGGCCATCCAATGATCTAAAACGTTTCATTTATCCGGGCCTACGGGAAAAAAGGGGAGTCCCAAATAACATAGGGCGACTAGCGAATGCGCAAATGCGCAACCGGATGGGAATCGTTCAATTATTGAGCGAATTGGAAATGATACAGTTTGCGAGAAATCAAACAGTTCCCCTGCGCCATAAATGGTTTCGATCACCAACAAATCGTACAATTCGGTTCCCTGTAATTCTTGGTGTTTTTGAGCTGGCATTGGTCCTCAGATGTTGATTTTTTTTTGCTAAAGTCATTGAGAGGAACAGAAGAAACAAAACAAAACAACATTGGACCAGACATTCACATTCACTCTTTCTTTCTGCTAATGAATTTAATTGAAGGACACACGGAGCGAATAATGCATCAGCTGTAAAAGCAACGAGTTTAATTAAACTTTTTTTGGGCGTTTTCGAAACAACTTCGAATCCGATTTTTGTGCCGAAATTGTGTCTTATTGCGTACGGGCACGCACGATCATAATGTGCCAATGTACTGGGTTTGCTTTATAGCAGCTTTATAGCAGCACCATTGGGAGGTTCTCGAGCGGCCGAACAGTTGCGCTACGCATCGGCGCAGAAATAATCATATCACATTAAGCCAATAAATGATGCAGAACATTTGATTGATTCGATTCCGAAATGCAAATTTCGCTAATAACAGTCGGACCCTTTTTGTTGCGTTGCGGGACCAGTAACGGATGTTGCAGCCAAGGGTCACACACGTGACTTTCTTTTGTGCTTGTGTGTGGGCGGAAGTTGTGACCCACTCGATTGTGTCTGCTGAAGCATTGCACCATGTGTGTTTTGTTTTGTTTTGCAAGAAGGTTGCTCTCCAAGAAGTTCTTGGAACATACCTCATCAGTTGTTGGCAATTTGCTCTTCAACTCATCTAGTTTTAGTCTGGAAGTCCTCTGTCACATCACAGCCAAAATACACGTATCGGACGGCAGCAGGCGATGCTATAAAATCCATCTGATCCGCTGTCAAAACCCTCACAAAATTCGGCCTACTGAGATCCGACGCCGTTCGAATAGTATCTCAATAATCGGATTTTTAAAGCGGATTTGACAGCGGACCGGACGGATTTTATAGCATCGTCCAATACGTGTACTTTGACTGTCACATCATGCTATAATCTAACTTCAAAGCCTACTAGCAAGCGTTTATAGCAAAACCTTCAAGTAATGATTCTCACTTCATCACCTTACTCAATCGCCTACTCCGGTAAGCAAATACACTCTCCAATAACCCAAATGACATTTTGACAGCAGTTTTGTATGGCGAGCTGGCTGCCAGCCTCAGGTTTCCATACTGAGACACTGTCATTGATAGCCGACTGCATGGTGAGAAGGCGATTTGTTTACCATCGCCATGGTGAGAGGATGATATTCGTTGCCTCTCGTATGGTGAGCAAGCAAGCTCGCTTTAAAATGTTCTCAGCTCCTTCGCTCTCGCCACTGTGAGTTCATATATTGATTCGGCAAATTGACCTCACTGTAGTGAGCAATACCAGATTTCCATAGTGAGATGCTTGTGTGATTTCGATGTGATTGGTTGTGCGGCTGTGCTGAGCTGAGTGCCAACATTTATTCGAAGGAGTAAACTGTATCGAAATTCGTTAAAAACGTTGTCGTGAACCAATTTTGTGCAGTAAAACTCGGTAAATTTTGTGTATCTGTACGTGTTGGACCCGCTGGAAAGATGTTTCCGAAAAAAACTGAAGCAAACTGGCTTGCTGTACAAGAGACGGGCGCAACTGGAACGCGGGAATGGGCGTCGAACGAAAACGCCGATCAATTCAGTAGCGACGTAGGATCAGTGGCGGATCAAACCACTTCGGGGCCCTAGGCGGTGGCAGAGGCCCCTGCAAACAGTTCATTGGCAATCAGGAGGCCCGTTACAAACGGTGTTTTTTGCTTCTCCAAAGGACGTGAGCGGGGGGCGTGGGGGTGGGTGGCTTGCAAAGGACTTCATATTCCAGGGCCCCCTAAAGTGGCGGGAACCTAGACGGCCGCCTACTCCGCCCACCGTTTCATCCGTCACTGCGTAGGATCTTCCGGAAGTAAGAATATTAGAGTATTTAGGTGTTGGAAAATCAATCAATGTTGATTTTTTATTCTCTAGAACTGTAGGCACTTTCGTGAATGATGATGATCCGTTAATCTGTGAGAGTGAAGAACTGTACTACTACTTTGATAATGAAGAACGGAGCTCCGGTAATGAATCCATCATCAACGAGGAAGAAGGGGAGGAACTAAACGAGGAGTTTTTGGATTTTGAGCCTGAAACGTTCATACTACGAGATTCTTTGCGAACTTGGGTGATTCGTAACAAAATTTCTCGTAGTGCAGGCAACAGCTTACTCCGAAATGCGTCTTCTCTTTGTGCTTTTCAATCTCTTCCACGAGACATGAGGACCTTGTTAAGAGCCCCACTACGAGTGGGCGAGCAAATAGTTTCCGTACCAAATGGAGGAAGAATGTGGTACCAGGGTGTTGAATCCTGTTTGTTACACTACTATCGGTAAGCTAATGCTAATTAATTCCTTCCTTTGATAGAAGTATGAGCAACCTACCAAATATTTCATACATTTCAGTGACATCATCCCAGCCGTGGAGGCATTTGAACTGAACCTATCTGTAGACGGCATTCCGTTAAACAACCGAAGTGCTACACAAATGTGGCCTATTTTAATGCAAGTACACGATATACCTAATGTTCCAATAATGGTTGTTGGTATATTCTGTGGTACATCTAAACCAACTGATATTGAGGTTTCCCTGCGGCCATTAGTGACGGAGCTCAATACCTTACAGGAAACCGGACTCATCATTAATGAAAAGAAAATTTCAATCTCCGTAAGAGTAATCGTGGCAGATTCACCAGCACGAGCGTTTATCAAACGTAAGTAAAAATATAAAACTCATCATTTTATGTAAGCTATAATAGTATCTTATTTTATAGAGGTCTATTACTATAACGGTGTGCACGGATGCATGAAATGCAAATGCGTGGGCGTTTCATTAAAACAACCAAAAGAGGAAGATGTAACAGCGGAACCAAGAACAGACGAAGAATTTCGTAACGAACAATGCGAACAATTCATCGCAGGGCTGAAACACCACTTATAGATTTAAATTACTTCAATATGATAACAAAAGTAATTATAGGCGATAAACAGTATAGTAACAATATTAAAATTTAACTGGACGAAATGATATGTACATAATAATATCAAACTAGGTTAAATAACTTAAGGAGAATAGGAAATATATTGTTAGTGAACTTAAACGAGTTGGCATGGTATATTAGACTTGCACAGCTGGAGTAATCCTGAAAAACTTTCCTTAAAAACTTATTAATACATTTTTGAATTGAATTGAACATAAAAATTTTCATTATTTTATTTTATACAAAGTGCTTGGCACTATATTAATTCATGAAACAACATTATGGACTATTTTTGAGGTTGTTGTTTGTAACGGGATTACGACAACTAGTTTTCTTCAAACCTTTCAAATTAATCCGACTTTTAGCGTGTTTCAGTTTTAATTTAAAAAATCTTGCTACTTCTTCTTCCGTTGCTTCATGAAATTTTGTGTTGCCAATTTTTTTAAAAAGTTTTAGCACATTTACATACACTCGAAATGGTATTTTTGGACTGTTAGTGGGTCCACCTTGCCAGCTACACAACGCAAAAAAATGTGGATCGAAAACATTGTCCCGAGCTTCGTGCAATCTGTTATTAAGATCGCCACGTGTATTAATGTCACTAAGCCATGTAGCAACACTCTCAAAATGATTTTCATCGTTCAGTCGCTCTTCAAAAGCATCTAATGCCTCCTTCGAAATGATTTTTTCAAAGGCTTCAAATGAACGCCGGCTACTTTTACCAGCACAAGTAGCTTCGCAAACCGATTCCACCATCACCTGCAACTCCATAATTTTTTTGCTCTGCTTTTTGATGACATCGTTCAAATCACGTTCGCGTAAGATTTGCGCCTGTTCGATTGCTGATATCTTCAACGATAGTTTCTCTAGCTCTGCTAATAGAATATCTTGCTTTTCGTTCATTTGTACCAGTAGTTTATACAAAACGGTGTCATCGTTATTGCCTTCGATTGACACTGATTGGGCACAATCTTGTGCAACATCTTCATTTGAACTACTTGCTTCAACCAATAGATCCTCGAATCCGTCCATGGGTAACACATCAATTTCTGTAAAACCATTTTCGGATTCCATTTTCAATATAGAAGCTGTAATAACAAATAAATTTTTGAGCTCTAGTAGGGTGATGCGTTGATTGCACTGTAAATCTTGCACTCGGTGTAAGCTTGCACTCTTTATGCGTGCTTTCCGCTTAGAATAGCAAACGATGAACGTGTGAGCTCTAGTGCACTTACCCTTCAGTGCAGTGAAATAGCAAAACTGTTAAAAGAATTCCATCAATTTTGCAGTAGACGAACGTCGTGGTCTCAACTCCTGGGCTGATGGTAAGTAAAACTCGCTTTATAAAAAAGATTTCCTCTCTTCCCTTTCCAGTACAGCACATGGACAACTTGACAATCTGCTATGGAAACGTTCGAAGCTGTACTGGTGTCGAGAGAAAAAAGCAGAGCCTGCTTGAAAGAAAAAAATGACATAGAATAAACTGAAAAAAAAAAACGGATTTATGAACTGTATTTTTTTTCATCAAGTAGCCCTTTTTTGACCTGAGCTTCTCACTATTCATCTTGATTCACTTCACAATCATTTGATAGCTCACTGCTGGCAATGGTCAATTTCTTCTTCACATTGACCTCGAATCGGACCACAACAAAAAATTGCCAGTTTTTAACCGTCTAAATGTCATTTGGGAACCTTTTCCTCATCTCATCGAAGCAGGAAACCACTCGTTAATCTCTCATTTGTCACTGCTTTTCATTCGCCCATTCAGCCGGTTCGGGGTCGTTTTCATAAAAGGTCCTCTTATGAGCATCGGTAATAGGATTTAAGGCTATTCGTTAGCTCGTCTCTTCTACTCTAACCAGCCGAGCAGAATGCCGTTTGTTTTAGTTCGCCGCATGCCGGGTCTTTGTAGGTGTAGTTTTGGCTTGTTTCGATTTGAAATGAAAATCCTCGCCAACTCACCATATTATGGCGTACCCCACCGATATGCGGCCAGTTAACACCCCGATGAAGGAATATAAATGATCGTACCGACGGAGGCCGTACCATGCGCCATTACCTTGTGCCGCCTTCTGCCGTCCGTTCTTAATTTTGCTCGTGAAAAATATAATTTATGTTTCAACCTTCTTTTTTTTCCTGCTCTATACTCTCACTTTTGAGTTTTTAAAACTAAACCACACTCACATCCCAAAAAAAACATCGAAAAAATCGAGAAGAAAAATGCGCTCTGTCGCTGTTGTTTGTTGCTGGTTAGCGAACAACTATGGCGTGAGCAAATTATTGTGACCATTTTTTTGCTGCTGCTGCTGCTGCTGTGGTCCACATTCCCCTCCAGTGGGGGTCTTCTCTCCATGAAAGAGAGAGAGAGAGAGAGAGAGAGAGAGAGAGAGAGAGAGAGAGAGAGAGAGAGAGAGAGAGAGAGAGAGGGAGAGAAACCGCCCGGTGTTGTCCAAGACCTAATTTTTCGTTTCAGTTTTTTTGATTAATTTTCTAAATTATTTTGACAGTTTAATTACCGTCGTTCATATAAATTTCGGTCCTAATCGATTGGCCGAGGGTTGAGGTGGATGGATGGTGGTTACGGTGGTCTTGTCTGCGCACAATCAAATCGGCGGCCTTTTTGTGGTTTGGTGTCTCTCGCTTCATTTTGTTGTTGTTGTTTCTCTCCACCGAGTTTCGGTGCCGACCAAACGACGATGCTCTTAATTTAATCTGGCGAGGGTCAAATATTTGCATATTTAATTAACGATAATCTGTTCCCTCGCGTTTTGCGTTTCGTTCGTGTGTGTGTGTGTCTGTGCGCACTCTTGTTGGACGAATCCACCCTGGCGTTTCGGAACCGGGAGAAGACCTTCTCTATCGACGCCTTCCGACGCATATCAACTGCATATCAGCTGTCAGAACTTTCAATTGCATGTAGGAGAATGGGAATTTTAGACTCCGAAAAAAGCATCCCGAATGCTAAACAGTGGCCCATCACACACACACGCTCAACACACAAGTAATCCGCAAGTCTGGGAGCTACGATTTCTGCGGGGGGAGAGAATAAACATTTATCAAAACTGAAAATTTAATTATTTCTCTCGCGAAACAAACTGTGGAAGCTTCTGGCTGTGCGGATTTATAGCGAGTAGATAAGGGACGTCAGGCTGCAGACTCGCACCAGACAGACGCACACGGCGAACGGCGTCAGAGTATTTAAGATAGCGGTGGAATGTAAGGCATCTTCGGTGGGTTTCGTTTCTTGAGTGAGTGTTCCGGATAAACATTGGCGCTTTAACTAGAATGGATGATGTTCCGTGCTGTTTACATGCAATTGTTTACACATGTTTGTATCGTTTTGAAGATTTTATAGCATTTGGAAGTACTTTTATAGTACATTCTTGCGTCGCGAGTCGACTTCCTGCTTTGCTGTCGCTTTAATTATAATGGAGCGATAATTAATTAATCCATAATTATTAATATCCCGAAAGGAACGAGACCTGAAATCTTCAAGAATTTCTTTCTCAGTAGAGATATTCAGGATGCACCGACCTTCCAGTAACAGCTCTAAAACCTAATAATCATCCTTCGAAACGTAATCATCATCCAATTCGGTTCTCCTCGCGTTGCGACATAAAATCCCACGGTCCCGACATGAATAGCTTGTCCCGAATCGGTCCCCTTCGGTAAAAAGGCAATCAGATCAGAGCGTTACAAGTTCCGGAACATCGGCGGCTCGGTGTCGGTAAAGCAAAGTGCCGCACACCAAAGGGGACAGGTGAACGCCGGTGAACCACGAACAGTCAGACACAGACAATCGGGCGGATAAAGATGCGGATCAAAGCGCAACTCGCGGAGACCGAGAGCGCTTGGTTCGGGACAATTTCTTCGTCCGGCCGGCAAGGAAAGAACGAACAGAAAAGCCAGGCGCCAGGTCGGCCGAGATTCTACGAACCGCACGACAAGATTTGGATGTTCGATACGACACTAAACACGTTTATCGGTGACACGAGCCACGGTTTGCCACGGCTACCACAAACGTGGGGTGTTTTGCTGGGATTTTATGGGGCGAAACGGTTTGTTTTGATCCGGCACGACAGCATCCCTGTCCGGTTGCGGGTTGCATTTACGCGGATCAAGTGTCACTGATCGTTTGTGATGTTTTCTTTCGTGATGTTTTATTGGATGGAACAAATGAACAAATTTCGGACACTTAAATTACCCCAAACTCACGAAAACTTCTGTGGCTGTGTGCGTGTGTGTGTGCGTGTTCGTGAAGTCCGCAGCTCGAGTCCCGCAGCATCAGCTTCCTGCTAATTACTGCTCAACTAACCCGTCGCCTGCGGCGTTCCGAAGTCCGCCGACGATCGCCGACGATCGAAACTGTTCGCCCCACGCACGGACCGGAAATCACGTAGGTGGTAACATTATCACTCATTAATTACGGTCTAATCTAATAATACTAAATTATATGTCTGGCCAAGGTCTGGCTTGCCCCGGCGGCGCAAAGTAATATTTGTCTTCCCGATTGAGATCTCTTCACGCGTAAAATGATATGTGAGATGTGCTGGTGCGCGCGAGATTCGAAAACTTGTTTTCTGGAGGTTGAAGTTATGATTGCAGTTGAGGGATTTTTAAGGAATGTTTAACTTTTTGGAGTGAACATGCACCAAACATCAGCATGGATCCGATCCACAGTGCTTCGACGTGACAGCTTCGCACTTTAGATTGCGAAAACGTTTTGACAGCACAGCCGAGTGATCAGTCTCACGACTCCGACACCGAACTTCGTAACTACAGACTCAGGATCGCGCTTTAATGGTTCCATTACAAAGCGCTTAATGTTTGCTCATGATATGAATCGCGACCGTTTCGCCCGAGGACGGAAGGCCCAACATCTGACAGCGAAAGCTACGAGATCTCCGCTGGCGCAATGTTTCGAGGCTTTCACGCTACTTTTCGACCCTTGTAGAAGTGTACCGCAGCGGGAGGGCTTTGGTGAGATTTGCTCAGGGGTCCATTTTTCCTGACCGAATGCCCATTTAGGAGCCTTCGCCAGGGTGCGATAGACAGTGACATAAACGAGTTACTGAAAAAGGAACCTCCGTCGGTCACGGCCTATCAATCGCCGAAGCATTCGCGCAGACGCCAGTGTAGAAGAGTGTAGCTCCAACAAACATCTTTTCGATCGTAATCGGGACAAGCTGTGTGTTGTGGCCAGAGAGTGCCAACTTCTTCCCACACATACGCAGATTAGACCACCCGGGATGGTGGATGGTTCTAATCAAATTTTGTATCATTACTTCTTCTCGCTAGCTTGTTTCGCTTTAGAAAACGACTCAATGTGCCTTGAGTGGCGCTGACAGACACGTATTTGCCTAAATAAACGAAAATACCTGCTCCGGTAACCAGATTTTGATTGGAGAGGTGAGATCCTTATCCGAATGGGAGGTTTTTTCTCAAGCACTGAAAATGATTGATGGATTGAGGCTGACGTTTGATGAAATGCTGATAATAGACATGGCATTCTTGAGGATCGTAGTCATTAGTTTGAGATGATCTGATGCGTATGGGATGCGTTGCTGGTGTCTGACGAGAGGACTCGACATCAAAACCACATCTGGAGATGTCCTCCTCTGAGTATGTAAAGTCAGCTAACACCCTGAAACATCTGACCACAAGACCACAGTTATGAGGTTTATATGCAGATCACACAAAGCACGAGAGAGATCTGAGTCCTCTGCATGATCCTCCGATATTAATTTCGATGACAAATTGCGCCTTAAAACCAACAGATAATGGAATTCGTATAAGCTCTCGCGTCCCAACAGAAGAACAAATAAACCGCTAATAGGGCGCCCGCCCGAAACAACTCCGATTAGTAATGTGCGGCCCGTCTCTCTCGCTCTCTTTCTAAGACGATCAATAATTTAAAATCAATCGAGAGAAGACAGCGAGAATTACTTTAAGCGTGTTTTGTGTGTGCGTAGCGAAAAATTATTAACGCAAAGCGTCTTAACATTCTTCTCGGTTCGACGCCGCCACCACCGCCGCCGCCGTGTAATTGGTTTTTGTCCGCGCGACGCCGCCGCTTTATGTAAACCGATCCGGGGTGCTTGCTGCTGCTGCTGCGGCTGCTGCTGGAAGGCTTGAAAAGACAAAACCCGAATGCCGAATCGAGCGGATGCGCCGCGCATCATAAACAATGGCCAAAGCCATACAGAGTGAATAGAGCGAGAATTAGTTTCGATTATGTATTTATGGCGAGCGTCTTGTGCGTTGTAGTCTTCTGTTCTTCCTCGGAAGGAATATCGATTGATCGCCGAAGCTCTCGTCACAAGCACGCAAAAAACAAAAAAACGAGCAGGAATCGATGCCATCCGCTGTGTGTTTGTGTTGTTTGTGAGGGCATTGGGGGCACTCAAAAACACCCATACAGAGAATGAAATCGAAATGATCGTAAGGGTAAGGAATAAAAATTATGTGTTTTGAGCGCAGCATGGTGCTTTTGTTAATCTAATTCACCCCGGGAGGCCTCCTGGTCCCAGGATGCTTCGTTTCCTTTTCTCTCTCTCTCTCTCTCCGGTTGCTTTTGCTCTGTGTGTTCGGATCGTCCAAACGCCGCGCTAACGATGTCCACGGCAGACCCGCTAATCACCTGTTGCACTCCACAGTCGCCCAATTCGGGGTCCCGTCTACAACGATGCCGCCGATGCAGGTCACGTTTCAAGGGAGGGGGGAGGAACCCACCGAAAACGAGACACAAAATTATTGCTAACGAGTCCCCGAGGTCTCCGAATTCCCGGTATCACCCGCTAATCAGCCGCCGAAATGGGAACGTTTAGATGCTTATCTAGGGCACTTGCGAGTGTCTTGCGGCGGCAGCACGAAAGCTGTGAACTTCGGTCGCACATATGCAATATTAATTGATTTGTAAATCGCCAATGACACCCGAGCTCCGAACGCTCGGATCTCTGTGACAGCTGCCGACGTAACGGGTACCTTGTTCACACCACGAGAATGCTATAATGCCATAAAGTGGTCAGCGTTGCGGCTAATGACGCACCCAGAAGAATTGCAAATGGGGCGCCTTATGTACACGCACTTGTGTCACCTTCTAATTACGCACCAAAACGAATGAGTGTGTGTATTTTAACAGAAAATTATTCCAAACCGTATGTACGACGAAAAGAAGCCATAAAAAGCAAATTGTGGCCGTAGCCAGTCTACCATCTACCCACGCCATTACCGTGTGGTGCAGTAAAAAGCGCAACTTCATCGACCTCAACTTCACCATTCGCCATTGTTCTGCAATGCCTTGGTTTCTTGGGACGCCTTTTTTTGGGGGTGAGAAAAACGACGCACCATCATCACCATTGCTGTTCGGGAAACAAACGCGAACGCCCGCTGTGTGTGAGAGTGTTTACATAAAAGCTGAGCATATATACATTTTTTTCCTGGCCAATCTTCGAGGCTCACGAACTTCGCCAGTGCCCGGAGAGTCCGCGAATGCGAATTCAATAATGATAATATTGGTTTTAAGTGTTTACGAACCATAAATCAGGATGTGGTAAATTGGATACACCCTCGCGCCTGGTGGGAATTGAAATCTGCACCGTGCCCCGACAGGGGTTTTTTCTGCTGGACACGCGCGGGTGATTGGCTTTTTCCCAGACCCAAGTGCTCTCCTTGGCGTGAGCTCGCTGTTATGTCGAAGATTCGACGGGACGGCAGCGTGTTAATTGCACCAATCAGCTGCCAGCTGCCCCGAAGGCAACGTCAATTACACCCATCGCAACGAGCCAGCTATGACCTCTTACCGGGAAAGCATCCGGAGAGCTTCGGCAGGCCCGGGAGTCATTTGTTGGCGGTACGAGCTGGTACCGAGCTACCCGTCCCGGAGGGAGACACTCTTATGCTAAAGGGTTTTTATCGCTGTTTAATGAATCTTAAAGAGGGTCTCAACAAAGTAGTGGAACGAACCGAGGCTGAGATAGCCGAGTTTATGCGTTGATGGAGTTTGTCGCTTGGAAAGCTGGAAAAGTACGTCAGCGATAGTGATCGCCATCAATCTCTGTTTCTTTAGAAGACTCGAATAGCTTTAGGGAACCTCAGAATTGGGACCAACAATATGTTGAGAACTCAATAGATATGAAACCTTGAAATGGTGATTGTTTTTGTAATGCTTCCGATTTAATTAACTCAATAAAGATATAAGTCTCTTCGAAGTTCTCTCTTAGTAGTTACGTTTTGGATCGAATTTAAGACATCTGAGGACTTCTCAGAACTCTTAGCATAGTAGTTATGCCTAGAACTACCTAGTTTAAATACTCTTCGGTTGAGAAAACTACCAATTCTATCGAAGTCTTCACAATTCGATCTTCCTTGCAGTCTCTAAAACGCATTGATAGTGTTTAATTCCTGGAGAATACCTACGGATCCTATTCGTGTCACGATGCTGCTATTTTGTTTGTAACCAGTTTTAGATTTAAACGTCAAATATTCCTGTGTAGCGCCTTCTGTAGTCAAATACACAAAGAATTGCTTTCTCAGTTGTTAAGTAAAAGATCTCAATCTTTTTTCTTCGACATCTAGACGCCAAAGTCCAACAGATTATATTGCTGAAGGACATTTTATTTTACATCACGACCAGAACAGTATATTTAATTCACCAACGGTTCAGACGCTCGATATTCATCATCAAATAATCATCGCGTGCAGTAAGACGAACCGTATGATCATTGTTATTCCGTTGCCATCCGTCGAGAATGGTTCCGGACGCGAAATTATCAATTCCTCCAACTCGGAGCTCAAACATTCGGGCCCAAAAATCCATGGGAAGAGAATGGTTGATCGCTGAATTTCGATTCCGAGAACGACATTAAAGTAATTGAAAAGTACGGACTGGGCACGTTCTGTGTGTCGAGGATTGTTTCCCTTTTGGGTTTGGGGTGAGAGGCCCAATATTGCCGAAGTTTTATTAAATTATCATCACGCTAAATGTCGGCCTGTTGCGGTGTGTGTGTGTTTCGGTTGTTATTTGAACCGTACGATCGAGGATACATTCGTGTCTCTGCGACGCAGTTCTGTCCCTTGCGATTGTCGAGTGTTTTGTACGATAATTCTATAATGGCGGCTCGGACAGAGTTCGGGGAGGTTTTTGTTTTTCGGCAAGACCCGGCACGACGGCACAACAGCTCAGTGTGCGATTGTTTCGCACGATTTCCTACTCAAAATTGCGTGCCCGCTCGACGCCATCGCCTTTCCTGCGTACGTGCACCGAAGAAGAGTAGTAATTTGCCGTAATTCAATTTTGCTTCATGTTTTAACCGCTTCCGCCTTTCCTTGTTCTTCTTTCCTCTTAACTCCCGACAGGTTTGGTTCCAGAATCGAAGAGCGAAATGGCGCAAACAGGAAAAGGTCGGACCGCAGGGACATCCGTACAATCCGTATCTGGCGAGCGCAGCCCAAGTCCCGTCGGCTACCGTCGTCGCTCCCTCGCTACAACCTAACCCGTTCAGCCATCTTGGATTCAACCTGCGCAAACCGTTCGATGCGGCTAGTTTGGCCGCGTTCCGATACCCATCGCTCGGCGCTAGCCACGTGCTACCGTCGGCCTACTTCAACCAGTTCCACCGGTAAGTGTCATGGCCGGCGCAAGTCCCGACCGTCACCCAACGTTACCCAACCGTATGCTGACCGAATTTTTCTCTCGTCCCTAATAAGCGTCTCACCGTTCTCTTCCTTCGTTGACGAATTTTGCAGAGCGCCACCACCGCCGCTGCTGCCCCCGGGCGTCGGTACGCTCTACACACCGACCGCCTCCTTCCAGACGCTGTTGGCGAACATTTCGGCGGCCCAACGCGCCCCACCCAACATGCCACCATCGAAACCGCCGAGCTCGGGTGGGGTCGATTATATGCCACCCGGGCCACCACCCAACATGCCACCCGGCGCTCCTGTACCCACCTCGCCGGCTTCACCGCCCATCTCGCCGACCGCGCTACCGCCCGTTGTGCCAGTTCCTCAGGCGGCGTTACCGCCCCCACCACCCCAACCACCGGCAGGGTCCGCGTCACCACCGCAGGCCGACCGGCGCAGTTCGTCCATTGCCGCACTAAGGCTCAAAGCACGGGAGCATGAGCTCCGGTTGGAGATGTTGCGTCAGAATGGGCACAGTGATATCTTAAGCTAGGACTCTCAGCACACGCCCGCTGAGTCGGTGGAGCACCCGGTTCGAACTTCAACAGGAAGCTCCGGTACGATTGCGCTCAAAGATCCTAATGTTCGACTACCCGGAGACTGCATTAAAGCAATAGGACGATGTACTCGTTAGAGTTAGCAGAAACTTTACTCCCAACGTTCGCAAGCAAAACGAGTTCCAAACGTGAGGAGATTAGCCCAACATTCAATCATTAGGACACTCAATTAATCAAATTAGACTTCGCTCCCCCCCTCCTCCGGGTTTCCGAACCCGGGGAGCACGCAGCACTAAATTAAGTCTTCGCCACAATCAAGAGAAATCCCGGGTCAAGATTTCTCGTAAGACACTCCTATAATTACTCCGGGAGCCCGCTCTCGCTCTTGTAGCCTGGGGAACAGTGTGGCGTGCCATCAGCCATCCGCTAGCGTGACAAACGTCAGCCCGTACGGGACGGGGGCAGAGCACTGCTTTTGATCCCCTCCGCAAAGCCGCAAATTGCCACAAATTACACAACACACTGACCGCGACCGACCGGCCGGCTTCCGATTTCCTTTAGCCCAGCTCAATGAAAACGTCATCCAGACACGTCACACTGTTGGAACGCTGGGTCGAGCGTGTCGTGGTGGCAATCAAAAAAAAAAAGTTGAATGAAATTCTACCCAAACACCCAACGCCAATCGTCCATCGTCACCTTGATCGAAACGATTTATATCTTGATGCCAAAAGCAAAAGAAAAACAAAACAACAGCCCAAAGTTCATCATTATACATTCCAAGGGTCCCTTAAGGGGGCTTTCGGGGGCTTGCTGGTGGTGGTCGCTTTCTGATGGCGTATTTTTCATTCGCAAACGTGGTGATTATAACCATTATCACCATGCGAGTCTGTGGCCACGAACAGGAGCGTGAGTTTATTTCTCCCGCTAACAGTACAATGCCTGGCCGAGACCCCTCGAGGGAACTGTGATGGCTTCTGGTTTTCCGCATTGATGCACGTCCTGGTCGGCCGGAAGCATTGAGTGTGGCACACAGCAACAAAAAAAGGCACACGAAAAGAATCCGACCCAGAGAAGCATTACTCGGAAGGTGCATAGTGATGGCGGGAGTTAATTTTCATTTCATTCTAGACAACTATTTTGTGGACTTCTCCCGGAGGTAGTTCTGAGTATTTTGGCAAGAAGACGGTTGTTTAAATCAATGCAGTAATCGACGGTCTAAGATGCCGACGGATGGAATGAGTGTTGATGCTAAGAAACGCACACTGACGAGCGGGATTCAAATTGGGTTTTCTAGAGAATCGCATAAATCACCTCCTATTACAAAAAAGGTCCTTCTATTTAATTGGCTTAAGACATTCGGAAACACTCGACCCCTAAAAGCGGCTGATGATAGCAAGATTTACTTAATTAGAGAAGCTTGTCCAATATTTTTAGACTCTTGATATAATTCTGTACATAACGTATGATCCAAGGATCGAAAAGAAGCTAACAGCAAACAGACGAAGCAAATCGTCATAGCAACGCATCAAAATGTACCAGTGTAGATTTATTAGCTAAGTAGCCCCGCTAGTGTAGCCAGTTTCGAAAGAATGCGTGCGCAATGAATCACAAATGCAATTATTAATTTACATTCTCTTTTGTTTGTTTGTTTTCCGAAAAAAAAAACATTGTACATAGAGTGAAACGTCACTCGTAGGCGCATGCGTTTGAACAGTAGCTGTGTAAGTTGTTTTTGATTGCTGAAAAAATAAACTATTTAATGAACACAAGCTGGCCAAATTCATTATGGCGTATTTTATAGCATGATGACATTTACCTTGGAATGAACTTCTTTCTTCTTGGGTATGATAAGTAAGTAGACATTTCGGTGCTATAATTCATTACACAATTCATTCAAGAGTTTATTTCGTTTTCGAACACACCTAAACCCCATCCGAAAATGATTTCTTCTCCATGTTGTGGTACTCGTCGCCCATTTGCTGCATGCTTGATTAATGCTGACCATTAACAGTAAATTAAACAAGCAAAGCTGAGGCCCAGTCGCCACGAGGGGCAGCCTTTTTAATTGAATTTCTGGCTCCCCTTTTCGCTGCGGATTCGTGTCAAATTCGAGTGCGTCCGTTGAGAAGGTGCTGACACTTTCGTGCGTCTGGCCGAAGGGATGCTTGTTGTTGTACGCTGTTGCCGAGAAGGAACGCGAAAAAAAGTGGGGACGTTATTCAATTAAAAAGAAATATTGCGCCGTATCGTTAAGAAGCCCACTGGGCTAACCCGGAGGCACCGGGTCACCACCGGTCAGCGTGCCCTCCGCCCCATTTTCCGCCACGAAAAAGGGCTCCGGCCCCAAAAGGTTAGCCATAATTGAATTTTGTACACGATCTATCCGCGTACCGAAAGGAAGCTTTTCTGGCTGACGTCCTATTCGCGCTTCCTTCCGAGCGTTTGCGTTTGCGGTGGGTGGGTGACTTTTCAAAAACAATAATGCGTGATTGCCATTTTCCACCGTCATAATTAATGTTGCCCGCCCTGCCGGTGTACGGTGAGCTGCACGCTGCTTCTTCGCTCAATCATTGTACCGAGCGGGAAACGTTCTTTATAGCAAACTCCAATCCTGACGTTAACCAGAGCTGAACAGGGCGCGCAACATTGTGTCACTGATTTTTACAAACAAGTCAGCAAACAGCCAACCACCATCGCTGAATCGAATGAAACTGATGGAATCATTTTCGATTCATAAATCATAAACACACACAACATCAACCCCTTCTTGACACCCGGGCCTCGGCCGGTGCCTCCAGAGCGCTATAAAAAAAAACCGAGCCCGTCCGAAGGAATGAGGCCGGTGTTGCTCTGCTGTTGAGATTTCAGACAATTATCATTAAAATCAATTAAAAAACCGTCGACATCTACCTCACGATTTCTGCCGGCACGCCTGCACGAACGAACCACGGAGCGAACCGACGACGGAACGTGGACAGGGCGTTCCGCGAAAGGATTTATATGTTTTCTTTTAACAAGCGTTTGCGGAAGCCAGCAGAAGCTGTGCTGAACTTTCAGCGAGCCGTTTCGTGCAGCATAACAAGCGCAACGGTTGGTCTCGTGGGAGAGAGGGTTAGTGGTTGGGATGTGGTAAAGGTGAGAAGGAAGAGAACTGTTTCCACCTCCATTTGGGAAACATTGGAGCTCATGGAGCTGTCAAAAAATTAATTATAAACAAATGTTCCAGCATACTTCGTTAGACGTTGCACACTTTGGCTTTTGGTATGCTGGACGATGCTGGACGACCGTGCGAACGCTCGGTGTCTTTTCAGTTTTGCGTCTTGTTTTTTTTTTACGCAATAAAAATATGTTGATCAATTTAGGTCACAAAAAAATGAAAGAAAGAATTTATTCGTCTACTTGATCAAGCGCATTTTAATTCATCATGTACTCAAATGCCAGGATGCTGGTTAGAATATGCCATAATAATTGAATAGTGATTAAATTGAGCTTAAAGCCTTGCCCAATAAAGCTAAAGATAATTATTCATTATTGACATAAGTTGCTATAAAAGCTAAGTAAATAAGAAAATAAATTATAGCACTTTTCGAATACAATTATAGTTCCTTTTCCTAACACAAGAAAATCCGCTTATATTTTTAAATTTATTTTCATTAAGACAAGTAAAGAAAATATATCACTCTGCATCTTAATTCCTCGTATCTATGCAATTTCAGAGTTTATCACTGGGTATTTAATTAGCCATAATATTGTGCTAGTAAGAAAATTGAACCTGAAGCTGATTAATCAGATACTAAAAAAGCCTGATATAAAATAAATTTATAGCACAATGATCAGTCCATATTTATTCATAATTATTGTAGGCTTTAGTTATATTTCTTTATAGCTATAAAGTAAATATTTGAACTAACTGTTGAAATACGCCATCGTAATTTTAGTTTGAACATGCGTTCAAGGACTGTTCAAATTTTACCTAATTAAAATCTAAATGGCCTTTAAGCGATGTTTAAGGTATGGTAGACCTGTCAAAAAAATCAAGAATTGTATATTTCCTAGTTGCTATAATGTGTTATAAATAAGTAAACAAAATGACCTCATAGCTAAGTTTACAATTTTATACCTCCTCTTCAGACACTTCACCCAATCACCGTCTCACCTCGACCGTGCTGTGACTTCTCGGTTGCGTCATGCCCACCAACAAATTCTCGCCCCATCACAACTCTAGTTCTTCAGCAAAATCAGCCCAACCACGACGGAAGTGTACCTGCTGAGCGTTGCCGTAAATCACACTCCTTAAATACGGGTTTACGGGGCCAAGCATATTAAGAAAAATACGATCCTGACGTTAACCAGAGCTGAACAGGGCGCGCAACATTGTGTCACTGATTTTTACAAACAAGTCAGCAAACAGCCAACCACCATCGCTGAATCGAATGAAACTGATGGAATCATTTTCGATTCATAAATCATAAACACACACAACATCAACCCCTTCTTGACACCCGGGCCTCGGCCGGTGCCTCCAGAGCGCTATAAAAAAAAACCGAGCCCGTCCGAAGGAATGAGGCCGGTGTTGCTCTGCTGTTGAGATTTCAGACAATTATCATTAAAATCAATTAAAAAACCGTCGACATCTACCTCACGATTTCTGCCGGCACGCCTGCACGAACGAACCCCGGAGCGAACCGACGACGGAACGTGGACAGGGCGTTCCGCGAAAGGATTTATATGTTTTCTTTTAACAAGCGTTTGCGGAAGCCAGCAGAAGCTGTGCTGAACTTTCAGCGAGCCGTTTCGTGCAGCATAACAAGCGCAACGGTTGGTCTCGTGGGAGAGAGGGTTAGTGGTTGGGATGTGGTAAAGGTGAGAAGGAAGAGAACTGTTTCCACCTCCATTTGGGAAACATTGGAGCTCATGGAGCTGTCAAAAAATTAATTATAAACAAATGTTCCAGCATACTTCGTTAGACGTTGCACACTTTGGCTTTTGGTATGCTGGACGATGCTGGACGACTGCACGAACGCTCGGTGTCTTTTTAGTTTTGCGTCTTGTTTTTTTATGCTATAAAAATATGTTGATCGATTTAGGTCACAAAAAAATGAAAGAAAGAATTTATTCGTCTACTTGATCAAGCGCATTTTAATTCATCATGTACTCAAATGCCAGGATGCTGGTTAGAATATGCCATAATAATTGAATAGTGATTAAATTGAGCTTAAAGCCTTGCCCAATAAAGCTAAAGATAATTATTCATTATTGACATAAGTTGCTATAAAAGCTAAGTAAATAAGAAAATAAATTATAGCACTTTTCGAATACAATTATAGTTCCTTTTCCTAACACAAGAAAATCCGCTTATATTTTTAAATTTATTTTCATTAAGACAAGTAAAGAAAATATATCACTCTGCATCTTAATTCCTCGTATCTATGCAATTTCAGAGTTTATCACTGGGTATTTAATTAGCCATAATATTGTGCTAGTAAGAAAATTGAACCTGAAGCTGATTAATCAGATACTAAAAAAGCCTGATATAAAATAAATTTATAGCACAATGATCAGTCCATATTTATTCATAATTATTGTAGGCTTTAGTTATATTTCTTTATAGCTATAAAGTAACTATTTGAACTAATTGTTAAAATACGCCATCGTAATTTTAGTTGGAACATGCGTTCAAGGACTGGTCAAATTTTACCTAATTAAAATCTAAATGGCCTTTAAGCGATGTTTAAGGTATGGTAGACCTGTCAAAAAAATCAAGAATTGTATATTTCCTAGTTGCTATAATGTGTTATAAATAAGTAAACAAAATGACCTCATAGCTAAGTTTACAATTTTATACCTCCTCTTCAGACACTTCACCCAATCACCGTCTCACCTCGACCGTGCTGTGACTTCTCGGTTGCGTCATGCCCACCAACAAATTCTCGCCCCATCACAACTCTAGTTCTTCAGCAAAATCAGCCCAACCACGACGGAAGTGTACCTGCTGAGCGTTGCCGTAAATCACACTCCTTAAATACGGGTTTACGGGGCCAAGCATATTAAGAAAAATACGTTTAATTTTGTTTTAATTTCATGCTCCTTCACCCCCTCCGTTACCACCCATCATCGGACGTTTTGAGCTTCGGCTAAAGTTTAGCATACGACGCTCGACTCTCACGCGCACCAGGAAGCGCACGGTGACGGGACAAAAAAAAGAAGGCATGAAACATCCACAGGAGAGTAAACAACGCAACACACCAGATCTTTTATTTCCCTCCTTAAATCACCGCGCACCCAACGCGAAAGGATTTGCTTTAATGCTTCATAAAAGCACATATTAAAAGTTGCCCATTTCGAGTGGAAAATATGGAAATATGATTAACAAAAAAAATCACATCCACACGGATGGAGATTTAGAACCGGGCCCTGAAGGAATAAAATCGACGACGACTTTTGTGGTTCTTTTTTTTTTGGTTCCTTTTACGATCATGACCATGCGGACAGAGTTGGCCGCGCGTCCTAGCTGCGCATCACCGCACCAAGACGCTTCTCAAACAATCAACCAGGTTACAAAGTCGTTATTGCGATGTCAATAAATTTCGGGTGGAGTTATTATCGATTTCTTAACTGCGCAAGAATGCGCGCTTAGCTGCGGCCGTCCACCCGGCAGGCGGTGGATTTAATTTCATTAAAGTTATTAAATTTGCCGCACGACCCTCCGTTGTGTCGTCGTTCGATCATTCTCTGAGCTTTCGATTAGTCGGGGCTGAGCTGCAGTGATGAAAGAGCAGACCGAATGGACGTGTTTTGCTATCGGGAACCAGTTCCAATCGGATTATGATGCTGATAATGGTTTAATGTACTTTTAACTATCTTTCGGTTTTCAAATCGAGCTGGGACTGTAAGACTCCCAAGACAAAGTATCTCAAGGTAGGCGAAATTCCTCGCGATCAAGCGAACTTCAAGTTGTAGAAAGAGTGCAGTGCCCAGAGTGCTCTAGCGCGCGCGGTAATTAATGATCTGCTCATCCTCTTCGACAGTCTCCCTAACTCCGTCGCTAATGAATTGAACTACATCCGGACCACCGAAACGGTTCACACGTCACCGTGCCTAGCATCCACAGTACTCGATCTAGGTTAGCTGGCGCTTGAGAATTCTTGACGTTCTTGCGCACCAAAAACGAACCATCCATCACGGACAAACAAGGTTCTGGGGGAAAATATTTGTTGAAACAATAAATTTAAGCAATTAGGCAACTCTGCATGATTGATTTTGAGCGCTTGAAGCACTTTGATAAATGATGCTTGCTCCAAAGAAATTCTTCCCCTTTTTATAGCAAGCTGCTTACAAGCTTCATAATTTACGACACACATCGGTTAGCAACTTCAAACTTCAACGATCATGGTCCAACCGATCGACTGCTAAAAACTTAACCAAAGAAAATAATTTAATTTTATTACCGTCCTTGCAATCAGTCCCGCCGGACAGCAAAAAAAAAAACAGCATCCTAACCCAATGTCCGGTCGGCACATTAAAATTAACAGTGCGCACTAATTTCCTATTACCCAATTTTTCACCTTTCGAGCCTGCGCGGGCAACAATCTAATGAAAATTTATGTTTTAATAAAAACCCGCTCCGATCCCGCGTACCCGGTAACATTTGTTTTCACGTGTTTTGACAAACGTAATCTCGCGCTCTCTCGCTCTCTCTCGGCTGAATGCTCCCAACCAAACCGATCATAGACTCGGAACACGATAGATTAAAGCCAGCAGACGGAAGAGACCGAACGAGACCGAATCGGTCGCTTTGGGATCAAATTAGATTGCGCGATTAAATGGTGGACCCCGTGCGGTGCGTCGGAGAAAGGTTCAAACGGCCGGTTTCGGCCGATCGTAGAGAGAACCTAGCGTGCATGCTGTTTGCGGCCGCTGAAGAAACCCGGAATGACGATGATGATGAAGGAACAAGACGCACACACAAATCTGGTTTCCTCAAAAAACCGTACCGAACTGAGGGTCCTGGGCGGTGAATCCGATGGGCGATCGGGTTTTTGTGTGTGTGTGAGTGCCGTGAGAGCTAATAAAATAAAAATTTATTTACTTTTTATGAAACGGGAACATAAAATTAAATAATAAAAATATAATTTATGGTATTTTAGGAAATTAGATAGACACAGAAATTATTATTCGAATAATGACGCGATGGAGTCGTTAGGCGGATGGGAATGGGGTTTTGCGAAGGTGGGTGGAGGTTGGAAAGAGAGGTGGAGGATGTGGTACGAACCGGCAAGAGGACACATTTTATTCGTCAACCGGCCGGCGTATTTAATTCAATCATAGCGTGGGGTTTTACATCGGCCTTTACCCGGGGAGCTTTCGGTTCGTTCACACAAAAAGCTTATTAATCGAGAGTGACTGGTTCTACGAGTTATGTCCGTACAGCCGTTCCAGGTTCACCTCCCATCCCCTTCCACTTGATGGTAAGATTATCCTACGAATTTTCATAAAATTATACAATCAAAAGCGCTTTCCTTTGCTGCTTGCTGCTCCAAGCCCGACTGCTACGAAAGACATCGATGCTCGAGCAAGCGACGAACGAAGCGGGCTGCAGATTACGTTTTCGAGCGTCTCGTGGGGCCATCAATAATAGTAAATCGTCTTACCGATGACTTTTAATAGACTCTAGTTGGGTGTTAAATGAGGTGTGGAATGTCATCCGGCGGTGTTACTCGGAAACTCGGACACCCAAACTACGGTCCCTGATACGCACTGGGCATGGGTTTTTTGGAACTAAACTCCACCGTTGGTGGCATATGCTGCAAGATGACACGCACTTATCACAGCGGGATAGCACCGGGCCGGCCATGTTCGGGTGAACGCGAGATTGATAGCGTTTTTTTCGAATCACAATTGTTATCCGGAAGGATTTATGGACAGCTGGGAACGTACGTGGTTGCTCGAAATTTGGACAGTTTTGCTTGCATACCGGCTGCTAAAGAGATGTAAATTTTATCGATCAGCTAGTTTTGGGGCGCGGTGCAAAACAAACACCACGGTTTTGTTGGGTACGATTTATGGGTGGGCATCGGACATCCGGGCGTATGAACAAATTAATTCAGTTGGCGGTGAGATATGTGATCATCATTAATTAGCTGAAGAGTGTGTTGTTTTGCTGTGCTGTAGGTATAAATATGTTTAGACATTGGTGGCTGCTATGTTGGTAAATTCTTGTTAAGTACGTCATCCTAAAACATTTTAAACACATCAAGATGTCAAAATTCGCTTGATGAGATCACCTGGAACTTCAATGTCCCTTATATGAAAAGATGGTTTATCCCGCGAGGCTCATTGTATGGCGAAGACAATTTTTCGGCAAAGTGTTTTTCACGATCAGGGTCTTTAGACCTATTCCCGCACGCTACGATTCCTTCCAATTCCAAGATAAATAGGCACGTCGTCAATCGACGAGATGGCTAACTACCCTCGGAAGAGATCAACCGAATATTTTAGGTCAACAGTCGACTGTTGAAGAGCCACTCAAGAAATAGTTGTAGATTAATCAGGCTTGCCAGCTGTCTTAGTTTGACCCCGTTTTGATGGGCCTGGAGAAACAGTGTTGAATTCTTATTCTAACTTATGTCACTGGCCTTCCTGGATGCGTGACCTTCTTGGCCTTCTTAAAAAATCTTCGATCTAGCACCATTGTTGCACCATCATCAACACCATCACTCCATGTCAGTTTGAGCCTAGTACGCCTGCTGTATCTATGTAGACGGCCTTAAAGGATGTTACGAGCTTGATCGTCTGGTACCATTCTCAAGACATGACCAGAGCCTGGAGCGTCTAATTCGTTGCACAACGAAGTGAGATTGCCGTTCAACTTCATACTCGTTCCATACATACGGGTCCGAAAATCCTTCTAAGAATCTTCCTCACGAAAACGGCTAAGAGGATATCGTTAGTTTTGGTCAGACTCCATGTCCCAGAAACGTCTCTACATCTATTTAGTTATCAGTGCTGACTTTTGACTCCAGATAGGTGAAGTTTTGGATGATTTCGAAGGTCAAGAAAGAAGGGCCTAACGAACTCTTAGGTCATGCCTGCCATTTATGGCTTACTAGACTTATTGTTGTTACCGCATATTTGAATAGTCAGTCCTCACTATGGGGGAACGGCCAAGATGAGACTTGAACCCCGGTCCTGCCGTGAGAAGACTGGCACCGCTGTCGCATCTACCACCGGGTCGCCCTACTTCGAAGGTACGATCATCTATTGATACATCACCCCTGCGTAAATCAGTGTTTGTTAACAGGGCCGTTGGTGATGTTCGTCTCGAAGTTTAGTGCCGCTTGCTTTGATTCTTTGATAAGCCTCTTTTGAGTAAGAGAGTCTCTCCTAGATGATGTCGTCAGCATCTGGATTGGCTTATAGAGGATCGTCCCCGAAGTTGCCACCTTCGATTCTCGACGGGCCCTCTCTAGCGCCATATTGAAGAGGAGACAGTCAAGTCTATCTCATTTAAAACTGGCTCGGCTCATAACAGGTTCCAAGGGTTTCAATGTAATGTTTCTTAATTTATTGTGTATGACCAATAAAGCATTAAAATGAATGAATTCTAGTTTTATTTGAAAACCCATTTGCATCTCCAGAAAATCTTGCAACGAAACGCCTTAGCTCACACGGAGCTTCCGATAGATCACCTGTACATTTGAAGCCATACATTTTATTGACGGTGCAAAACACATAAAGTCCCACACTGACACATCCACAACCGTCGTCCAAAACCCCTCAAGAAGCTGACCAGTAATTAACGCTTGCATATTTTCCCTCCATCCCACATACGTACGTTCGCTATGGCCGTTTAATGGAAACACGACCCTCGAAACGGACGCTCGTCATCGTTAAACGTCCATTACGGGGCAAACTCGTAAAAACGAGAGTACCCACTTTTCCTCAACACACTTTGAAAATATGACAACGCGCATCACACACTAAAACTATAACCGAGAAAATATGCATTCCAACACAAAGAAAACACGCTTTAATTTAGTATGGAAATTTATCGATGCAATCCTCGTAAAGCTTGCAGGTCCTTCGCATTGGACGCTCCGCGCTCCGGACATGCGCCACATGAGCCATCACGAATTGTGCCCCTGCCCGTTCCCCGTTGTGCGTTCCCTTCCCCCACGTTGTGTGTTTTATTTCGTTCGCTTAATTTCACGATCCACACACGAAGAAATCCATTACCGGCAATCAAGCTAAACGGCCGGTACCGTGGCTCGGGTCTCCCCAAAGAAATATGGGAAGTCCTGCTGCCCTGGTTGTACGATGCTCTGGCTGATGCAGTTTGAAGAAACGGTGCACGGTGCAGACCGGACCCAAACGACCCATCAACTGCAATGCTAACAAATTGAATTTAGCAGCCGATAATGATTGAAGCTTGTTGCAAAAGGGAAGCGTGATCCTGCGTGAACCAACGCTCTCGTTGGCTAATCCTCAAGCTCAGTCCTGTCCCCCCGACCCCGGGTGCCAAGATAAGGAAGTCGCGACGCGTTTGACGAATTTCGACCCGTCTATCTTGGTGCGGTGGCTTACCCGGTGCCCTCGGTGCAATGGCATTTATCGGACGCGGTTTATAAATGAACTTCAATTTATTACATTCTAAATTGCCTACCGCAGCGCGGACTGAAATAGCAATACTCATCAGACATTCGGCTCGGCAAATGGTTGCACCTTGATGCATGACGGAACGTGCAATTGCAACAGCAGCAGCCGGTCCCGAGAATCCGGGGTCTCGGGGTCCGTGTAAGTGTTTTAACGTTTTCTTAATTTTATTTGTTTCACTGCTGCTGCTGCTGCTGTTGCTAAAGCACTCGAACGTGCATCAATATGGCTGCGATCGGTGAACTCTCCCCCCCCGAAATGCTGGTGGAAAGGGGTGAGGAAGAAGGGAGGGAGGAAAAATAATAAAACACGTCCCAAAACGCGCCACGGCTGATGACGAATGATTGATTGAGAGTGAAATTGCATTTTTTTAGCTGCAGCAACACACACTGTAGTTGCGGTATTTTTTTTGGAGCGATAGCTACAACGTCTGCTCTTGTTATAATTCGTGTAATAAATGATCGTATTTGTTTGAGAGGAATAATTTTCATGTAAAATATGTTTTTAGTATTTAAACAAAAATTTGAGCTCTCTCTTTCGCTCTCTTTTGGAAATTTTGAATAGTTGTAATGATTAGAATCAAGGATAATCAAGAACTTCTGTATAACCATTTTATAGCAGCCATTCTTTTATTAAAAAACCTTCTTAAAAGCCCTCCAAAGCACTGTACAACAGAATGGTTTTGACAGTTCCATATAAAATCAGTCAAAACCCTTCTTTGAGCAGAGGGTTCTTAAGATGGTTTAAGCGTGTACGTCAAAACTAAAAACATCGGAATTTCCTGTATTTCTTGTCTACATAAAAGGCTTCATTGAGTCCTTGAAGACTTTCTTAACAACACGATAGATTATGGCAAGCTTCCATTACTATGTTTTCTTGTTTGTTACTACCCCCTTCATCTAATTGCGCCTAACGGTATGCAATCAAAATAAGATGAATTAGAATTCCAACTTAGATGCGTTTACCGAAGAAGACCACTAGAGTCGAAAGTGAACACCCGGGCGATACAGATCCCTTAGGAGCTACGAACTAGAGATGTGCACACTGAGTAAGAGTGAGTGAGTGAGTTTATACCCGCAAAGGAGTTTATAGTTTCAACTCAGCATAAAGATTTTTTATGACTCTCAAACTCTGTGCCGACTAGTGACTCCTATTGGCTCACTACACTCACTAAACTCACTGCAATAGATTGAATGACTTCCAAAACAGCGCATAAGGAGGTTGCGCTTTGTATCATTTCTCTCTCCCTGCTTACTTTCTTTTTCGCGCAAACAACTTCGTGTTAACAGTAGTGTTGTGCTTATTGAATCTTTGGGGATTCATGAATCTTTATAATAGAGATTCAGAGTCATTCATTCGGTTCTAAGATTCATTCAGATTCATGAATCTGATTCATATTTACCCAACACTAGTTAACAGAATAGACACAAACAGTAACAAACCACTTACTCACTCTTATTGAGTGAGTTTGATGCCAAAAAGAGTGAGTCACTAGTCGGCGCAGCGAGTGAGAGTGAGTGTGATGCTAAAAGGAATAAGCCACTAGTCGGCGCAGCGAGTGACAGCGATTTTGATGCCAAAATGAGTGAGTCAATTAGTCAGCGGAGAGAGTAAGAGTGAGTTTGATGCCAAAAGGAGTGAGTCACTAGTCGGCGAAGAGAGTAAGAGTGAGTTTGAAGCCAGAAGGAGTGAGTCATTAGTCGGCGCACCGAGTGAGAGTGAATTTGATGCCAAAAGGAGTGAGTCACTAGTCGGATCAAAGAGTAAGAGTGAGTTTGAAGCCAAAAGGAGTGAGTCAATTAGTCGGAGGAGAGAGTAAGAGTGAGTTTGAAGCCAAAAAGAGTGAGTTTGAAGCCAAAAGGAGTGAGTCACTAGCCGGCGCAGAGGGTGAGAGTGAGTTGAAACGTAGAAAGTAATTAAAGAATTAGTTTGGAGTAAATTTTTTTCATGAATCTTTAAAGAGTAAGTCAAAAACTCAAATCCATGTCACCACTCACTCACTCTGACTCAACTCTTCGAAAAGAGTGATTATTCTCATCTTTACTACGTCTCTACAAGTGAATGTGCGAAATAAATCATCTAACCTATCATTTACATTTTATCAGTTCATCCAATTGTCCTCGTAATTTAGTCGTAAAATAATTATTAGTTTGTATAGATCAATAAACAGTTCTGTTTACAATATTTTCTTCAAGATTTGTGGAGTATTCTTTATTGAATCAATTTCCCAAAAACTAAATATATAGGCGATGAATCTTTATTTAAAAATTTACCAATAAAAACCTTTTCAGCCTTTGTCTGTGGTGATTTACTAAATGTAATTTATCAACAACCGAACAATGGTAACAAGCTTCAGTGTATGATCTTTAATTTGTTTTTGTGTTGCAGGTGGTAATAATTGTTACAACCAATAATTGTTTTACTCAATATCTACTGTTTGCGCCTAACTGTAGGCAATCAGGACAGCATGATTTAAGATTCCGAATTAGATTAGAATTAGTGCACAAATGGAATAGAACTAAAACTAGTATAATAAGTACTTATAACATTTGAATACTTACAGTCTAAGCTGAACACCCGTGCATATCCTTTAAGATATGTTAAGCACTAGGATAATTTATCATACAAAAAGTGTGTAACATAGGCGTATTTTATAACCCAATCCAACCCTTTCTTAAAGCAATGAAACATCAATTACTCGCTTTACTCATTCCCGATCACCACCGATCAGACGGAAACGATTTCATTTCAAAATTCAAATTGCCCCATTCCACGCACCAAAAAATTCGTCCGTTCTGCGTGCGTTCCTTCTGCCACTAATTCACTGCGGTCCGGTGTTGCGATTACTACCTCGCCCCTTTCGCTCCTGTCAGCCTCCCTTCTCACCCACCTCCCCCCCTTAATCCAACAAAACCCCACCAGTAAGGCACCCGGTGCTGGTGAAATTGGTCTGCACGAAAATATGCAAAATATAATCAATAAAAAAAAAGATTCATTAATTTGTTTACAAAGAGGAACAGAAAATCCAATTTGCAATAACGCATATTTCACTTTTACGATCATTTATTATTCACACACTGCGTCGAGGGCGTGCGCCGTCCCTGCTGCCACAGGTTCTGCACGATCCGGCAGCATCCCGGACTGGGATGGAAACCGCGCAAGAAGGAATGAATCGTTGCTGTGGCCCGGGAAAACGCTCACTTCAGCACGATCGCACTCTGCTGGCAGCTGCTGCTGGTGGTGGTGGTGCTGCTGCTCGATCGTATGTGGAAGCAGCGATTTTACGACGCCTTGAACACCGCAAGGAAGGCAAGGATTGCTGGCTTCAGAAGCAGTAGTGAGGGCGCAATGGTACAATGGTACGCGCAACACGGGGCAGTAAATAATCAAGCAAACCCCACCAAAACCCCCGAAAGGAATGATTGTTGTGTGTGTTTGTTTTTCAAATTTATTCATGTTCAATATGTTATCGTTATGGATCGTCAACGGCAATTGTCGGTAGTAAACGAGGACGCACATTCGCTGCGGTGCTTCTCCTTCATTCGGTCTCGTTAGCTTCGGTCTTTGCGCCATCGATTTGGCCATTTTTACTGCTCGCAATGACGCCGAGCTGCGTGCGTCTTGGCTGGTTGGTTGTGATTCGTTTACGAAGACATTCGTGCGCGAGTGGGATTCGGTAGGACCGACGGTTGGAGTTAAATGTAATTTTATGCTGCGTTTTGGGATGTACGGGGGACGGTCGGTACCCTCGGGCTGTATGGCGTCAGGATACAAAGTAAACAAATTAAATAATCTTAAATTATTTCCGTTGGTTGGGTTTTGGCGAGGAATTCGTCCATTAGGGTTGGGTCGTGCGGAACGATCAACGGCCTAATACATCCTGTAGTTGGCGTTTCAATTGAAGCTGTGAGCTGGAATGTAATTGTGGCCTGAGTAATTTGTTATATTTTAATTTATTTGTTTTCTTTTGTTTGTTCTATTTTCATCTTTTTCTGTCTTATTTTACTTGTTTCTTTAATTCTTTTATTTTTTGCTTATCTTCTTCATTATTTCATCATCTTCTCTTTTCACTTTTCTTCTCCTTTATGGACCTTGTTAAGTTTAATTTTATAGTTATCATTCGGATTTATATAGATTAACTTTTTTAGTTGTTTGTTAAGGTTCTTTCGGGGTTTTTGTATTTTTGCTTTTTTTGTGTCTTGTTATTTTAGTATTAAGACCTTTAAGATATTTATTTATTTCCTCATTGTATTATATACTTTATTTTCTTTTTTTATCGATACATTATTAGCTCTTTGTTTGTGTTTCATGTTTTATTTTTAAGTTTCCTCTTGTTTGATTTAATTTTACTATTAAGAATTCCAAGTTTTGAATGTTAATTTTATTATGTGTTCTTAAGTTTGTTTCTTTCATTTTATTCTAATATTTACTCTATCATTTTTTGTGTTTGTTTGATTTTTTGTTCATATTCAACACTTATTTTCTTGTTATTTAGTTTTTCGTAGTCTTTTCCCTTTATTTTTTTCTCTCGCACAGTTCGTTTTTTTTATCTTCCGCATAATGACTCATTTTATTCATCTTTTCTCAAACATGTTTTCATTGTGAACTTCTCTAATCATAACTTCTTGATATGTTGTCTTTTGCAGTGTATTTCTTTCATTTTTTCCCCTCTTAATGTTTATGTTTCGATATATGGTTGTTATGTGATGCTGTTTGTTGCTTTAATTTTCATGTCTTATGCTTTATGGCTTTCAACAGTTTACACCAATCCGTTCATTAGTTTAATAAGTTATTGAAATGTTTTCGCTATTACGTCTTTCACTCTTTATTTTTTTCTCATTTTAATTGCAACAGGTTTTCTTTTTTTTTGCCAGTAAGCTTATTCCTCGAATTAATTTGTTACTATTTACATTTTTGTCTCATGTTTTAACATTTCTTTAGTTTTTCTGGTTGGTGTACCTAGTTTAACTCTTTTGCTTATCTTTTTCACTTCCTATTTTATTTATTTTACACCTTTGTTTTCCTACACCAATTTACATTGTATGTTCGTGTCACACTTCCGACAAATAATATTAATTACACAACATATCATAAACACATAATAAATTGCATACACTTACTGTTTCACACGGCACACGGTCTCATTTGGTAACAGAAAAAAAAAAACACTTAAACACACTTTTGCTTTACATATTGATCATAACAAAACACTCGAAAAGAGAGGGAGAGCGAAAGAGAGAAAAAAAACTGTCATCAAAATAACACAGGCATACAGCAACGAATGCAGATACAAAATTTGCATACAACATCAGTCACCAGCAGCAGCAACAGCAGCGTTCATGTTATGTTCGGGTGTTGTCTCGCAAATATGCCCCAAAGCCATAAGGTTCTCGTCTCGTCTGCCAGCATAATGATAATGATTGATTTTTTCGATCACTTTCACGATGGATCGCCGATATCGATGGATCGTGTCGCACCGGTCGGAGCGTTGTTGTTCTGCTGCTTTGCCGGTTGTGTTAAGTGATTTTTCAAAGTGTCAAATAATGCTACACCAATTAGTCACCTTTTTTCACTTATGCGCACGGGTTGTGTAAATATCAAGTTTATTCACCCCATGGCAGCAGTGGAAATGGATCGCGAACCAAAATAATTTCCACCCATCAATTCAATTACATCACATCCTGTTCTGCACTCTGATCAGCGCCAAATAAAGTCTTGTAATGCGTCCTCGGGAGATATACACCAAACGCTAAAACAGATGTTGTACATCGTTTAACTTTTTAAAACAACAAAACAGTTCACTTGGAGACGGATAAATTGTTGACCGTTTTGCTACCCGTCGGCTGCAGCTGGCACGTGTCCTGTTTTTTGCAGCAAAACGTTGTTATTCATCGCGGATTGTGCGCAACCGGTGTAAGGTGTTGAATTAAAAGCGTAAATTGAACCCTTTATTTAAATACGCTTCCCGAGCGGTTCGTTTCGATCGGACACGGTGGTTACTTTATTTGTTGTAAAGAGTGAAGGAAATGATGAGTTTCTTCTATCAACAGATCAACAGGGTCTCTACTTTACGATAAAATTATTTTATTTTGTGTTTATTTACTATTTACTTTTACATTTTTAACAATTTTATTTATAGTTTGTAGTCAACATTTAATTGTTTTGTGTTATTTTCATTTCATATTTCATTTACATTTTAATTTCTTCAATTTGTTTGTGCTTTATTTCCTTGTTTAATTATTTCTCCACTCTTTTATTGAGTTGATTCGCTATTTCCTCATTAGTTTTAGGTCTTTTATAGCTTCTATTTTATTTTATACTCGAAGGTGGATAAAGCTCGAACCATTATCAATAGTCCTTAAAACAGGAAAAAGGGGTCAAACTGTCAAACTCTCTCTCTCTCTATCACAAATAGAACTTCATTAGCTCGTACATTCCGGCCACGCAGCTTTCGACACCTGAGCAAACGAATCGAAACGGCGCGTAAATTACCGTTTGTCGTTGGACTGGTGCACCCGTTACAGGACATTTGCCATTAGTTACAGTTAGGATAATAACAAGTCATTCGATACCGCGCACCAATTGGTGGTCATCCGAAGAGCCACAGTTTCGATCGATCCAACCCGAAATTCAGCGCGAAAACGGATCAAACACCGCCTGCGTGTGCGCTTGCACTGCGTTCGCGGCTTAAGCTTGATCCTTGCACCAGACGGCAGACACCAGCGATTAATGAAAGGTTATCGTGTATGTGCTCTGGAAGCTCTAATAGCTATCTAATCGCACACAGTATCGCTCGAATCGCTCGTTGATCGATATCTCTTTGACAGTGTATACAATGTTGTTTGATTGCTAATTTTCGCATTAGACACGATTAGCGTCTTTCGTTTAGGGGTATAAAAGGCAAGCTGCTTGGACACTTAAAGACTGTTTCGTTATCAAAATTTGTCCCCAAAAATACAAACCACAAACGCGTCACGAAGAGTGCACCGAGTTACGCAGACGATCAATCATATCATCCGGACGCATTTTCTCTCTTTATCGTTCTCTCGCTGCATCATAATCATCATCCGCTGGAATGCTGCCAGACGCTTCGTTACAGCTCGAGCTCCTCTCAAGTGGGCTGTGAATTTTGTAAATTTATTTTTTATTAAAATGTAATTTAATTTTTAATTTATTGCCATCGGTTGGTTTTTCCTTCTCTCTCGCTCTCTATGCACCACCAAAGGGGCGTTAAAAGGGCTCAGGATGCTCCCTACCAACGAGCGGCTTTCGCTGGTTTTTTGGGGTGTATCGGAAGCAAAAATTAACTTATTAAAAATTCATTAATATTCGATACACTCGCGAGCGGGTTGATTGTTCGATCGTCGTTGATTTAGTGGCCATTTACAAGGAAATCAAATTATGTGAAATTTGCATAGCGACCCGGAGAATTGCACTTTACGACAAAGCACTTTTGCTCGTGAGGATGCATTTGTAGCGCAATAGGTGTGTTTTTATTCGTTATCGATTGATGATGTGCTGTAAAATGTGGGAATTAGAAAAGAAACCGGTTTCATAGGAGAGTTATTAAACTCTAAGATATAAAATTCTGAAATTGCGAGGAGTGTTAGGCAACTTTCAATGTTTTGCTTTATTTAAGCAACATAATCATCAGTTTTTCTCATTTCTAAAGCGTGTAGAAACAATATAAATCAAATTTTAAACAACAGTTTGTTGAAGACGATTTTAACGAATTATTTCAAATCGATCATTTTGACGAAAGACTATGACAGGGCGAAATTGAACAACAAAGATAAAGCAACAAGCAAAAGAGATGGAGCTGCTCTCTGCAAGTGTATCAAAATTGCATAACCTACAGGCGCTTCATCGTTGCTAAACTGCCTTCATTCGAATAATCTGTGTAAAAGCATTGCATACCTTCAAACGGTGTTGAGAATTCGAGCGAAATTCAACGATTTTGCTGTATTGCGGATTGCATACCTCATTGGTTGAATAGAGATCCCCGGTAACATTTTCGAACGAATTTAGACCTTAATAGACCATAACTCGACGGTCCCTTAGTCGGTGCTTTAGAAGATCTTAATAGGCCGAAACCGCAACGTTACGTATGTAACGCCTTCATTTTTTCGATAACGGCAAATTCAAATTTTCGGCGATGATTAAATAGACTGTGGGTTTTTTCTGTCAGTCGTCTGTATTTGTTTGTTTTGGTTCACAGATGATTTTTTTTTCGTTAACGACGCGGCGTTCAAGTTTCGCGACTGTAATAAAACAAGAGTTCGCTTCTGCATCGTTTGGCCCATCACTGCGGTCTTCGACATCAAGGGTTACCTAGGGATAAATTAAGCATATGAGGAGATTGTGTGTTAAGGGAACGATGCAAAAATGGTCCACTTTACTCACCTTTAATAATCAGATCCGGAACAAATACAAGCACCATTATCACAGCTACACTGACGGGTCCGTTCACAGCGGGAGTCAGCCGGCTATGCGATCTATTCCAGCGTCACCGTTTGATCCGCCACTGTGTCCATCCATGTTCCACCGGGTAAGGTCTCCACAGCGACAAACCGAACGAAACCCTTCCTCTATATAGCACTGTAGTCACCGCTCTTAACAGATCTGCACATCCAGCTCCAAAACGAAATGCCTTCAACTTTCAAGGCAAAGAAAACAACAGCTGACTTGGCAACGAAAGTTGTTTTCGATCATCCACACCACACAACAATCTGATCGGCACCTCGGTGTTGCACTGCGGAACCGTAGCACTTTGTTTACATTCTGATTTTGACACATTGAAAACATCGGCTTTTTTTAACCAAACATCATACTTTCATCGCAAAAAGCTCTAATCATCGCCATTCGGTCACACGATCCACGCGATTATACCGCCATGTATGGAGATTAGATCGATTCTGGTCCATTAGCGCTACGAATGTTACCGGGGATATCTCGTTCTCCCTCTCTTATTTTCAATAATCACATTATCGCTGATTATTACTTCGGC
>KZ061971.1:90959-142673 GCA_002091835.1 Anopheles maculatus
AATCAATACACGGTCCACGAGTGTGGGTATGAGTGTGGGAGGGAGTTTTTTTGTTGTCTCTACCTTACTTACTGTACTGCCAACAGTGCGCTTCCTGTTTGGTTTTCATCATCGCATCTCTATCGGGTCTGTGTGCGAATGCGCTGCCTGGGCTGCATCGACCCGGCAGATGCGTTCTGAGCTGCGGCTATTAATAGCGAACGAATGGGGCGAACTACGGCTGTTACAGTACTTTTCGCCTGCACGCACTAGCCCACGTCACCGGCCGGGACATTCGTTCTTCAGCCAAAGGACGCTAGAGTGTGGGTGTGTATGGACCGGTGTGTCCTGCGCTAACGATTGTTAGGATGCAATTCTACCTTATGCGGTAGGGAGCGTTTTTTTTCGTGTGTGTGTTTGTGTGCAGACTACGATCCAGATACTACGATTCTAAACGGTCGAACATATCTCCAACAAGCTATGGCTTGTTCCTTTTTCTGGACAATGTTTCCATGGCTCCAACCACCTCTCACCCTCTTACAACAGTTACCGAGATGGACACACAAGACACGCAGGAGTTAATGTCAGACAACTTGAACACACTTTCCGCAAACAACGCATCACCTTTGCAGCTCGGTTGTACGGATATGAACTGCTCCCCAAATGCTTCAGCCTCGACAGCGATTTATCGTTTTTTGTTTCACCATCCCCAGCAACGCACGACGATATTGATGTTTTCCACCATTCCATCAGGATGACAGGACGACGACGCGCCAAACCCGATTGATAGGCGGTAAATCTTGCTCGCCCCATCTTCTTATCCCGCCGAGCGATTGAAGGGAAATTGAAATATATTTTGTGTAAGAGCAAGAAAAGTGGCAACACGAAAAGTACACCTGGCTTTTACCTTGGGATAGAGACGGTTTTCGCTAACTGAATTGAAAGTCGTCGTAATTTTTTCTTTTCGCATTGACTGTATTATTCCCCTAGCCTTCCTGCTTGACTCCATAAACGAATCTGTAAGTATAGATAGATAGAGAGAGAGAGAGAAGAAAAACATGGAAAAATCGGTGTGAGTTACTTCCATAGGCAATAAGGGGCACGTAATTCACGTTAATGCATGAGCTAAATTGAGTTTAGTAGAAAGAAATCCCTTCAATAAAAGAATTCCTCAAAAGCTGGTGCTTCGTTTTAACATATTGTATTTTTAAAGGATCAATATCAGGTAAATATTCTAATTAAAGGGAAGTAGTCTGTAAAATATCAAATTTATTCCTATCACTAATATACGCCTGATATTATGCAATCCGGTACATTCCTTTTTTCCTGGCTTGCAGATGGAGCCACTGTCACACGTCCTAGTTATGTCCTAGTGACTCTGAGGCAGTTAGCCTGAGACCTTTGCTGTGGCTGTCGCATACACAAATGTACCTAATTAATAGGGCCGATGGAGGGCTATTAGTGATAGTCACATGGACGGCTTTGTGTTAGAATGTTCATCCAGTACAGACTATTACCATTCAAATGGATTCTCTGACCTCTGGAACAAAGTATCATGCCACGCAGGATGTTAAAGACATTAGTTTGCTTCAAATCAATTGCGATCGCCGTAATAATTTGTCTGTATTCAAATACATTTTGGCGAATAACTAGGACATGTGGTTGTTGAATAAAACATCGTTTAATTCAGCTTTTCTTTTTAAATGAATATATGGAACTATAATCGAAGGAAGATATTAAAACAAATGGTTTAAAGTTCGGAATAATTTTTATTGAGAAGCATAGGATACATAAAGAAGACATTGAGATAAAGATGGGCTTGAAACGTGATCATACGATTGGCTGATCGATAATGCATGGTAAGGAAAGACATAATTATTTAAATCTGACATTTTACATGATAGAGGTTATGTTGCCTATAAGTAGGCTATGCGGATATCACCGTGAGTGCTTGATAGTTGGGAACTGGAGCACTGAGAGTACCGGGGAACATTTTCAGAGACGAGATACTTGCGAATTCTAGGGAATACTCTAAGAGACGGGATAAGGAATAAAATTGTAATCAAATAATAACGGACCAACGAATGGACTACACTAGCAATAATCTTGCGTATGTACGTACAGGTTTTTTATATTTTAAAATACCTTACAAGTCGATTTATTGGACAAATAGTTTGATGTGGAATAAGATTTTAGCTGGACCCAAGTTTCCATGCGTTACTAAAATCCAAATAAATGTGCAACGTATAACCGATAAAATTGGTTAAGTCATTAATAAAAAGAAAAAGCCACTGTGGTTTAGAGGGATAAATGGTAATGTCGAGAATGAAGTCTTGATGTGTCGCCTAATTAGACTGACAGCTAAAACGAGAGGCTTAACAACAGCTTACTAACATGTTGCAAGTTGTTGTTTATTATCGGTACGTGGCGTTACATTAGGCTGCCTAATAGGCAGTGCCTATTGTATTGCTGTACACAGAAGGATATTGAACTTTTAACGCAACTATGTCCACTCTTAACGTTGACCCTAACATCAATTAGAAGATCTTCTGCTACGCCTTTAAAATCCCAAATGTCTTCCATTAAAGGTATATTACCAGCAACGCTGTACAAGGCATAACTTCCATGGGTGCGTACCCCAAGTAATGCTCCGTAGCTACTAAACGCAAGAGTCACCGTGGCTAATCATATAAATAAGTTTAAACTTAAGTTGAACGAGTTTTGTAAGCTGGTACTCGTCGGAAGAAAAAAAAAGGTGGGCAGGCACCCATCGCCTGCCAAAACCTTCTAATTGGTTCTCGAGGCCGTGCTTAATTCCAATCTGAGCCCTTGGAAGCTTGAACGCTAGCTGTAAGAGCGGCTCAGCCCCAAACAACCCGTTAGCCGGGGATCCGGCTATCGAAACCGAGTGCTTCACCGAGTAACCTTTTAATCCGATTACAGCTTTAGCAGGGAATTTGAACCAAATTGGACAGCGTTCCCCGGGGGCTAAATGAAGTCTGTGCCGTTGGAAAGGAGAAAAAATACAAGCATCAAACAGTGGCGGAATGATTTCCGGATTGTGCGTATCCGGAGACGGAACGCAAAAGAGCTTCAGCCCGCACAAAACACCTCCGGGCTGGGGATGGAAGTGGTTTTGATTTGAGTTCGAGTGGAGTGAGCACAACACAAGTTTAGGGCACTGCGGATACACGCATGAGTGGAATTTAATGAAAACTCACTCTCACTTCATGGGTGTACGGTGCATGAAACTATATATTTGGCAAAAAGATACGAGAGTGCCCTTGTTGTTCTGGGAAGGTATGATTTTTGAGAGGTTTGGGATCAAGTCTAATAGATAGCGATCAAGCCAGGGATGGCCGGTAGAAGTTCACGTGTCTACTGTACATGGGTGGACGTGGTTATAATGATGCATAAATTACGCTACATTTGGGGGCATCAATTTCACTTTCTCAATTTGTTTTGGGTCAAATTTGTAGACCTTATCTAAGAAAGTTGATTAGATTCTATGTACTACAACTACCAAATGAAGTAATTGCTGAAGTTTATAAACAAAAATCTAATGCTTTGGTTTTGTTGTTAACGCGTAGGTATAGGTGAGTCATTAGTTGTCATTAGTATCTTACTGGATGTTCTGGATAACACTCCTTTTTTTGAGCATCAACATGAATAAGATATTAACTTATAGAACATCATTTAGATGAAGTGAGCGCAATGATGGACTAGAGTAGTCTTGTAGCCTGATAGCTTAAGGTATATTTTACACGACATCATCGGTTTCAAATACCAGTTGAACCGTCCTATAAAACGATGTTCTAACTATTTGAATTTGAATATGAATATGAATTTTATTGCAAAATAAGGAAACATAGACAAACACCAGCTACGGATGAACTGTTAAATGTACACACAGCACAAACATCACAAGTCCCTTCCCGATCACGACCAGTAAAAAAATAATTCAAGAATCTAAGAGGTGTAGGTTTCCTCTTTTCTAGCATACCTAGACTTTATGAGCTTATGAAAAATTCATTAGATTTGGTATTAAACTATTTAATTAAAATATCGGTAACACTACTAAATAAGACTGGAACGGGATTTAATGCCAGGCCTATTGTGATAAAACTAGCCGTCGGAATCAGTAAACAACCAGGCGCCTCCACTCTTGTATTCCCCGGTAACATTTTCGAACGAATTTAGACCTTAATAGACCATAACTCGACGGTCCCTTAGTCGGTGCTTTAGAAGATCTTAATAGGCCGAAACCGCAACGTTACGTATGTAACGCCTTCATTTTTTCGATAACGGCAAATTCAAATTTTCGGCGATGATTAAATAGACTGTGGGTTTTTTCTGTCAGTCGTCTGTATTTGTTTGTTTTGGTTCACAGATGATTTTTTTTTTTCGTTAACGACGCGGCGTTCAAGTTTCGCGACTGTAATAAAACAAGAGTTCGCTTCTGCATCGTTTGGCCCATCACTGCGGTCTTCGACATCAAGGGTTACCTAGGGATAAATTAAGCATATGAGGAGATTGTGTGTTAAGGGAACGATGCAAAAATGGTCCACTTTACTCACCTTTAATAATCAGATCCGGAACAAATACAAGCACCATTATCACAGCTACACTGACGGGTCCGTTCACAGCGGGAGTCAGCCGGCTATGCGATCTATTCCAGCGTCACCGTTTGATCCGCCACTGTGTCCATCCATGTTCCACCGGGTAAGGTCTCCACAGCGACAAACCGAACGAAACCCTTCCTCTATATAGCACTGTAGTCACCGCTCTTAACAGATCTGCACATCCAGCTCCAAAACGAAATGCCTTCAACTTTCAAGGCAAAGAAAACAACAGCTGACTTGGCAACGAAAGTTGTTTTCGATCATCCACACCACACAACAGTCTGATCGGCACCTCGGTGTTGCACTGCGGAACCGTAGCACTTTGTTTACATTCTGATTTTGACACATTGAAAACATCGGCTTTTTTTAACCAAACATCATACTTTCATCGCAAAAAGCTCTAATCATCGCCATTCGGTCACACGATCCACGCGATTATACCGCCATGTATGGAGATTAGATCGATTCTGGTCCATTAGCGCTACGAATGTTACCGGGGATCTCATCGACAAAATGAACGTTTCATTTCATTCGAATTTTTCATTCGATTGCTAACGGAAGGTATGCAATGCGCATTACAGACAGGGTTTTACCTGGAAGAAGGTCGTACTAATAGATGATTATGATTTTCAATTTTATTATTTACCATGTGTCTGGAAACTGAAGTGTTTTTTTTTACATTTTTTTTATAAAAGATACGTCATTCTGTTCATCAAAGAATGGTAAGAATCATCACTCAATAAAATACTTGTTTATAATTTCATAAAATAAATATATTTTTTTATTTTATGAGAAAGACATGGTTTTATTGCTATTTTTGTGGCCTACATTAATACAACATCTCAGATATTGTTAACGTTTGTCTCTTTGATATCCTGTAGAAGTAATCTATGAACAACGAATCATTATAAAACGAGTGTGCTATAATTTTGTTCCTAAGTGAAGCTCCTGGGTACCTAGACGAACTCTCGAACTTCCCTGTATCATGCATAGAAAGTCCAATTCCATTTGCAGCAAGCTCCTATTCCAATCAGACCGCGAACGCGAGCACTCGCTAACCAATTCCGATCACGTCTTTGCAGCAAAACAAGCCCAGCGAAAGGTGCATAGCCGTAGCGACATCAGGAATAAAAATATCGAATATTTATCTATTTGCGATTCGTTCGCCCTATTCGCACATAACTCGGTCGCACCTGGTCCTGGCCGGAGCGAGGTGAGAATTGAGTCGCACCGACACACACTCGCCGCACAAACAAAAACATGAAAACCTTCAAGCTCCACACTCGGCAATCGCGGTAAAGGAATCGCGGGCGCGCGCGCGCGCACACGGTCTCCACGTTGTCTGGCGATGCTTCAAAGACACAAACCCACCCACCAGGGTTGGGCTGATGGCGGTGGTAACGTTGGTAAGCAGGTGGTGGTGGTGGTGGTGTTCGGCAAATGAACAAGCCAATATTTACATATCTTATACAATCACCCATTAAAATGTTAGATTTTAACAAGCAACAGCAAATCATTTCTCCCCGATCGTTAGTTTTAAGTGCAAAATTAGCATTTTCAATAAATCTTCAATCAGGCGCGCATTTCAAACCTTCCCCTCCGCGGCACGATCGCGATCGCCAATCTCCCAGCAGCGCTCGGGCAGAGTGTTCTTCTGCGCTTCTTTCAAGCGTCGATACACAGTTTTGCAGCTCGCCGCTGCCGGTTTGTTTGGTCGCGCAGGGTGGGTAAGCATTCTTAGCCACACCACCTGTCATGGGTTCCCAAGTTCCCAGGGTACGCCGGGAACAAGTTGTTGTAAGCAATTCTATGTTGTGATCATCGGCCATCATCGGGCATCGAAGTCCGAGTCACATTTGCACGGGCTTCAACAGCTCGGAATAGCGCAGTTTTGTCGCATTCCATGTACGCCACTGGTGGAGTCACTGGTGACTTGCGCGAAAGGCATCTCGGCACCGTATTTTCACGTTGTCGTTTAAATTAGAAAACAAACATATCGGTTTTTTGTTGTTATTTACAATTCAAATGCTTCTCTGCGAGCTCGCCCAGCAAAAGAGCGACAGGTTGTTGGCGAATTTCAGACAAATCTTCACCGAACCAGACCGGGAGGAGTCGGCACAACGGCATCGGGATGCTATATGAAACCTGTTCTGCATGACACCGGCGATTATTTGGCCGGTACGCTTCGGTGGAAGAAAAGGAAATGGTTTGCAATCGATCTGCTCTTTTGTATACTGAATGGGAAAGTAAATACACAGAAATATCAACATTTAAGACATCGAGAAAAGATACTAAGATAACGTTCATACAGTCAGAGATTGTTCGCTAGGCCTACAAGAGTGTACTACCTGCTTGAAGCATCAGATATTGACTCTGTTAATTTACGATATGCGATATCAACAGAGAACTTTGTCTTCAAATGTCTTGAATGTCTGGCCTAAATTCTGATATTGCGTTGCCTAGAATATTCCTATTCTAGTGACATCATCTGAAAACCCTGCAAACGACTTCCTCTATCATAGTGACTACGCATGTACAGTAGGGCCTAGTGCCGCTCTACCAGAAATTAATCGATTGCCAATATCACAACAAACTTCTCACCGTCAACCGTCCAGCCTTGGTGGATCGATCATCCAACACCGCGTGACATCGATCAGCAACGATTTCCCAGTTGCTCGCGTCCGATGCTCATTTCGAATTCAAAGTGGAATTCTGCAGAACCGTTCGAATGCTGTTAATTGGTAAATAAATTGATTGCCCCGCTGATGATGCTGACGACAAACGAACGAACAACGGCAGCGCATGCGAACGGGAAGATTATTTTAAAACGCGTTGCCGTTTCGTACCCACTTCCTGCGCACTTCCCCCTCCCACTACACCGCACGATACGATTTTGCATAGCCATCGCCGCGGATCCGTGCCCACTTCGCGAAGACGCGAATGACGGCAATACATCAGGCAATTTTACGGCGACATTTTGTCTAGGTGTTTTTCTCCCTTTCGTACGGAACCCGACCGAGTCAACCGAGTCAACAAAATGGCCTGACCCTGTTGCCGCGCGAACGTAAACAGCGTAATCCCTTTTCCTGCTGGGATCCCCCCCCCCCCGGGTCGGGCTTATCAGGCAGCTAATGATGCAGCTTGCTGCTGCACCCTCGATGCTGCGCCACCCAAAGCGAATCTAAACAAACGCGCAGCACTCGAGTCCATTCCGGGGCGCGCTAATCATCGTGCATTAATGAAGAATTCAAGGAATTTCGCGCTATCGGACGCATCCGATGCACAACCGCACGCGAAGTTGACGAGAGTCCTTCGGCCACTCTTTACAACAAATTAAGCTGCTGCGCTGGGTGCGAATGCAAATCCGGAGAGAGATCTGTGGCTAGATCGGGACGAATGTGCAGTAGCCCAGTGCACAAAGTTGTCGCTGTTGCGTAATGGAATTTGTGCACTGGGCTGAAACCTGTTTTTGGGTTGGTAGTAGCAGCAGTAGCAGCACCAACAACCGGACAGACATTTATTCTTTGGGTATGAGGTTCGAATGCCAGGTTTTTGTTGTTGTTTGCCAATTTCACAATCGTGTATGAGCATCGTTTTGCATTTACAAAAGGTGGAATGGTGTGGTTGTGTTGCAATTCTTGTTAATAAAGTTTGTGTCGCTGTTTTGCTACCGGGCTACCTTGGGCGTTGAGATCACTGAAGGGAACAAGTTGGAGGTAAGTCCAGTGTATGTAGTAGCTCGCTCTAAACGAAGGCAAGTGATCGAGATCTGTTGCTAGAATCTTCAGGAGATACCGATAGAGCTATCAAGAGTTATCTATGAGATAGGGCACGAGATGGAACTAAAGCTCCCACGAGTCACAGGTGAACTAACTTGTTATTGAACTGCAGCTAGCAGTGTCCTGAGTAGCTCTATCAGGGTGAGATCGTTTAAGAACTAGAGATCCTAAAGCTAAAGCTAGAGCTCCTCTATAATAAATTAAGCTTCTCATAGGTGACCAATAATTCTGCTTATGAACTAGAGCTCTCACAAGTAACCAATGAATCAGTTTACAAGCTTGAGTCACCTCAGAGCTAGCTAATGAGTCCTAATTTACATCGGTATGTCTGGAATTTATAACCATTTCTTATTTTAACAGCAATACAAAACATCCAAGACATCTTGAGGAGCTAATTCACAATGGTATTAACAATAGAATTTAGGAGTAAGCGAGCTGTGAAATGCAGTTTTCGTTCTTGCTTTAACTCGAGCGCAGGCCTACTGGTACCTCTCACGAAATATAGATACTCTAACTCTAGAACAGCTATAGCTCCATGATTTTTTAAGCCCAGATTCCTAAGTTACCTCATTCGCATCTCCTGAGAGATTTAGTTCGTAGATTTTGACAGCTTATCGGCAGCTCGTGCGAGTTCTTCTTCTTCTTCTCTGGCACTACAACCTCTGTAGGTCTTGGCCTGCTATTTCTAGCTTTGTATGACTTGTTTTTTACCCGGATTCGAAACCCGGTCCTGCCTCGTGAAGACCGACGCCGTTATTGTTTATACCACCGGGCCACCCCAATAATAGAATTTAGGGTCCTTAATTTCCTCTTCAAATAACTTAAATGAGTATGGGAGCTGTTCTCGTTCTTGCTCTAACTCAAGTGCAGGCTTACTGGTACCTCTCACGAAATATAGATGCTCTGTGATAGCTTCATGAAGACTAAATTCGTAAGTTACCTCATTGGAAGCTCCGGTGAGGTTTAGTTCGTAGATATTTAGTTTAGTTCTAACAAAGAACATGATAACTTTCAAGTCAGGAACTGGTTAACCTCCATAGATACGAGGTTATGGAGATCGATCTACTTCATCTATCGTTTTTTTATGACGAAGAACTCATATTCCATATCAACAAAGGTTTACAGATATAGAGTCTTGAATTACCTACGCAATAACACAAAAAATCTAGCTCGTGGACAAGTCGTTATATTGAATCTGTAGCAATACTCGACCTGTCAATACTAGACAAGTTTATGGACTATTCGTTTAGTATTCCTAAGAACGGGCTAGTCTTATATCTTCAATAATGATTGAGTAGTTCACTTAGATTGCCACATTATCCCCCAACATTACTTGAGCTTACTGCTTGATCAGTCTCGCTGCATTCCTCATTGCCATTACCAGAGAAATGTTCACATTACAGCAACAATGTTGTAAAACAATGCAACCATTTAAGCGCTCCCTGCATAAAGCATCCTTACACGGACCCGCTAATATGCAACACGAGCATCACCGTACTCCCCCGTCAAAACTCCCAGCCGAATTCTTCCACCAAGCGCCTACTTCCAGCGCAGCGAAAAACGATCGATCGTTAAAATGCCGAACGAAGCGAAAGCACCCGCGCACTCTATAAATCACACGCCAATTGTGTTGCCCGTTTCCGTGTATGGGAAATGGAAAGAGTCCAAATTAACCGGCATCACGCAAACCTGCTACAAACCCCGGCATCGAACGCCCAGTAACGTACTCCGTGGTTCCCGTTCCGCTCGTAATGTAATCAAATTGATTTGTTCTGCCAAATTTGGCGCAACGAATGTGGTGTGATAATTGAACATAAGTACCGACCGATCAAGGGCCGGCAGCACCATCATCGGCAGTAGCAGCAGCAGAAGAAGCAACCTTACGTGCCGTGGTGTTCGGCGATCGAGGAAACCAGGGCACGAAAGACGGTACGAAGATAAATAAATAAAACTCACCTTTTGCTGTGTGTCGATTCCCCGGGTCTGGCGCGTCTGTTTGGGAGTTTAATTGAAAACGAATCACTCCAATCCGGTGGACTACACTCGGACACAAATGGTCATATATGTTGTGAGTGTGTGGTTGGCCATCCGCGAATTCCGAAGGTGTTGCCGTGTTCGCACCCACCGGACACCGGTGCAAAGAACAGACAGAACTGGAGCGCATTCGCGACGGTCAGCACACGAGCGCACAAGAAACGTTCACAACAGGGCAGCAGTTGATGCATGCAATCTGATAGCAGTACGCGACCCTCCCAGATAGGGCATGGACGGTCCAGCCGTTATACCCAAAAACGGAGAGCAACTTGCACCACTGCCCACAGTGATGATGACTCGGTTGAAGAGTTTAACGCACGAGTCCCGGGTGGCCCGAAGCGATCGCCGCCAACACGGGTTGGGGTAAGCTCACCAATAAGGAAGGTGCTGGAGCGCGCCTTATAAAGGGTTTCCGTGCCGGGCGAGTCGGCATCGGATAAAGCCCAGCACAAGTCACAATCACTGCCGCCCGGCCACGGAAAGGTGTGAACATTGTATTGACAGCAATTTGCAAAATTAAGCCATCGAGACTAACTGATTTCGATCGATCCGATCGTTCGGTTGCAGTTGTGGGAAGCCAACTGAATGCGCTGGGCAGCCTACCGTGCCATTGGGGAGCGGTAATGACTCAATTTTCGCACATGATTGATGCGAGTCCGGCCAGTAATTACAGTCATTTCGAGCAGTTTATTATACGCACCGGATTTGCGGCGAGTGCGAGTGGTGATTGCTCGTGATCGGATACATTTAATTGTCATCGATCCTGGGGTCCTATTGCCTTTTGCGATGCTCGCTGTTTTATGGACTGTAGTCGTGGGGGAATTTATTTGCATACAGATGTGGATTTATAGAGGTACTTGCAGGATAAAGTGAGCTTTATTGCGAGGGTTGTTTCGAGTGTTTGATTCTAATTTCTTTGTTAGTTTACATTAAATGGCGTTATACAGTGGATGGCGCCATCAATCTAGTCTCCTGACTAGACCTTGAACTGTGGAAGATTTTGCATCTACTGCTGCTGTTGCTACTGCTTCTGCTGCTATTGATGCTGCAGCAGTCATCATCAGATATCCAATCCAACCAGATCGTATAGATCCTTACTTGTATGACATCTACTAGTTGTTTTTCTATGCCTTTAAGCTTTTCAAAGTTTTCAATAATAATGACACCAGTGACTGTAACAAGTATCTCCGGGTGGACTTAATCTAGAGGCTGTGGATAATCTAGATTAATTCCTTTATCTGCCGGGACTCTATCACATATGACGCAATGCTAGTGGAAGATGCTGAATGTTTTGATGGACAATACCTCAAAACCAACTCTTCTGGGAGCAACCTTGGATTTAAATCTGGAGAATGAAATATTTGACTTGAAGGTTGACTGTGGTTGACATGAAGTTAAGCAACTACAAACATGAGGCGTCACTAGTTCAGGACATTGTTGTCTAAGCCGTTTTGAGCTTGAAACACTCATATTGTTGTCCTCCTCTTTCGGATATCCTGGAGCGTTAGGATTTTTCAAGTACTGGTTAGGCGGGTAGAATTATCTACCATTAGCTTGAAAGTGATCCTCATACAGCCATCTAAGAAACTAATGAGTAATATACTGCAGAGTATTCCTAGCTTACACAGACCTCGGTATCGTTTAGAAAACCAACAAGGCTTGTATCCTAATTTGGATTGGGAATGGTTGGAAGGAGGAATTGCAAGGAGTTGCTCGTCTAATTCGTAGATCTCTTAAAGCGAATGATTAACTTACGATCCTTGTGGCAGAGCTAAAGAATTAAAAACAATTACCAAAACATGTTTCAACAAGTTTGAAACCAAACCTTCAAATTTCAGACAATCTTCGATCTTAAGGAACTTCAGTAATTTCTAGGAAAACATTTGCGATAGCGGAAGCAACAAAAGCACACCCGAAAAAACAAACCTGTCGTTAAGAGAACCCAACACGATCCCACGACAAACACACGTGATCGGTATGTGTGACCCTACATGCATGTAGCTTCACGATGACTCACGCCCGTCACAAACAAAATTATCTCCCAATTTGACGCTCCCTCTACCACTCTGCCTTGCACCTGCTGCTCGGCCCCGAATGGCCACACAAACTGGTCAGGATGCAGAACGTGGATAGGCGAATAGTCCTCACATCCGGTCGACGGCAGTGTGTTCCAAGAGAACGAAACGCCCGGCTCCATTAGCCAGCACCTTAGCGCCATTGCACCACGAAGGAAATAAGGAAGCATCAAAGGGTCGGCAATCGGTCGGTAGTCGGTCAACAGCAAAAACAGCAACAATCGAAGCGCCAGCTAAAAAAAACGCATCAAAAGCTTCGTCCATGACGTTCCGAATGACCCGCAACGAAGGATCTATAAAAATATCAATTCTTCTTGGCTCGTTTCGTTTCGGTCGGGCGTCGGGGCTTTGCTCCGTTCGATACACTTAATTTATTATTAGCTATTCTCTGGCCCTTAACGGTGGATCTCCGGGAGGATCGAAAATGACTTTCAGAAATCGACAAACAAAAAAAAAAAACACACGTGACGGTTGCCGGAAAAGGTTGCAGAAAAGGTCGTTGCGGTGTGGCGTTAGGCATGAATGAGAGAAGGTGGTCCGGATCTGGATCGGGTCGTCGGGATGGCCAGCGGTAAACCGGTCCCACTGACACGAAGGGAAACGAAGATAGAGTAAATTATACCCCAGGATACGTCAATTGCTCGATCCGGCTACAACTTATCGGCTCCTGAGGTCTCTATGTGTGTGAGAGAGAGGGAGAGAGAAAGCAAGACTCGGTCAAAAGGATAATCTAAAAGATCGAGGATCTCTTCCCGGCCGCTTCAAGGACCGCTCAAAGTCAAATGGCAAAGGAAATGAGGATGAGTGACTTTGTTTCGTTTTGCTGCCTTTTTGCTGCCGATGCGAGCACCGAGATAAGCTCGTTCGGGACTCTGGTTGTGTGTGTGTGTGTGAGTTGAAAAAGGGCCTTACAACCACACCGTGGCAGTCTTTCCGGGCCGGAGCACCATCTCGGCTAATCGTTTCGGGAGACCATTTCCACAACCGGTACATTCGTCAGCATTCGACACATTGGGTCTTCGATACGTACGTTGGGCCGATTGGTGGGAAGATTGATTGCTGGCGTTCCTGGCTGTCCTGCCAATGATGAGCCATTTTAGCCGTTCCATCCATTGAGATTTACAAGAGCATAGAAAAAACTGATTGATTCGCCATTGATACTACACTTCAACCTCTGTTTATATGACGATCTTATGAAGTCTTGTGAAGCAAGAGTCCATCACAACTTCAATAAACCACCAACTCGAACGCCGGACCACCTGCACTGACCCGACCAACGGCAGTCGGCATCGATCGTTTGACGGTTTTTGTAGCATCCTCTCAATTACATGAATTTTCACTTAACCTCTCCCATCAGGACACAGATGGCCAAGGGATGCATGCTGTGCCGAAACGGTGCCCTTCGTAAAACTGATAAGGTCGGGCAGGAAGTTTTCGCATTCCTTTGAAATTGATCCACCGATCACGGCATGCGTAGACCGGTGTGGTTGGGCCGAAGGGCTTATCTAGGGCTAAGCGAATGGAATGCAGGACCTCACCGGCAGTACAATCGAAAGGTGTCGAAGCCGGCGTGCAGCACGTTGTCGTAGCACGGTGACCCACCGGGATGGCTTACAGCTTACTTGTACACGTTCGGCACAATGATCGGTTCGAGAAGATAGCACGCTCGATACTCCGCAAAAGGTGGTCAGGATTTATTGTAGTTTTTTAGTTTTTTGTAGGTATGTTTTCCGTTACACTTGAACGCCGATTTTTGCGCCTTTGCTAGGAAAACTGAGAGCCAACGACAGCTAGAAAAAAGGTATGTTTAGAAATCTATGTTAAATGTTTCTAAATACTAAGGAGTCTTCATGTTGTTCGATGGTATATAGGCTCTCGTTCAATAGTGCGCATGTTCTGTATTATATGTAGATCTTTGATGTCCTTTTTTACAGGTTAGCCTCCAATTTATTTGGAATAGGGCCTAAGGAAGAGATTTCTCCAAAACTATTCTTCTTCTGATACTAACTGGTTTCTGTTTAGCCCGATTAATCTACTCCAGCGGTAATGTATGGTAAAATCTAATCTTTTTCAGGACCTCCAGAAGGACCTCCTTCAAAAATAGGAAGACGATTCTCTGGATTATAAACAGGATAAAGGATCAGGACGCTGAATAGTTGGAAGTCAGCTCGCATCAAAGGGTCGGCAATCGGTCGGTAGTCGGTCAACAGCAAAAACAGCAACAATCGAAGCGCCAGCTAAAAAAAACGCATCAAAAGCTTCGTCCTTGACGTTCCGAATGACCCGCAACGAAGGATCTATAAAAATATCAATTCTTCTTGGCTCGTTTCGTTTCGGTCGGGCGTCGGGGCTTTGCTCCGTTCGATACACTTAATTTATTATTAGCTATTCTCTGGCCCTTAACGGTGGATCTCCGGGAGGATCGAAAATGACTTTCAGAAATCGACAAACAAAAAAAAACACACGTGACGGTTGCCGGAAAAGGTTGCAGAAAAGGTCGTTGCGGTGTGGCGTTAGGCATGAATGAGAGAAGGTGGTCCGGATCTGGATCGGGTCGTCGGGATGGCCAGCGGTAAACCGGTCCCACTGACACGAAGGGAAACGAAGATAGAGTAAATTATACCCCAGGATACGTCAATTGCTCGATCCGGCTACAACTTATCGGCTCCTGAGGTCTCTATGTGTGTGAGAGAGAGGGAGAGAGAAAGCAAGACTCGGTCAAAAGGATAATCTAAAAGATCGAGGATCTCTTCCCGGCCGCTTCAAGGACCGCTCAAAGTCAAATGGCAAAGGAAATGAGGATGAGTGACTTTGTTTCGTTTTGCTGCCTTTTTGCTGCCGATGCGAGCACCGAGATAAGCTCGTTCGGGACTCTGGTTGAATGTTTGTGTGTGTGTGTGGGTTGAAAAAGGGCCTTACAACCACACCGTGGCAGTCTTTCCGGCCCGGAGCACCATCTCGGCTAATCGTTTCGGGAGACCATTTCCACAACCGGTACATTCGTCAGCATTCGACACATTGGGTCTTCGATACGTTGGGCCGATTGGTTGGAAGATTGATTGCTGGCGTTCCTGGCTGTCCTGCCAATGATGAGCCATTTTAGCCGTTCCATCCATTGAGATTTACAAGAGCATAGAAAAAACTGATTGATTCGCCATTGATACTACACTTCAACCTCTGTTTATATGACGATCTTATGAAGTCTTGTGAAGCAAGAGTCCATCACAACTTCAATAAACCACCAACTCGAACGCCGGACCACCTGCACTGACCCGACCAACGGCAGTCGGCATCGATCGTTTGACGGTTTTTGTAGCATCCTCTCAATTACATGAATTTTCACTTAACCTCTCCCATCAGGACACAGATGGCCAAGGGATGCATGCTGTGCCGAAACGGTGCCCTTCGTAAAACTGATAAGGTCGGGCAGGAAGTTTTCGCATTCCTTTGAAATTGATCCACCGATCACGGCATGCGTAGACCGGTGTGGTTGGGCCGAAGGGCTTATCTAGGGCTAAGCGAATGGAATGCAGGACCTCACCGGCAGTACAATCGAAAGGTGTCGAAGCCGGCGTGCAGCACGTTGTCGTAGCACGGTGACCCACCGGGATGGCTTACAGCTTACTTGTACAAGTTCGGCACAATGATCGGTTAGAGTAGATAGCACGCTCGATACTCCGCAAAAGGTGGTCAGGATTTATTGTAGTTTTTTAGTTTTTTGTAGGTATGTTTTCCGTTACACATGAACGCCGATTTTTGCGCCTTTGCTAGGAAAACTGAGAGTCAACGACAGCTAGAAAAAAGGTATGTTTAGAAATCTATGTTAAATGTTTCTAAATACTAAGGAGTCTTCATGTTGTTCGATGGTATATAGGCTCTCGTTCAATAGTGCGCATGTTCTGTATTATATGTAGATCTTTGATGTCCTTTTTTACAGGTTAGCCTCCAATTTATTTGGAATAGGGCCTAAGGAAGAGATTTCTCCAAAACTATTCTTCTTCTGATACTAACTGGTTTCTGTTTAGCCCGATTAATCTACTCCAGCGGTAATGTATGGTAAAATCTAATCTTTTTCAGGACCTCCAGAAGGACCTCCTTCAAAAATAGGAAGACGATTCTCTGGATTATAAACAGGATAAAGGATCAGGACGCTGAATAGTTGGAAGTCAGCTCGCAAGCAATAACGGATGTCTTATCAACAACAATAATCGATAATCACGACGAGAAAAACTGGGAGTCATTGTCTACCATTAGGCTTACTATTTACTTGTCTACTAGGGGCGGTCCGGCTGCAAGACGGTAGAACACAGTAGAACTGATTATCCAACTCTGGCAGAACGATGTCAAGAAAAACCTGCAATATCATGCCAAGACTTCTAGAAGTTGTAGTGCCAGCAGAAGATCTTTAGAGTTCTTCTGATTTACCCTTCAAACAAATTGTAGTAGGCCTTACGGGTAGATATTCTATACTATTTCTGACGAAAACTATATCCTGCTTAGCCAGATCAATCTATTCCATAGTTAATGTAAGGTAAGTTCTGATCTTTTTAAAAGAAGTCTTCGTACAACTAAAGTCCTAAAAGAAAGAACAATATACAAGGAATGTCTTCAAGAATAGAAAGTAGTAGTCGCAGTAGACGTCAATTCTATCGTCTTTAGAGCAATAATCAATGATGATCACATTGAGAAATTCATCCTATCCATCATCCTAGATCACTTCTTCTTCAGAGTGTTCGTATCATACTAATGCATGGATGACGTCGACTGAGGCCTCTTCAAAACTTGACTTTTACTAAAAACCCAGATCTCATGGTTACGAATTATAAAGTAACCCATACTGTTGCTGTTCCACAACAGCTTCTATTGGATTTTAAGTTGATAAAGTTGCATTTATGATTATCAAAGCTGGGTCTCGCAACAAAGACGCTAAAGGCTGTTAGATCAAGCCCGTTACGCTGCATACATTGTAAGCTGCTCCCTATACATTATTCTCATAAAACTCAACGAGCGTTCTAAACGCGCACAAAAATGGACGACCGTGTAACGAGCGAACTCCACATAAAGTTCGTTCCATTCACTGGCGAGTTCACCCAGCACTAAACCAATGGATCGCTCGCCATTCCCAACGCCCGTAGTGATTCATCGGTAGAAAATGGAGCTACGCGCAGAGTAACGATCGACTTCATTGGTTGTTTTTCCCCCTGGAGCCGGAGAAGAATGGGAAAACTAAAACCACCAAGAACCTCTTCCTCCTTTTTTTCCTCTTCTTGGAGCGACCAAAGGGTGGGGGTCTATGGAGGGAAGAATGGCTGCGGTGGATGCCGCTTATACAAACAGTGTTCCAATGCCATATAACAATCATACCCGTGCATCGTTAAGCTACAGCAGGGCTACAAAAACAGGCATCGTTGAGGGTGGTCTACAAAGAATGCTCCAAACTCCAGCCTGGACCGCCGTTCGCCGGGCGATATTCTTTCACAAAATTAGCCGACCCAACTGGCCCCACTGGTGCGATAAAGAGCGGAGCAACAGGACCGCAACCAAGCAGCAGATGATTTATTTGCAATCTTGTTTGACATGGGTGGTACAAATGGAGAAAAATGAATCGGAACCGCCGGCGTTTTGGCGTTTGGAGTCTGGAGCTTTTTTTTTCGAGCGGGAAACAGTTTTGTTTAAATTTGCCCAAGGAACAAATTAATCGACCAGGGACTGCAGGCTACAGGATCGTAAATCTGAGGGTTTAAATAAGATATTTTTAGAACGCAATAAAAGTGAGACATCACTTATTGGCTACGGGAAGACTTCGACGGCAATTCGATATCATCTCAAGGTATTTTAATATAGCGATCTCGAATTCGCCCCAAAATTGGCGATTAATTCCAATATCTTGAAATTATTATTTCACGTTCAACCTAACACACAACATTAAACGAAATCGTTTGTCTACCCTCGCGGCAACATTAAGGTATGCATGCCGTCCACAAATCATCCCCGAATTATCCACTTCCGCGCCCACAATGCACCGTTCGCAGCCGGTTCGCTTTCATCACAGACTAGCTGGATCCGGTCATCTGCACTGACCCGACCAACGGCAGTCGGCATCGATCGTTTGACGGTTTTTGTAGCATCCTCTCAATTACATGAATTTTCACTTAACCTCTCCCATCAGGACACAGATGGCCAAGGGATGCATGCTGTGCCGAAACGGTGCCCTTCGTAAAACTGATAAGGTCGGGCAGGAAGTTTTCGCATTCCTTTGAAATTGATCCACCGATCACGGCATGCGTAGACCGGTGTGGTTGGGCCGAAGGGCTTATCTAGGGCTAAGCGAATGGAATGCAGGACCTCACCGGCAGTACAATCGAAAGGTGTCGAAGCCGGCGTGCAGCACGTTGTCGTAGCACGGTGACCCACCGGGATGGCTTACAGCTTACTTGTACACGTTCGGCACAATGATCGGTTCGAGTAGATAGCACGCTCGATACTCCGCAAAAGGTGGTCAGGATTTATTGTAGTTTTTTAGTTTTTTGTAGGTATGTTTTCCGTTACACATGAACGCCGATTTTTGCGCCTTTGCTAGGAAAACTGAGAGTCAACGACAGCTAGAAAAAAGGTATGTTTAGAAATCTATGTTAAATGTTTCTAAATACTAAGGAGTCTTCATGTTGTTCCATGTTATATAGGCTCTCGTTCAATAGTGCGCATGTTCTGTATTATATGTAGATCTTTGATGTCCTTTTTTACAGGTTAGCCTCCAATTTATTTGGAATAGGGCCTAAGGAAGAGATTTCTCCAAAACTATTCTTCTTCTGATACTAACTGGTTTCTGTTTAGCCCGATTAATCTACTCCAGCGGTAATGTATGGTAAAATCTAATCTTTTTCAGGACCTCCAGAAGGACCTCCTTCAAAAATAGGAAGACGATTCTCTGGATTATAAACAGGATAAAGGATCAGGACGCTGAATAGTTGGAAGTCAGCTCGCAAGCAATAACGGATGTCTTATCAACAACAATAATCGATAATCACGACGAGAAAAACTGGGAGTCATTGTCTACCATTAGGCTTACTATTTACTTGTCTACTAGGGGCGGTCCGGCTGCAAGACGGTAGAACACAGTAGAACTGATTATCCAACTCTGGCAGAACGATGTCAAGAAAAACCTGCAATATCATGCCAAGACTTCTAGAAGTTGTAGTGCCAGCAGAAGATCTTTAGAGTTCTTCTGATTTACCCTTCAAACAAATTGTAGTAGGCCTTACGGGTAGATATTCTATACTATTTCTGACGAAAACTATATCCTGCTTAGCCAGATCAATCTATTCCATAGTTAATGTAAGGTAAGTTCTGATCTTTTTAAAAGAAGTCTTCGTACAACTAAAGTCCTAAAAGAAAGAACAATATACAAGGAATGTCTTCAAGAATAGAAAGTAGTAGTCGCAGTAGACGTCAATTCTATCGTCTTTAGAGCAATAATCAATGATGATCACATTGAGAAATTCATCCTATCCATCATCCTAGATCACTTCTTCTTCAGAGTGTTCGTATCATACTAATGCATGGATGACGTCGACTGAGGCCTCTTCAAAACTTGACTTTTACTAAAAACCCAGATCTCATGGTTACGAATTATAAAGTAACCCATACTGTTGCTGTTCCACAACAGCTTCTATTGGATTTTAAGTTGATAAAGTTGCATTTATGATTATCAAAGCTGGGTCTCGCAACAAAGACGCTAAAGGCTGTTAGATCAAGCCCGTTACGCTGCATACATTGTAAGCTGCTCCCTATACATTATTCTCATAAAACTCAACGAGCGTTCTAAACGCGCACAAAAATGGACGACTGTGTAACGAGCGAGCTCCACATAAAGTTCGTTCCATTCACTGGCGAGTTCACCCGGCACTAAACCAATGGATCGCTCGCCATTCCCAACGCCCGTAGTGATTCATCGGTAGAAAATGGAGCTACGCGCAGAGTAACGATCGACTTCATTGGTTGTTTTTCCCCCTGGAGCCGGAGAAGAATGGGAAAACTAAAACCACCAAGAACCTCTTCCTCCTTTTTTTCCTCTTCTTGGAGCGACCAAAGGGTGGGGGTCTATGGAGGGAAGAATGGCTGCGGTGGATGCCGCTTATACAAACAGTGTTCCAATGCCATATAACAATCATACCCGTGCATCGTTAAGCTACAGCAGGGCTACAAAAACAGGCATCGTTGAGGGTGGTCTACAAAGAATGCTCCAAACTCCAGCCTCGACCGCCGTTCGCCGGGCGATATTCTTTCACAAAATTAGCCGACCACAACCAAGCAGCAGATGATTTATTTGCAATCTTGTTTGACATGGGTGGTACAAATGGAGAAAAATGAATCGGAACCGCCGGCGTTTTGGCGTTTGGAGTCTGGAGCTTTTTTTTTCGAGCGGGAAACAGTTTTGTTTAAATTTGCCCAAGGAACAAATTAATCGACCAGGGACTGCAGGCTGCAGGATCGTAAATCTGAGGGTTTAAATAAGATATTTTTAGAACGCAATAAAAGTGAGACATCACTTATTGGCTACGGGAAGACTTCGACGGCAATTCGATATCATCTCAAGGTATTTTAATATAGCGATCTCGAATTCGCCCCAAAATTGGCGATTAATTCCAATATCTTGAAATTATTATTTCACGTTCAACCTAACACACAACATTAAACGAAATCGTTTGTCTACCCTCGCGGCAACATTAAGGTATGCATGCCGTCCACAAATCATCCCCGAATTATCCACTTCCGCGCCCACAATGCACCGTTCGCAGCCGGTTCGCTTTCATCACAGACTAGCTGGATCCGGTCATCTGCCGTCGCGGTGGCTAGCATTAACTGCTCGAACAACCCGGCTCGAATCGAACGCGCCTCCCAGTGGACGATCGAAGCGTAATAAACACACACGAGAAACAAAACCCAAAGCGAACGGCCTGCTCATCATAACCGACCTAGGCGAGTCGGATGGTGAAGCGAAAACGACGACTCGTCAAGAAAACTGAGAAAAACTGGACCCACGGACCCAGAAGAACGAAACCCCAATTAAGCGCATCAGCTTTCGATATCTGGAGTGGTCGCGTCTCATCGCCCGAAAGCTCGCTTCTCGGAACTTGTAAAAATTAAGTGATGAAATGTAGCTCTCGATTAACCTTCGGACCTTCGGACCTGTGTCTTCACAGGCAAAGCCCAGGGAAACCAGGTCCGGTGGTGGGATTCGCCATCACATTAAGGGCTACTTTTGTTTCGCTTTTTTTTGTTGCTCCGACAACCGTGCTCTATAATTTCGGAAGAATCTTACCGCATCCGTCGCCGAACATCGGTTCGCCCAGGAAGTTCGAAACAGGGGCGGATATATTCGGGTTTTATAGTTCAGATCTTGTTGTTGTTTTTTGTGGACCTCGCCTTTGCTGTCGAGACACTGGCAGCCATGATGGCGCAATCTTCAAGAAAGCCCGCGCACCACAATCATCCGCGATGACTCGGGAAAGGATCGATCGGAGTTCTAGGAATGTGCGGGAATCGGGATACTCTTCCCGAAGCGGAAATCCATCATCAATCGAGTAGGTACTGACGTGTCCTTAGCTTCATGCGTCACTGGAGCTGGATGCTTTTGACGAGCGACAGTGCGAGCGAGCGAGAGAGCGAAAATTGCTGATGGCCAATTTCCGTGACAAGACGATCAAAACCTTCCCGGGCGTAGAATGTACAGACACACACACACTGAAGAATAAAGCCAGGCGAAAGCCAAAAACGTGAAGAAGTTCTTAACCACATTTTCGCTCACTTGGGTGGCATTTTCAGCCGTACTCCTGCGGTCCGTTCCTTCGCTCGGGGGCGCGTTTCGTGCTGCAGACGGACATTTTGTGGCCTGTCGGTGCACGGTGGATGATTAATATCTATTTATGTAGCCCGGGTGCTGGCAGTGGAAATAAAACAAAAGGTCCGAAACATAAACTGGCGGTGCAGCATTAAGCGTGTTCGATCGGTCGATCCTCGATTCGACGATGGTGGCCACCAGCGAGTACTTGACGCGAAAAAAGGGAGTCCTCCTTAAACAAGGAGAGAGAGCGAGAGAGAGTGAGAAACAACTGGGAGGATTATTGTTCGAGCAGTGGATCCAGGATTCTGTGGAAGTTCTCGGGCGCTCCACAGTTGCGCCCGTTGAATGAAATTCTCAACATCGTCGAGGGCGGAGTCGAACGCACACCGTGCAGCACGCAGCAAGGAATCTTGTTAATTTTCTCACGCATTTTTTGCTGTTCCCCCTTGGAAGGAAAAGCGACCCATCCGGACGAGAGCCAGAGAGAGAGAGAGAGAGAGAGAGAAGGAGACGAAGAATGTTTGTATTTGTTCTTTGTTATCTTGAGAACAAGTGGTGAGCGCCACGGCATTCTCGGGAAGGCATCCCACGGTGGAGATCGCATGCATACCCCCTGTGCCGAACTTTGACCACACACACACACATACTTACACGCACACACAGAGTCATAATCTGGGCCGCGATTGAATTATGATTCATGTAAGGCGCTTCTACCAGTTCAACGTTACAGGGACCACGGTAGTCTTCTTGCAGCAGCCTCAGCACACCATTGTTCGTATTCTCGCTCAGAACTCTACAGGAGAAAAGGCAGGAGAGGCAACCTGAGCAACATGATGACACGGTGTTTGCCGACCAAGGGGTGCCCAACCCTTGGTGCACGAATTTCTTGGTGGCCCAACCAGCAGTTGTTTTTATATATAGTCATCACGTTAATAAGGCATGAAGAAAGAAATCAGTTTCGGGGAAATATTATTTGTTTTTCAAATTACTTTATTATCGCGCATTCCGTCTTTCCAGCGTCGTTTCTTCCAGGTGTCTTCTTCGTGTATTTTAGTAACGAAGCACGTAAATCGAATTTCATTAGAAGTTTGCTTGGCTAGTGAATGGAGAGCTCCAATCTTTATATTAGTTCATTCTAGGAGTTCATTCCAGGCGTTCATTATCTTGTCAAACTTATCTAGAGGCTCAGCTGAGTGTTCATTATAGGTTCTATTTGTTTATTACTAAGTGTTATAAATCTCACAACAATATTCTAAGCGCTCATTTAGCTTAGCTCTTCCAACACCGCCGAAAAGCTACCTTTTTCGATTTGCCGGGTAATTGTTTTCCAATTCCAATTCAATCAATTTTACCGTTTCCGGCCATCGTCGACGAATGACGAGCGCACCCTTTGGAGGAAAAAAAAAAGAAATATTAAGTGTCATCTTGCCCAATTCCTACCAAATCATTCACTCTAATCGGCTACTTCTTGGAATTCTGCCACACACTCCAGCCACCAGCGGATGCAGCTCCAGTACTCGCTTGTTTTTTATCTCTTGTCATTCCTTTCGGGCCGAACTTCACACACAGCTCTTAACAGCTCTTCCAACCACTCCAACTCCAAAGTACGAATCGCCTGGCCAGCAGTAGGGCCACTCAAAGGGTACGCGGTAGTTTGGAATGCCAAAAAAAAAAGCACACCGAAAACGGAACCGAAATCTTGGCAATCATATTCAATTTGATGTCGAACGTGGTGAGCTCTGAAAGGGAGAAGGAGAAAGAAGCAGAGGGGAAGTGCTGAGAACGGGTGAGGACCATGAGAAATCATTTTCTAGCATGACTCATCGGAAATAAAACGCTCAAATCTAATTAAAATTCTTTGTTTTAAGGCTCTCACCGTACCGAGGGAAACTTCCCGACGCCTGAGAATGCAAGTGGCGCACGAGTGTGCTGTGTGAGAAACCTCAGAACCTGAGAGACCTCCGAAAAGCTCCGTTCCAAATTAATTCGTAACATTGACAGTGTGTCATCGATGCTTATCGATTTCAGCTGAACCATCCACGATAAGCCCTAATTGTGATCGCACACACTGTTCAACAGCAATCGGATCGCGACCGCGAAGCAAAGCGAATTGATTGATCACAAAACAGCCAACCGATCAGGCCGCTTTCTTCTTGCCTATTCTGCCGGATCGCATCCCATTGTTTGCCGATACCCCTGACTGTGTTCCACCAGCACACGTGATTGCGCGGTTGGTTAAGTTAATTCAATCATCAACCGGCTTGAGGTTTCTCCTCGTTTCGGGATCGGGATGGAAGCTCCTGGAAGGTGAGGAAGGTCGGAAAATCAATCATACAATTTTTAAGAATGAACTCGGTACAATGGTGGAACCCCTTGGAACTCGGCGGAACTCTCGGTAGACCGTTCGGCAGTTCGGGTCGAACCGACGACGACGACGACGAAAAAAAAAGGTTAATTATCCTACATTGTACCAACATTCTCAACCGCTTTACCACTTGCCTTCACTTGCTTTCCTCCCCCCCTAAGGCTCATCCACTTCAATCCATCATCATACGTGCGGTGCGGTGTGTGTAAGCGAGTTTTTGGCGGAGCATTATCCAGGTCCCAGGCGATGATGTTATTACTTTTGTGCACTTCACAATAATTCGATTGTTGCTCTGCCATTAACTCGGATTGTACTCTCCAAAAAGCTATTTATATTCACTGTGTGTATGTATGTGTATGTGTGTATGTGTACGTTTTTTTTGCAGCTAACTGGCAAAGCCTCCCGAAGGGCATAATATACAAACAATGTTTCCCCTGAAGTGGCCGCTCGCCGAAAGCTCTCGCAGATAATTGATGATAATTCATTCACTTGTTCGCTTTCTTGGAGTTTGTTTTTCCGCTGTTTGCTGCCCTGTGCGCTGTTGTTGTGGTTTTGTTGTCCTTTTTTTCTGTGTGTGTGTGTGTGTGAGTGTTTTGTTTTTTTGCAACAATCATGATTTGATCTTCGTTGCCGGTAATTGGTAGAATTGGCCCGGCAGAAAAGACGATCGTGTCGTGGAAACATTTCTGACAGGTAGCGTAAAGCTTCGCCCGAACACCACACACAAACACACTGTTCTTTCATCCTGTGGGTCCGTCGACTGTTTGGGTTTGGTTCTTTTTTTAGGTTTGGTTTGGTTTGGGGAAGACTCAGCGGGACACCTCGATTTATTTTGTTAAAAACCCATTAGATGCTCCGGATGCTTCGGATGGTGGCCGCCGATGATCTCTTGATTTAAAAGTCGGCTATTAGGCGGTAGAGTCTGTAAATGTTACTGTGGGTTTCGATCGATGAACGATCGCTAGATGTTAGTATTAATAGTAAAATTTCTGCTAAAAGATACGAAGTAAACTTCAACTATTTCTCATAGACATTAGTGATTAGTATATCTTCCCAACGATATACTATCACAAATAATTTAAATGCATAATTTTAAGGGATTTTGTAAGAAAACTGTTATAAGAGCAAAGTTTTTGGTAGAAAAGATGTTTGCTAGGGTTTATTTGCTCTTGTATTTATCCTTCTTCTTAATTTTCATCACCTTTATGTTGATAATCAATCCTCAGGAAGCCTCGATCCATCTTCTTTCTCCTTTCCTGGCCTGCTTCTATGGAGCACGTCTAGTAGACAGGGCCTGGCGTCCAATCCGTTTCCAGGAAACTCGGGCCATGGCTGCACTCCTCCACCTCCGGCTGCATCCGATATCTCTCAGGTCTGACTCCACTTGATCCAGCCAACGAGCTCGCTGTGCTCCTCTACGCCTCGTGCCGAATGGGTCGCTGACGAGAACCTTCCTGGCAGGACATGAGTTCGGCATCCCCATCACGTGTCCCAACCAGCGTATCCTTCCGGCTTTGGCAACCGTCAGGATGTCTGCATCGGAAAACAGCTCAGCTAGAGCTCGTGGTTCATTCTCCTTCTCCACACGCCCTGCTCGCTTACACCGCCAAAGATAGTTCGGGTGCTACGGACCGCTTGAAAATGGCGAGTGCATTGGCGGCCTCTGCCAGCATGGTCTAGGACTCGTGCCCGTAAAGGACTACGTTTCTGTGTTGTTGGAGTCTTCTGTATCTCAGGAGTTTGTGGAGCCCGTAGTAGGGACGATTCCCCTGAATAATGTGAGTTCGGATTTCGCAGCTTACATTGTTATCCGAAGTTACGAAAGTTATCAATGTTCTTAGTACAGTTAATATCTATTTAATCTAATCATTACACGATCGATTCAACGTAAATATTTACCCTCTTCCTCAGAAGTGTCATTCTTCAATGCTTACTTGTCAATTTTAATGGTTTTAGCACCTTTGTTGAGCTTGCTAAACTCTAGGAAGGAAGTCAGTTTTCACCTACAGAAAGTAAAAGCTCAAATTCTTGATGAAAATACTATTGAAAATCTATATTTAAAGTGACAGAAACTACCCAACAATATTGAATGAATACTAAAGGGTATAAGTATTGAATAATCAAATGATTTCAGCGTTACGTCGCCAATTGAAAACAATATTTTTATCTAAAAAGACCATAATATTAACTTAAATCATTAAACAAAAACAGTTTATCAGATTTTAAGCTTGCTATTCTCACCATTCACTTCGGGTTCATCGCTTACAGTCTTTCGTTTTTTGCCACTAATATTTCCTTTGCCCAACGATCGATTCTCCAACAGTTTAAAATGCTAACATTGTATGAAGCCAATTAAAAACTATTTTCCATTTAATAAAACCATACCTTTATTAACCTTAAATCATTAAACAAAAACCGCCTCTGAGATTTTCAGTTTTCTGTTCTCACCGCTTCTCACTTCGGGTTCGTCGCTTACAGTCTTTCGTTTCTTTACGCAACGATCGGTTCACCTGCGGCTGTTAACTTGCATTGCATTTGACCGAAAAAAAAAGCACGAGCAGATGGGCCACATCGAACATCAGGATGTGACAGACCAGTGTTCGAAGGAAAACCCAGAAAAGAGAAAACGTCACCCCATAATAAATAATCCTTAATTGCGCTAATACTCCTGCCCGAAGTCATCTATCACTGTATCCGTTGTTTGCCCGTGCTGAAATGCGAAGCGCCCGATCGGATTACGGGCGCTTGTGTGTGTGTGTATTTGAATGCGTTATTATTTCCCATGGCTTTATAGTACATTCCCGAGCACCGGTTTCGAACGCCACAGCCTGTTTGGTCCCGTGTGACAAGCTGTCTGCCACGGTACCCATCCGAATTTTGCCGATTTAACCTGGTCCGACGATGGGCGATGTTGTGTGTGTTGTTGTCAGGTGTGTTGTGGAGATTGGGGGGAGGCGGGGGGTTCCGTGGGGAGGTCCGATACACACACGCATGCGGTACACACACTCATCACCCCATTAAAGCTGTCGATTGCGGCAACGACAAGCTATTCATTTTACTTAGTTTCTCGCATTCGAGCAGAACCTTCAGCCTGGTGACATGCGTACCGATATCTCGTTGTGCCTCGGTTGGTCTCGTCGTTGCACACACACACACGCACAGGGTAAGGACAGCAATGACAATCACCAATGTCGCCACATTGCCAGCCCTGGCCGCCCGCAGTGGAATTAATGGAATTTTAATTTCAATTCAATTGTGTGTGGTTTATTTATTGCTCACCTTAAGTGTTCCAGCTGCACTCGAGCGCTTGCAGCGTCTTCGGCCCATCGGCTATCGGGATGCCGGACACTGATCCCAGACGATCCCGGCCTGGAGAACTGGCACGTATTCGTGCGGCATCATATCATCAACGTCGATGGTCAGTGCTCGACGGTTGGAACCGTTCGCTGTGCGGTCGTGCGTTGCCTCTGCCTGGTGCTCCCATCTTGAACTTGACCATTGCCCCACAACAGTTGGGACCCCGTTGGCATTTACTTTTGCAGCTTGTCGCACCACAACGCCGTACACGAAACGTACTGAGCGACACAAAAAGGCAGCAAGGAAACGTCCCATTCCCACTCTCGATTGCGCTCGATCGATCCATTGATCCTTGAGTAATCCTTCGGCGTGATGTGGTCGGGTGCGACAGCTACAAGTACCAGAAAAACGTGAGCAAAAACCCCTTTTCCATGTTTTTTTTTTCTTCTGAAACGAGGACCCTCAGCAAGTCGAGGCCCTTTGTTGCATTCCATCTGTGTGTGACATTGTCTGTGGGACCAACCAACTGCTGGTTCTTTCAACTGTCATCGCGCACCGAATGTCCCGAATTTGAATTCCTGTGCCGGATTCGGAAGAAAAATGTTAATGTGCCGCTTAATGAACATCTTGGAGCGCTAACTTTTCGGCTCGTTTCGTCTCGAGAATTCAAATCCTACCATCGAAATTCGATCACGATTCTCCGGTGCATGCTTGTCGAAGAAAAGTCTCATCGAGTTTAAAATCGATTCTTGACGATCACTCATAGAACTAGGGCTCGCTGGTCCCGGAATGCTACCAATCTCTGTCCGATCGGTTCGGAAAACCAATCCATTAAACACGAACCACACGAAACGCATCAAGCGCCCACGGAGAATGCAATCAAAACCGAATCTGGACTTCAAAAACACCACCAGTTTGTTCTCCTTTTTCTCACGTGTCACTGTTGAGCTGTGTTTAGCGCTGTTCTAATTTGTTATAATTTGACCAGGCCAGGCCAGACTCACCCGCCCGCTTGCTACCTGGGTAAAGCTTTATCGGGGTGTCTTCCCACCATACTCTTGCGCTGCCGTTGTGTCCTCCTATCGGCAGCGATATGTTCCGTCCTGTCAAGTCATTCATTATCTTCTTATCGCTGGAATGCACTTTTGAGCAGCCTTTGCCTATGGGAAGGTGTCTGCCGAAAAGTGAAGCTTAGCTGTTTGGTTGGGATAGCACGAGTTGGATGAGTCATAAACGATCATCTTGCTTTCTACCTTGGGGATGTTGTTGGTTTTCGTAACGTGCAGCATCTTTTTGTGTTTCTAGAGCTCATAATTGCCCAATAATGCAGTTGGTGGTTGAGCTAACATTAATTTTTTGAAAAAAACTAATGAAAAACTAAACTAAACTAAACAAATTGTTGTAACTCTTGAAGTTGTTTGCCGGTTTTGGTATAAAAAGATTAATTTTTAAAGAGAAATTTATGAAAATTTTTAAGAAAAATATATCCTAAAACGAAGACCTACTAACATAATATCAACTAACTTAGTGAAGCTCTCTAAATCTTATTAAAACGGTACAGCAATTTAAAGATCTTAATCTTAGATAGATGATATAATATAATATCGTTTTCTCAACTGGTCCCAAGGTACTTTTAGTTCTAATTTTAATGTATTCTTTCTGCTAGAATTTGGAATGGTTAAATTATTTGCTAAGTAAATTATTTGTTAAGTAAGTAAGTAAGTAAAGAACTAAAATTACTTAATAATACATTTAAGCTCCTAAATTACAGATGTTTCATAAGTTGTTGGTTACTTACTTACTTATCAGGCGCTATAACCGCTTCGTGGTCTTGGCCTGCTGCAGCAATCCTCGATACCGCTCACGGTCTAGCGCCGTCGCCGGCCAATCCATTATCCCGGCCGTTCTAGCGGACGCATCAACGCCATCACTACATTGTCTACCATGCCTCGTCTGTCCACCGGCGGCGGCCCGGTGATAGATGCGTGAGCCGAGCCGGTCTTCACACGGCAGGACTGGGGTTCCAATCTCATCTGAGCCGTTCATCTATAGTGAGGACTGACTATCTAACTAGGATGTAAGTAAGCCAAAAAAGGCAGGCATAACCTAAGAGGACGTTAGGTCAAGAAAGAAGAGAATGCCTCCTCTGTCCATGTGGACGGCCTAAAAGGACTTTACGGACTGGGTCGTCCGGTGCCATTCTCATGACATGACCAACCCACCGGAGCCTGGTGAGCCTAATTCGCTGCACGATGGTGAGATCACCTTACAGCTCATAGAGCTCGTCATTGTAGCGGCTCCTCCATTGTCCTTCCACACATACGGGGCCAAACATCCTTCTGAGCATCTTCCTCTCGAACGCGGCTAAGAGGGTTTCGTCAGATTTGGACAGAGTCCATGTCTCAGAGACGTATGTGAGTACTGGGACTATAAAGGTTTTGTACAGTCCCAGCTTCGTCCGTCGCGACAGGTATTTTGAGTGGAGAAGTTTCCTCAGGCTGTAGTATGACCGGTTGGCAGCCAGCACCCTTGTGCGCAACTCAACGTCTATGTTGTTATCGGTGCTGACTTTTGACCCCAGATAGGTGAAGTTTTGGACGACTTCCAAGGTGCGATCACCTATCTGTACATCACCCCTGCGTAAATCAGTGTTTATTAGCAGAGCCGCTGGTGATTCTGCTACATAGGAGAGTCTCAAACCAATGATGTCTATGCCATCAGCGTATGCCAAGATCTAGAGTGACTTATAGAAGATGGTCCCCGAAGTTACCACCCCCGAGTTTCGGATGACCCTCTCTAGCGCCAGATTGAATAGGAGGCAAGCAAGCCCGTCTCCCTGGCGCAGACCCTTGGTGGTAGCAAAGGGCCCTGAGAGTTTTCCATCCACCTTCACCTGGCATATGATGTTGGTCATCGTCATACGTACAAGCCTGGTAAGCTTGACCGGGATTCCAAATGAGCTCATTGCGTCGTACAGTTTTACCCTGGCTATGCTATCGTAACTGGGGTTCCAATCTCATCTGAGCCGTTCATCTATAGTGAGGACTGACTATCTAACTAGGATGTAAGTAAGCCAAAAAAGGCAGGCATAACCTAAGAGGACGTTAGGTCAAGAAAGAAGAGAATGCCTCCTCTGTCCATGTGGACGGCCTAAAAGGACTTTACGGACTGGGTCGTCCGGTGCCATTCTCATGACATGACCAACCCACCGGAGCCTGGTGAGCCTAATTCGCTGCACGATGGTGAGATCACCTTACAGCTCATAGAGCTCGTCATTGTAGCGGCTCCTCCATTGTCCTTCCACACATACGGGGCCAAACATCCTTCTGAGCATCTTCCTCTCGAACGCGGCTAAGAGGGTTTCGTCAGATTTGGACAGAGTCCATGTCTCAGAGACGTATGTGAGTACTGGGACTATAAAGGTTTTGTACAGTCCCAGCTTCGTCCGTCGCGACAGGTATTTTGAGTGGAGAAGTTTCCTCAGGCTGTAGTATGACCGGTTGGCAGCCAGCACCCTTGTGCGCAACTCAACGTCTATGTTGTTATCGGTGCTGACTTTTGACCCCAGATAGGTGAAGTTTTGGACGACTTCCAAGGTGCGATCACCTATCTGTACATCACCCCTGCGTAAATCAGTGTTTATTAGCAGAGCCGCTGGTGATTCTGCTACATAGGAGAGTCTCAAACCAATGATGTCTATGCCATCAGCGTATGCCAAGATCTAGAGTGACTTGTAGAAGATGGTCCCCGAAGTTTCCACCTCCGAGACTCGGAGCGCCAGATTGTAGAAGTTGTTGATTAGGGCGTTAAAAATGTGTTAAAAATTCACGAACAACTAGCTAACGAACTGTAGCCTTATCATCACAAAAAATTTAATTTTCACAATAATAAAAGTATGTTTGATAGGGATTTGTAAAGAAATATTGTTTATAAAGCAAAGACTGTTGTAATGTGGCCAAAACTGTGCAAATATCTGTAAAACATGTTTTTTTATACTTTAAAACTGCCTTGGACATAATTTTTATACAGCGCTTCAAGAGTTTTTCAAGTGTTTAAATAGTTATGTTAGAAACTGCATAATATTAGTCAAGAGCTATTGCTGAAGAACAAATTTTGAACAAACTATTTGCTTTAATAAACTTGTTTCTCTTCAAATAATTTTAGTGGCAGAATACTGTATAAAGAATTTATTATAAAAAGAAGCAAGAAAAGTAATTAAATTGTGTGTAAAAGTATGCACGAATCATTAAGCATCATGTTGAGCAAGCTACTACAGGTGACTAGTTGAGTTATCCTCAAAGAAAGAAGCTTTTTGCAACAATTACTTTACGCATTTCAATGTCCAATTTATCCTTTTATGACACTGGAAAGATGCTCGAAATCTATTAACTTTTAACTACCAAAAAACCACCTCAAAGAACCCAGAAATAAGTTTATCTCGATATTAAATACTTTTTGTTCCTTCAAACCCCCACGTTTGTGCCCTGTTTCAGTAAGAAATAATAAAAAAGTTTTGCCCTCTCTTGTTAACTCCAAACCAGCGTCTATAATTTCGGTTTCCTCCTTAAAGGGCGTCATTAGTTGGCGGCGATGCGCAAGCCCGTTCGCCGCGTCCCAGTTGGTGGTCGTATTTATGATGCCTGTTGTTTTTCTCATTTTCCCTTTTTAAAGTGCATTTACTTCATTACGCTTTGGCGTGTTGTAAAAGTGCTGAACGGCTGCATGTAAACCAACATTCCGAAGGGCGCCTCCCCATTACAAATACACACCCGAGTGAGACGTTTTGTTTTGGGAAGTAATTAGTTCCGAACTGTTAAACCTGTGTACCCGTGAACTGCCCAGAACGAGCGTATGTCGAACGGTGTGTTCTGACGAGAGAGTTCTGGTCGTCTTTTGATAAACTAGGTGGCTGTGTAAAGCTCCACATTCTGACACATTCCAAACGAGAGATCGTAAAAAAACGGCACATTCTATGCTTGTTTCTAAGAGTCCATGGCCTGCTGTCGAACTCCCGCTGTCCGGCTCCAGGCAGGCTGCCGAGCGAGTTTGAAGGGAAATTCTTATTTATGCATTTATGCCGCAAACGAGGCACCCACTATCTCGTCATGTTCATCGGTGAAACAAATGTTTTAATCGAGAAACGACCAGTAATTGGGAGGTTTTTTCATTTTCTAGACGAGAGTCCATCCAGTGTTTGATGTGTGATGCCATTTTCGAACACTCGAACGTGTCTTGCTTATCGTGTCGCATTCCTTACACACCCTGAGACATCGGGACGACGACCACAGGAGGCGGTCGAACTGCGGTAGACTTCGTCTATCCAGTCCACAAACATAAAATCCAACCATCCATCCGGGATCACCCAGTTCGTGTGTGCGTGTGCGTGTGTGTCGGTGGACAAACAGAGGGCCCGTTTGTGTCCCGCACACGAAACATTTAAATCCGTTCACTTAGCGAACCAACGCGCTGGACGCGCTACCAGCCACGACGAACAAATATTGATCGCGCCCTGCTTAGCGCTTAGCGCAAGCTCAAGGCTTAACCGTCCTCCGCGTGCTTTCGCTTATCCAAACGTGCTTTCCACGCACCTCCACCACCAACCAATCCCCAGCGGTTGTGAAAAAGTAAAGCAGCCAAAAATACCAGAAGCGTTTTTCGGTCAACAGTTCGGTGCAACGCTGTTGACAGAGATCGGTACAGTGTTAATGACACATAGATGAGTAAATATCGTTTGCCCAGTTCCAAGTCCCAGTAACTTCCAAGCACACGGCTTCTGCTGGCCTAACTGGAGAAATCTCAATACCGCTTTTTCGTGGCTAGTTGGATGGTTGGAGCTAAACCGTTTAACCTGCCCGGAGACTTTGTCACTTTGCCGACAAACAGGCTAGTAGCGGCGAAGCTGCCGAAGAGTTGTGGTGCGTTACGTTTGACCGGTTTCCCGGCACAAAGTGAGAACTCTATTTGTGAAGAACGCTCCTTCTTTCCTGACCAACAAAACACGCTTCAAAGCCACATTATGGGTGGCATTAGACGCTGAGCCGTTCTGGTTCGCCCAATCGATCGCCAATCTTGCTCGGCTAGTTGCATCATGGACTGCCATGTTTTCATCCCTCGATCTCGATCTTGGTAGGCAGCGTAACAAAGCTACAAAACGTCTAATGCATATTCAACACAAGCACACAACCCACCGAGAACGCCGTCTCAACGAATACAAAAGGACGCTCAAAGTGTTGTCAGGCCCTTATCGGTACACGATATCTTCACGGTGCTCTAGTCAAATGATAATGTTTTTTAATTGTTTCTTTTTTGGCTGCATCTTCCACCACGGTACCACGATGGTTTCTGCAAAACAGGGATGCCTCTGGAATCTGGCATCTGTAAACAGCGTACCGAACCACACGCCAGTGCCATGCTTTCGGACGTTTTTCATTCATCCATTCGCTTAATTACAGAAACGCGTGATGGAACAAGACAAATATACGCCGTAAAACAGTTGCACTACAAGGAGTTAATTAAATTCCGAAAGAAAAAAAAACAGAGTCCAGGCACGACTCACCGTACCTTCGCCCAAGTCGCAGTTGCAATTGTGCCTCGTTGGATGTGCGTCTTAGCGCGTCCATTAAGCGAAAATAGCACCGGACCGAAGCTGAAGGTAACTCCGCTCCGTATCCACCAAAAACCCAAACAGCCGCTGGACCAACAACCAAAAAGGCAAAACTTGTTCAATGTTTTGTTGTTGCTGCTTTTTTTTTGGCGTATCCCATGTTTCGGATTCCACCGAATCGTAACTCGCGCTGTTAAACGTTACCACTTGTTGTTGCTTTAGCGTTTGTTTTTTTTTCTTCGCCCCAGGTTTTGCTACAAACTTTTTCGGTTCATGCTTTATATGTTTTATGATCGCGCACTCTACCTCCGGGTCTGGTACCTGTGGCACCAAAAACGAGTCTAAATAAGATGTGCATTCGGTGTGCAGGGCAGGGCAGCATTCCAGTCCGATGTTTTTCGTCTGTTGACTTAATGATTTATTAACGGTTTTTGCGGGCCTGATGCTCATGTTCTATGACGTTCTTGGGAGATTTTTTAAATGCGTAAGAAACATAGAACATACTGATTGAGCCTTTTGCACTGGATAAACTCGTACTATAGATCTAGAGCTACAGGTTCATAGGAGAGGAGAGGTTCAAGTCTTTATGTAGCTCACAGGGAACGCTTGACAACTCTTGGGCTCTAACTTTCTAGCTTGACAGCAATTCTTGAAAATTCTAGTTATAGTTCTAATGCTTCTGAGCTTACTCATCCTATAACAAGGTTTTAGATAGCTTTTCGTCATCCAAGTGATAGGAAATCGTCAATACACTACTTCAATTTGTAGCCCAACTCAAAGATCACTCATTAAAGCTGTAACTTCAGCTCGTGAACACGATCACCAGAGCTCTAACTCACCAATGCTCTAACTATAGCTCATAAGAAAGCACATCGACAGCTGGTGAATAGTTCCAGCGTTTTTAAACTCCTGTTCCTAAGCTAGCGTACTGGCATGTGAGAGCTTCAGTTCGAACTTTAGAGCTAACTTACCGACAATCAGCAAGCACTCTATCTTAACAGTAGGTAATATGTGAGTACTAAAAGTATATCTACGTGCTGAACGATCAATTCACTATCGTACAGCGAATTAGATTCGCTAGACTCTGGGCGATCCGGTGGTAGATGCGACAGCGGCGCCGGTCTTCACTATGCGGTATCCAACAACAAGTCTAGTAAGCCAGAAATGGCAGGCATGACCTAAGAAGAGGTTGTTAGGCCAAGAAAGAAGAGAAGACTCTGGTAGGCTAGTCAAGTTATGAGAATGGCTTCGGACGACCCAGTTCGAAAAGCCATTTTAGGATATCTAGACAGACAGAGGATATGTGAACTCAGGATGTGGTGACCTGATGGACAGATATCTAGAAAATACGTTAGGAGAGTCGCAAGAGCTCTAAAACTCCAAGTTCATCCAGGAAGGCTGCTCACTAGTAGTTTGTGTGATCTCTAACTCATCGGATAGTCCAAGAAAGCTTCGCATAGATTCTTAACTATAGTTTCAAGTTAGTTCGATAGACCTAACTTGTGAGTTCTTGTGAACTAGTGAGTAAGAGTCAGAAATTCAATGGCAACAGGTGCATACTCTAGTTCAGTAGGAACACCTGCTCCTTTTTATGATAGTCTATGAAGACCTAAGCCAGTTTTTTGTATGCGTTTTGACGTTTTGCAGCTAACATGATGTCTTTGTTTTGGTTGATTCTCGAGGCAAGTTCAGCTCAGATATCCGATGCTCTTGGAATATAAACAAATGATTTTAATGAAATAATAACTATAAACTAGCAGCTTGAAGTATATTTTCCGAAGTTAGGTCTTCTTATGCCGGCATTCCTTGAAGCTGTAGCTTCAAATTTCGGGCCAAGATCTTCTAGAGCTCGACCGTTTGACAGAAGGTGACTTAAAAATTTAAAATTTTCAAGCTTAAGTTATCATAGACCTCAGTAATGCTATTTTGTCATAAGCCAGAGAACTTTATCTCAAACAATATCGCCATAAGTTTGCTATAAACTCAAGCTTTTGGGCGTTCAGTGATGCCCTCGTGAGCAAACTCCCCGATATCTCGCTCAGCTCTCCAGCTAGCTCAGTACCCTCTTCACACAGGTACCACAAACGATCGATTATTGTTTTAGCACAAAACCAGAACATCACAACTTTTACGCTTAATAAGCACCAAGAAACCCCGTTATGTATCCAGAACTCAAAATAGCACAGCAGAAAAGACCCTTGCAATCAACATTCCACACACAACACAACACCACACACAGATCCAAAAGCCGCAACACCGTATCATTACCGAATTGGAAAATAAAATCAACCCACCATCAAAAACCAAAACTTTAATTGCAAGGCCCAGCGAAAGCAACCAAAAAAGGCTTTTCGCCACACCTCCCATTCGGTGTTAACTCATCAAAGAAGCTACCACCATCATTGGCGATTTACATGTCATTACCCGTGTCGCTTCGCATACCGGAAATCAATTATCGAACGATCAACTGGGCTTTTGGGATCAATGAATGGGCCAGCACAGTGAAGGGGAAATTTTACGAATCATTATAAATGTGGCTCGGATTTGAGCCGCTCGGGCTCGGGAGATTCTAAGCTGTGCCGACTTTTTGTTGGAATATCGGCAGACGAGCTGCCGATGTTGGAATGGTGTAGGACCGCACCGCTGCCACAACGCAAAAGACAAATCATTCTAATGGTTTTCTTCTTGTACGGGTTCATCCTAGAGCGCCTAACCATGCTCTTCCAAACCCGGCATGCACCCAGGCCAGGCCAGGCCTATAATAGTATTAAAATTAAAATCGAATCAATAAACCCGGTACCGTGGTTGTTGTGGTTGCTGTTGGTGCTGTTGTTGTTAATCAATGAATAGTTGCGGAAGATTAGGTTCAATTAAATTATAGGCTTCGTGCGTTCCAGGCTGAATGAGGGGGGAGGAGGGAGAACCATTTTGATGGGTCTCCCCAAAAAAGCCAACTGCAGCTAGGGTCAGGCAAATGGTCGGCATTCCCGTGCAGATCGATCATCGTCTTTAGTTGGCTTTCCACGGACTGGTCGTGCCCGTTCCATGTCCCATCGGCAGATGGATCAATTAGGTTGGCTTCCACAACAACAAAAAAATGCCTCGATGATGCCCTTCCCGTTGCGCCCACCCACCAACAGGAGGGGGGAAGAGAAGAGAGGTAGTGTGGGAAGGGACACCGTTTTAAAGGTACCGAAACGTAAAAGGCGCTCCGGCCAGTCCATAAAAAAGGGACTTAAATCAAAACCGTGAATTGGTCTCGGACGCGATGATCGGCTCAGGCGCTCAGCGCCGCATGAATCTTCAGTAGCTTCGGCACGGACCAAAACATGAGGGGGGAGATCCCAAAGGAGGGCGACGCAGGAAGAAGTGTTTCTGTATACTTAAGAACGCCAGAACGATGCGAGATAGAGGGTGACGGTGAACGCAGCAATAGAATCATCAGCCCCAAGTCGTCGAGATCGGGCGCGAGAGGGAACCTCGGGAAAACAAAAACATGCACCCCGAACCCGAAAGAACATCGGCACAACCAAACAAGACCCAAGCGAGAACAGGCGAGCGACAAAGCGTTAGCCCCATGAGAAGGAGAAGCGCTCGACAAACGGCCAACAGGCCCAAAAAGGTGGAAAAGGAAGCGATCGGGCGCACACGGAACAACGAATAACCACTTCAACCGAATAAAATCGAATAATCAAAACATTGTAAGTATCTAATTTGGATGATGAAGGCAAAATGAAACATAAAACAACGATTTTTAATGCCTCATTATAAGTTGTATCAGCGTTTTGTTTGATGAAGCGAGCGATCAACCGGGCGAGGGCCCCCGAGCGTGCAGAGACCCGAGACCCTCGTAAATGGTGCGGCCGATACCTGTGGGGCCTGTGGTAGGCAACAGAAACTGATGAACAAGGAGGAGCGAGAGACCGCGAGACCGTCAAATACACCGCATGCGCATGCGTTCCTCGTGCGTGGAGCACCTTGGTGGAGAATGCAACCCGGGGGGTGGAGCTGTTCGGAACACCAACGCTGTCCGCCGAACGCGCAAGGGATCGAATGCAAGAACCGGCGAGGGATCAAGAACCGCGTGAGGTCGCCCGAAACCGAAAGAGACGGCGTGGAAGCTCCGGAGACTGGGAACGCGCAAAAGCGAGCGAGAACGAACGCAAGAACAAGCGGTCGGAACTTTCTGGGGAGTGGATGCGGAGGAGGGGAAGGTTTGCGAATGAATGTGGCGGAACGATCGGGCGCAAACAGACAGCAAGGAAGCGCACAACAACGAACCACACGAGCGAGAGACAGAGAGCGAAAGAGAGAAAAAGGAGCCACGAAACCACAAGCGACGAACCCCGGGCGAACGGCCCAGGCCCAGCGAAGAATCAAAGAACCTCCACAGCGGTAGACCGCCAGGTGGCTCCATTATTGTGAGTGAGTATTGCCGCGATTCTCTGCGGCGCTTCGATCGTGATTGAAACAGGCGCGGGCGAGCGAGTGGGACAGCTGATTCGCGCGACCCATCCTACTCTAGCTGCCCTGTGTCGAGGCCCTCTACATATGGTAGAGGCGCCTGGCAGGAAGGAGCTGGCGGTAACGATAAAATAACTATATTTTCTGAATTCTTTTACGTCGTCATAAAATCGGACCCGCCACTGCAGCTTCCCGCGACTGCACACGGGTCCATTATGAACGAGCGCCGCTTTTGGGAGGTTCGTTCAAACAGCCTCATTTAATCATGCGAGCAGGGACGATGCGAGTATTTGCACACTCACTCACCAGCGGACCGGCTTGGGCTTCGGGGTTTACTCACTATCGGTATGTCTAAATCTTCTCCCGGCAGTGAATCCCGGTAAGTGATTGGGAAGTGCTGAGTGGCTGTGTAGTAATGGACGGTTGGAATTGATTTTATAGCAAAGTTGAAGGGGAGAGATGAGATTATTCGACTGGGAGTCATCATAATTATTGGATTCTTATTGATGTATGGTAATGTTTAAGGCCCTTAATTGAATTACGTATCGAAAGAAATGTAGCTTGTTAGTTTTATTTATTATTATGGAAGAGCAATGAATTATAGCTAATGTCTACTCTACACTATAGACTCTGAATGAGATTATAGCAAGACTTGTTGTTTAAGTGATTTGAATTTATAGCAGAGATCGGAAGTTTAGAATATCTACGCATTTTAATATTATAGCAACTTAAAATAACACTAGTTTAGTGAATTAGTCAATGTATGATTCTAAATGACTTTCAGTTTTGACTAATTTTTCTTTACCATAAACGCTGCTAACCATCTGCCAAGGGACCACCGTCGACGATGCGCGCACGAATGTCCAACGTCCCAAGAATGAACCAGCGGGGAACCGGACAATTCCAACTCTTCAACCCCAAGGGGTACTAGTGCGTTCTAAAAAAACCTGTTGAAAATCACCCTCGGAACGCGTCCCAGCCATCACTAAGCAGCCGCGGACACACAGAGGACAGCTCGTAATTTTTATTGCATAAATTAACCCTCCTTAAACTCTCCGAAACGGTTCCGAATCTAGACCGAGCAGAGCGCTCAAAATCTGCACATACCGATACCGTTGATAAATCATAAATTATTTTCCCGATGGCTCGGGCGCTTTGGCCCAAACGAGGCACATACAAAAATGTGGCACAACAAAAACCAACATCGTTTCGGTATCGCTATGTGATCTTGCGATCGTTCTGGCAGTTTAAGATCTACTTCAAATCTAGCGACCCATGGGAGGCCCGGACCGGTGGTATCCTTTTTATTTTTTTTTTTTGTGTGTCCAGAGAAACCCCATACACACGGACACTCACCGGTGTGGTGATGCGATCTTCATCAAGTCCTAGCCCCAAGCGATATCGATGAACACGGAACGATCTGGCCGGTACATTCTCCCGAGCTCCACAAAACGATGCAGGAAAAATCCCGCTTTACGATCGCCCATTATGTAGTGCAGGACCTCCTGGAACATTTTCCTGCCTGGCCGGTCCCGCACACACTCTTCCCTTTCGTTGCACATGCCCCTTGGATTTCGGCAACTTGCACGTTCCATTCGGGAACGATAAGAACGGGGTGCAAGCAATGCACGAGAACATATAACATCATCTTATTAACGTGTTTGGATAGGTTTATGTTGCGCTCTTCCCGTTGCTTCGCGCCGGGCTTGCTTGCTGGGGGACCTCGTCCAGCGGATCCTCTTTTATGGTTGCTCCCGGTGGGTCTCATTGCGATCTTCACGTTCGAAAAATTACACCGCGCCCGATGTTCGATTCCTTTCGATACGTTTGATCGTGAGCTTCCTTTACAGAAGTGGTGAAAAATCGTTCTTAAAGACGAGATTCTCTCAGCAGTAACTACAGAAGAAGGGGAAAAAACAACCTTTTAGAAGCAGATTTCCCAGGAATTGACTTGCAAGCATACAGCCCGGAAAAAAATCCAGCGCAGCCACAAACGCACACGCAAAACAGAATGGTGGCGTGATTGCGATTCGGTTATTTGGCGGCTTAATGTGGACAAGCCCATTGTATCTGCGCAACTGTTTTGGGGTGTGTTTGTGTGTGTGTGTGTGTTTGTGCTTGTTATTTTTCCCTCTCTCGGTTATCTTCTGAGGTGGAACACAACGATGGTGGCCCAACGATGGTTTTGCATCGTTAGACTGAATGGCGTACTGGCGTACATCTCCTCGCACACGAGGATCCTTTCCACCAGCGCATCTTTACCCTCGGTTGGCGTGATCGGAACGATTAATTTTCTCCGATTGTGGACGTACCAGGAGAGTGTAGGAACTACCCGTACTGCCTGGGAGTTGTGGAGGATCTCATGTTGAAGTTGGAGAATTGGAGAATGGTATTGTAATGGGAAAAAAGGTTCATCTGCGAGAAGATCTCCCAAACAAGGTATAGATCGTGTGTGGGCATCTTAATCGATTTAAGGAATGCGTTACTATATAGGAATTAGGACTTAGGTCTAGCCTATTCTATAAAGTAAACCTTTCCACTTCCAGATGTCGAACAAAATTTGAGAAAACTATCAAGAGTCGTGATCAAAACAGTCCTTGAACTACGGAGTTACCAAGCAACTTCACTCATATTATCAGCTGTTTTGACGATTAGGACGCACAATCGGATATCAAGACATCATCTTTGGCCCAGTTTATAGCAAACATTGAGGAAGGTACAGAATAGGATCAATATTTCTTTACAATAGTCTTTGTCGGCTGCTGTTTGGTGTCAGAAGCGGTAGTAGCGAGGATCTTCACACGACGCCAAAGAAAATATGAAGAAGTCTTAGTCAACCTCTTCTTGTCGGAGTCCATGGTGAGGAGCTGAGAGTTTTTCGACGTGGTCATCAATGATATCTGTGACTTGGTGGCATTCCAAAGAGATATGTTTCTTTCGAGACTTGCGCCAGGCATTCCAGAAGTTGAAGGTGTCGCCAAGAATCAGCAAATAAAATAGAATGTACACATACATAAGGGACAAGTCCTGTCTTCGAGCCAGAGTATCAAGAGATCTCTAAAAGACGCGAATCAACTAAAGATAAACATTTTATTGAAGATTATCTACTATTCTAGTACATCTGCAAGGTTTCTTAGATTATCGCTACGAGATCGGTGTACTATTGTATGCAAAACTTATGAATACTTCACTTTTATGCTTCAAAACTAATACTTGCAGGTGATGGGAACTAACGTTTTTGGAAAGCTTGAAAATCAAAGTATCTATCAGAGTCCTAATTGTTACAAAAATTTGAAATTACGAGCACTATAATGTATGATGGACCTTCTGATTTTGTTCTAATCGCATGTTTGCTCCGATAGTTGATCAAACCGCCACTTTCTCTTGGAACGAAACAAAAAGTCAAACGTCAACGGCACTAAACGCACCGCCTTTGAACACAATAACAATCAACACCCTGCCTTTCGTTTCACTACGTCACCTGCTCGCCTGCAATCGATTGCAAACCACTGCGAAAAAGTAACAAACGGACCACACACATGCCGTCACCTTCGAGCATTGCGTACGGCTGCCCTCACAGCCTGGTCACTTCCAGCGAAGAAAGAAAAAAAAACCCCTCAGCTGATAGTTCCTCCTAGTAACAACGTGGAGCGTGTGCGGTGCAGCAACTACAGCAAAACAACAATCGAACCGCCGACCAGAACGATCGATCGATCGATCACACCCCTGTACGAAAACAACCACCCGATCGACGCCCGGCCGTCTCAATCATTCGCACGGTCACGTTCCGTACCGTGTCCATTGCGAGCCGAGTGTTTGCGTTTCGATTGCGTCGCAAAACCGAGCGTCGCTCCTTCAAACCGACCATCGCTCGATTCATCGCTTATCCTGTGCGTGTGTGTGTGCGCGAGCGCTCGGTGCTTGCTATAATCTCAGGATTATACACTAAACAACAAAAAAAGGTGTGTATGTACGCCGGTGCTCGCACGGTCAGTAGAAGCCATTTTGCATTCCTAATTATTTAAACACGGACCACTTTGCGTATCCACTTTCCAACATCCGGGCCTGAGTAGGGTTGAGATAAGGCCGATCATGCTGATTCATTTTCGCGTTCCCTTGGACACTTGGACATCGATGTGCTGTGATCGATGAAATCGGCGGTCTTATCGAGTTTGAACAGCCGTTTTCCAACGGCACTGATTTCGTGGAATCGTACAATCGCCACGCACACGCGTTGCCCTGTTTTGTAATCACAGTGATTTAGAATTTTAAATATCAGTTATTTTTAGTACCACGCTATTAATGAGTTAATTATAGCAAGCGAGCAAAAAAAACGACTGAACCATTTGAAGCCGGCTCGAGCGGTCGGTTGCTTAGATTAGCTATTCACACGAAACCACGAGCTGATCGTGCCAAACCGAGATCCGAGAAGGAGGTGACGGAGAGTAATTAAGCGCATACTGCCAATTACATTTTGCCACTTCGGTAGACAACTTTCCAGGGCATTTGATTGCTGCCGGATTAATAGATTCCGTTGGCAGTGCGGTGGTTCCAACACCTGGAAAAGGCAAGGGCAACTAAACTAACGTGCAGCGCGTGCAGCCGAAAGCCGATCACACACCAGCGTTGAATGACGAACGGCAATGTCAAAGGCACAGGTATGCAGCACCGGTTACGTGCGCGAACGGAGGATAATTTCTCATCAAGTGTCTTTTAAAAAACAAAAACAGACATTATATGTAGGTGAAACGAGAACATTTGTATTCACTACTGTCTACTCTCTAGCTTTGTAATTCATTCCTATAATTCATTTGCTATAATGCATCTTATATTCGTGTCTTGAAGTTTTGTTTATACTACCTGTTTCGAATACTTTCTGCGTTGTAAATTATCCAGTTTTTAGCAAATCCCCACTACCATACTTACTTACTTGCTTCCGAGCTACTGTAGAAGTCCTCAATAATAATCAATACCGAGTGGCTCAGTCTACTATTATGGAGGATGTCTAGAACGCCAAAACTACATCTGAATTTGAACTTAAAACATCTCTTCTGTAAACCTTGTGTACAGCGTCGGAAGGCTTTACGGTCTGAGTCGTCTGGTGCTATTCTTACTACGTGCGCAGCTTTTTCAAGCCTACCGAGCTATAAATTTCATAGAACTCGTCATTATAGAGTTTCCTCAGCTGTCCCTTCCAAACATACGAGGCTGAGTTTCTTCTTTTCGAACGTGGTTCAGCGTAATTCGTCAGTTTTGTACAGTTCTGGATCAATAATTGTTCTGTATTATTCCAAAGTCGTCCATCACGACAGGTGGTTTGTGTCTTTCATAATTCATTAGTATAGTACATTTGCTATAATTCATCTGGATATAAGAAATGCGACTCTGCGTTTATACTTTCTACTATCAACACTTAACAAGCTGTCAACATTATTTTCATTCTGTTCACATTATCATAAATGTCTTATTTCTTTTTTTTTACAAAAACTTCAGGATTAAAAGCGTTTAGCAAATTCAACTCCAACACTCTCCATTCGAGCTAATCTGTTTGGGTTCCCTATTGTTATAAAACTATGTTTATCAAACCGAATCAAAACATCCTTTGACTCTGGCCGCATCTTGGAAAACTTGTTTTGATACACTCATGTGTACGTAAATCGAAACCCCCCCATGAACGTGCCTGCCAGCTGCATAGTAAAAGTGTTCAATTCTATCACGCAACGCCCAAGGTACGCACATCGTTCATCCGCAGTGTGTGCGCCACGTTGACTGGCGTGCACTCAAATTCTCGCAAATATTAAACTTCCCGTCCGTGTGCTTGGAACGATTGGGGCATTGCGCAACTGGAAAACGAAATTTTCCCACCCAAAAGTTTTGATTTCGAGCTCCAAAACACCGGGCTTTTGCCAGAAATTAAACCATCAACGTTTTGCCTCCCAATCACGATTTTGCCGGAGCGCGATCGGGTCTGATAAAAAGCGATTTCCGGCTAAGTAAAAATGTGTCAGGCCGCACATTTTAAGATCATCGCAGACGAACAAATGGACTCGGAGAAGAAACTGCAACTGCAAGAACACACACAAAAAGCTATCATCCTCCCCAAAAATTACAATCATTGTTCTCGGCGCTGAACAGGCGGATGAGATTGAGATGATACTGCGGCCGCTCTCTCGCGTGTATGTGTGTGTGTCTGCTGTGGAGGACATAATGATGCTGCAGTACGGGGCAGCAGCAGCAGCAGCAGCTCCTTTTCCAGCCGATGCGGCTCACAGGTGGCCCTTGACGTTGAGGGCTGCCCAGTTCAACGGAATCCGGGAACAAAGGGAACATTTTTCACAAATATGTCTGAATGGCGTGTGTGTATGTGTGTGTGTGTGTGTGCACCTTTGCCTGTTCTGCGCCTGGTCAGCGTGCATGTTTTTATTTGGAAGGAATTGCCCCTTTTTTTGTCGTTGTTCGGTGGTGCGCTGCACCGTTTTCCGAACCGCACCAGTTGGGTGGTCTGCCGTTTGTATGCGTGTCCACTGCCTGTGGCCAACCGCTCTGTATCCAATCCCTTTTTGCCCACGAACGGGGTTCCGCAAACTGTCCTGGTAGACTGCGAGGAGCTAAGCGTTCTGAAGATTCGTCTCAAGGTCTGAAAGTTGCACGGAGAAATAAGACACTGGCAAAGCACAGAATTCGCTGCGATTAAAGCAAGCAAGTTCTCATGAAGGATAAATTGGTAAGCGTATGAGAACATTTAAGTACTATACTTATGTATCTTTTAGTTATAAAAACTATGCCCATAAAAGGTACTTCATGATCATGATATTAACTGTTTTTGGAAGAAGATATAGCCTTTGATAATGAGAACTTTGTAGTGCTCCTCTAGAATAGCTCAGGACTAATGCCTGTAATTTGTGCCTTGAGAGAGTCTTCTAGATAGTAAGGATTATTCTACATTACATTAAGATACCAATTTCCACATCATTTATTCAGATTAGATCCTTGCAACTTTTCTTCACAGCTACAGTCTTGCAGACAAGTCAGATCTAAGCTTCTCGCAGTCTCTGCTGCCAATCTCTTCTTGGCCCAACAACCTCTTAGGTCATGCCTGCCATTTTTTGGCTTACTAAACTTATTGTTACCGCATAGTTGGATAGTCAGTCCTCACTATGGGGGAATGACCCAGATGAGCCTTGAGCCCCGGTCCTGCCGTGTGAAGCCCGGCGCCGCTGTCGCATCTACCACCGGGCCGCCTGGCTATCATCTAACAGCCCCTAATTCTGAACGATTTTTGAAGACTTGCTCAATTTTACCTTCTTCACTTCATGTCGTAGCTGTTTCGTTTCGGATGCTTTTATATGCATTGTACATAGATCTCCAATATTGGCCAACTGTCAGATCAAATGATGCAGGACTTTTGGGCAATGTCAAGAAAGATCTTGTGTGCTGGAGTTCTAACACTGCGAAATCAATTACTCCCTTCCAGAATGTTCCCGTGGTATATGTGGCAGATGATACAAACCTTTTGCAACAAACATATTTTCTTTCCTTTCTTCATAACATCAGTCAATAATTGCCAGAACCAGAAAATACAAAAAACAAAAAAACATTGTACGGTTTTGAAATTTCTTACAAATTTATTCCTCAATTACACGCGTCCGCTGTTTCGTAAAATAAATACGTTGTTTTCCTTCCGTTTACAGGTACAGTAATAATATACAAAAATTTACACAAACACGCACACACACACACACACTTACAAAATCATATTCAAACATAGTGTAGCGGTGTTGCCTAAACATAATAGTGTATATCTCTTCCCATCATCGGCAACCGGACGAGGTGGAAAGCGATCGGAAAGCGTGTTGTTCGGGTGTTTTTTCGGAACTTTATAAAAGCTGCTCAAGCAAACAAAACGCAAAGGACATACACACACACACACGCACGCAACGCGCTAAGCTGTTTCGTGACTGTGTGTGTGTTGACTCGTTTTGCTGTTGCGATCGCTCGATTTTGCTGTGTCCCTGTGTACCCTGTCAACCTTCCAAACCATTCCAAGTGTGCCATAAGTTTAATGCTCTAGTTTATCTCACTATATAGTTCCTGTTGCTTTATACACACACACACACACACGAAACGGGCACGGTCTCTTCCCTTTTAAGCTTCTCCTATTAATAAATATGTACAAATGTGAGCTTCCCACCTTTCTCTCTGCTGAAGTTCTCCGCCATCTAACACCTATATGCCACAGCACTAGTTTTCCCAGCCTATCTCCACCATCTCCACTCTAGGCTCTACTCTGAACATCACCCCAAACTATCTCTACCACCGTACCGCATATGGACGGACAAAATACCGTGTGTATGTGTGTGTGTTTCGCTCACCAACAGTGGGGCCTTTTTTCTCTGTGTTGCTTTTATTTTGTTATTTTCGATTAGTTTCGTATGCATGTTGATTATGGCTTCTACTCTGCTTTGACGTCACGCACTCTCACCTGCAGCTCCTACTATTACTACTACTACTACTATGGTACACCGCTTTGTTCTCAGCTACAGCAATCCCTATAAATCCCACACACGCACGCACACATGCACGTTCCTTGCTGCCGTTTTTTGTTTCCTTAGTACGTTCGAACGTGTTTTTTTTATACACAAAACAAAGATTTAAAGTAATAATTAAACAAACAGTAGCGGCCCTGCCGATTCCTATGGTCAACCTGGTGCATCTTCGCCTTCCTTATCGATTTCTTTTTTTAAATCCCCCCGAACACTCTGTCTGTTTTCTCACAGAAAACATGCCATCCCCCCCTCCCCCCCACACACGGGTTTTCACCGACAGCCACAACCAACAACTGTCATGTCCTGGTAGTTCTTCAGTACCACCTTGTTCTGCTCGTTCAGATACAGCATCGAGATGGAGGATAGCTGCGTTGGTACACAGCAAGCCTTCGGCGCTAGCGTCGGATTGTACGAGTTGACCAGCGTCTGCACGATCGCGTGATTCGTCGTGTTGAGGTGGTCCGCTATCGGGAACCGACAGTCACCCTGGCAGAAGTACGCATCGTACCCGGGCGGCGCCACAATCCAATCGTTCCACCCGACATCACTAAAGTCGACGTACAGTGACTTCCGTTGGCAGAGCTCATTTTTTCGCCGACTGCTCCGCTTGGCCGACGCCCGTCTTGCCCGGTTCGTACTGCTGATCGCATCCCGGATCGGTCGCTGCTTATGTCGACCGTCGTCCGTGTACGTGAACAGTAGCGGTTGCTTCTGTACCCACGTGTCATGCCGTTCGGCTGCGTTCCGTCGTAACCGGACGTGCTCGTGGACCGGTGCCGCTGGTACACTGCGCCGCTGTCGACTGTGGCCGACTGCCGACCGGCCACGACCATTCACCTGCACGTACAGGCCGTGGTTTTTGCGCGGTTGCCTTAGCCACCGCTCGACGGCCGGCATCACATCGAAGCTGGCCGTGCCGGACTCGTTGATGGCGAGCGTTTTCGTGTCGACCAGCAGGAAGGTTGGCGCGCGCTTACCTTTCACGCCCGGCCGGACAATGTCGTACACGAGCACCTGGTACTGGAGCGGTGTTCTTGCCTGGGCCCGGCTGCTCTTGTGTGCGATACCGTCCCGGGTTAGGGTGAGTTCGGCGGCCCGTAGCTTCTCGCCTCGCGGGATACTCGATACGTTGAACAGTAGCCGGAAGCGATGATGGTGCTGGAACCGCTCGTCTATGTGACTTTCTGTAAGCAGAGTAAAGAGGGGACATTTAATTTAAGTTGTAATAAGGTTATGTTTTACGGATAATTAAACAATAAAGGAGTCTTAGGATTGCTATAATGAACTCTCTTACTGGGATCTCCGAGAATTCGCAATCAAGATCAATCAGGTTCTAGGAGTAGAGGATCAGTAGCTTCAAGACGATCAAGAAGACGCTTCAGTTTCATCCAGGATATATCAATATACCGATAGACTCGACTATTCAACAAGTCTCAAAGTCTGAAATGAGATCTAACTCTTTTCCATATTCAAAGACAATGTACTGTGGCATTAGATTTATCGAGACATCGGACACAACGACACATCTTTATGCGCCGACTTCACGTCCATTGTTTAGTCATAAATAAACAATTTGAACACTTTGGGGCTCATAATTTCCCAATTCCGTTACATGCAGAAGAATAAACAATCCCGTACCTGTCAAGTTACCACCTGGACGATCTCAACTCCCCCTAAGTTGGAGCGCGAAACAACCCATACACACACACACAGACACGAAAAACAACAATCATCCACACTACGCTCGACTAATATCCGTCCAGACAAAAACCAGACACCGGTTGGCATCGCTCGGCAACACGATCTTAGTCCGCCAAACAATAACACCACCTCCGGTTTTAATCGATTTGGCAACCCCATTAGCGAATTTGAACAATCAGCAAACTCATCCCCGATCTCACCTAACTCCTCCAACCGCAAACAACAAACTACGCATCGTACGAGTTTCGCAATCCGTGTTCGATCGATCGACATTTCAGCTTTGTTTGCGATTTGCCGAAAATTGCGCCTCACGGCACTCACTTTAATTGCGATCGGCGCGCGCGCCCGCGCTGTGTGTGTCGGCGGCTGCCAATATTTCTAGTACGTGTTTGTTTACAAGCGATACTACTTCTAGGTAAAGGGATTTTGCGTAACTCGCCAGTGTTCGATGCCGACATAGGATAAACACTGGCCCGGCCCGGTAGTATAGGCAATAAAACTCACTCTCTCTCTCTCTCTCTCTGTCAGACACCGACACCGCACCTAGTGGAGTCACAGTGGAGAAGAAAGGTCAACCGGACTTGAGGACGACTCTTCTGGATCATCCAGCCACACTGCTCCCACGTTCTATTTACCGCCAACGAGGTGTTGATGGACGATCCTCTCCTTGAACCCGCCACAGCTGGACGCAAAACATCGGGCCCCGTTTTACGCTTACGCTTACTCGTGTGCAAAATTTACCGATCATTTTACGCACGATGCTTCGGCGCTCGTGAGGCCGTCTCTTCAATCTTTCAGCCGCCCGTCCCGTAGCGGCGGCTGGCGGGTAAAGAAAACACCGCGCTGACTGCGCCGCGTTAATCGGTTTTTTTTTTCGGGGTAGGATCGTGATTGTGTAAACAGTGTGCGCGCCGGAATTACACAAACAACGTTGCGCGCTTCTTTATTGCAATCGCATTTCCAGGTAATGCAATCAAAGTGCACCAGCTCAACGTGGGCCACCAGCTCGTAGGCCGACATCCTGGTTCCAAGTACCGGATGAGTTCGTGGTACATTTCGGACACCGGGATGGATCGTTTAGCCAGCCGAGGCAATGGAAAGATCGTACTGAAAGGCTAGAGGTTCCTACCAACTGCGCTAATTATGTGTTGCCATAATTTTGCCATAATGGTGCGAGTACACGCGTTGCTACAGATGGGTTTAGTTGCAGTTGGGAAAACCACTTTGTAGATCGCGCTATTAACCGCGCCACGTTAGCTTGCAATTAATTGAAAAAAGGCTAGAAAACAAGTTCATTCTGGCTTCTGCACACCAAACGATCGTTACCGGGCAGTGTGTGGCAATGCTAACCAGCAGCTTTGCATCAGCTGCAGTTTCCGGTTTTTTTTTTTTTTTGCTCTGACGTCGTCATGGCTTCCTAGATCTACCTAGATGACTCCCTTCTCCAGTGCCCCGATCAAACAAACTCCGTACGTACCTTCGTGCGTGAAACTTCGCACCGTGTTGGCGTTGCGCGTGTTGAGTCCTTCCTTTGGTACACTGACGGAGTCGACCAGATCGTGGCCCATGATCTGGGCGTACAGCTGCTTCATCGCCTCCGGTATCACCACCTTAGATCTATCGATTTTTGGTCGATTAGGAAACCCGAACAGGCTCAGGAGATTCTTCTCGATCTCGACTAGTGTTTTAGGATCGGGCCTGCTGGAGCTGTCCCCGAGCTGGTCGTCACTAGCGTCCGGCTCGCCGTCACTGATCTCGTTCTCTAGCTCCGACTCCTCCGCAGGTTCTTCCTCCGCCACGCCATCAACGGGTACGTCCTTCCCGGCGACGTACTCCTCATACTCGTTGGTATCACTACTGCTTACAACACTACTACTACTACTGCTACTGCCCGTTCCACCTATCCGTGCCGGTACCGGCTGCTGGTAGAGACTGCTGGACTGTGACTGTTGTTCTCCGCCGATCCCAATCACCGCGGTGACTTTCGTCTGTGGCGCTGCATTGTGGCCGGTGCTAGCGACTCGCAACACACCTTGTGATATCGCTAACACCACCAACACATAGAACCATGCGTGCATGTTCGTAGGAAGTAAAGGTCTGTGGAGAGAAAGAAAGGAAAGAGTTAGAGGAGCGTATCAAGAGTACTTCACGGGCGAACAGTCGGTGGACGAATGTGACAATCCGTTTGTCTGCCCGCTACCTAATAAACACCGACCAACGCAACCAACTTCGCGATTAGTCAACGCGCGCCCGCACAGCTCCAACACTGCTACTAGACGCCACGTCGCGGATGGCCGCCCAAGAAAGGAAGCTGATAATTAAAGTAAATGTTTTCAAAAACAACACCACAGTTGACGCGCGTCACTGGGGAACCGGGGGATGGCAGAGGGGGGGGGGGGGGAAA
>KZ061971.1:142814-163613 GCA_002091835.1 Anopheles maculatus
GGGGGGGGGGGGGGGGGGCAAAGATTCTCGGTCAAAGATTGGGACAGACCGGGTGGCGACGGCTCGGTTATTGGCTTGCATCATGCTGGAGCTATGGGATTCGCGGCATGCAGGCATCTTGATGTCTCTCCGCTTGGTCCGAGAGCAAAATCTCGCCACCCGGCAGCCTGTTTGTTTCATTTCTCGTGTAAGCAGGTCGAGAGCAGGCGAGGTCGTTTGCGAGGTACAGGAACAGAGTTCGCGTACACATGATTCATTTATAGCACACGGACAAATACACACACGTACACACAGAGAGAGCCATAAAAATCACCTTCTACAAGTTCGCCCACTTCAGCAAGTAAGCAAGTCTCGAGACATCCCTGGATCAGGTGCAGGTTAACTGAAGCGAGCGAGCGACTTCCCAGGGTGATAGAAGAAGGTTTGGTTTTCTGACTCTCGCTCACGCTCTCTCTGTCTCTGCCCGGTTCGATCCTTGTAGGTGTGGGAGAGTGTGTGAAACGACCGAAAAAGGACACAAGCTGTGATTCTCAAGTGCCTCCTCTTTATAGGGCCTATAAGGCTTCCCTATCCCTCTTCCTTCGTCTTATGAAGGACCCTTTTTCTGTTGTTTTCTACCAGGAACCAAGCACACTATCTCACGTTCTCTCTCTCTCTCTCCTATTCGCCCAAGCCACCAAGAAACCGGAGGCGATTGCAGGCGATTACAGGAAGATCACCGGGATCCTGGATGGTTGAGTTTTACTACCTCTTGCCACTCAAGTGGGCAACAAACCCGGGTTTGTTGCCGTGTCCTGCCGAGGCTTACGCACGGAGGACAACAAATCGATTGTTCTTCAACAATACGGTGGGCGGAGAACTGAAGAATGTGTCTCGTTCGTAGCGCGTCCCTTGCCGTTGTCCTTGGGCTACCGCACTCGAGTGCTACCACACACACACACGCACCTTACCGAGCCATAACGGGCGCTTAGGTACAAATCTCGGTTGCTCTGTTAGCTGGATGGGGTTTTTCCCGGTCCCACGTCCATTTATTCGTGCAAACGCTGTTGGGCTGAGCGCTGAGGGTTGTGCTGAATGTGGGATGGATTTGGTAATTTCCATACCCACTTATCAATGGGGAGCACCTGCAAAACGATCGCTCGGGATCGCACGGGTACCGGGGTACCTACGAACCGTCGCTTAGAATTGTTTTCTGGGAGGAGACGACCACGTTAAGGGCATAAAACACGCACGCACCGAACGCCTCTATCGCCCACTGCCACACAACTAGGTCACGCCAACCGCCAACCAAGCAGGGGCAAAGAAGAAATTGCAGCTAATCTCATCATCTTCATCACCACCGCCGCCGTACAGAACACCGATCAAGCGCACTGTGCACATACAGGGCAATGCCAACACTGTGCGTCAACAACAAAACGAGCTCGGGTGTGCAAAAATTCCAACTTCGCCAACTTCGGTCCATAAACCGGGAGCAAATGACAAAAGTCTCCAACGCCACCTTCGATCAAGTTTCCAACCTTTCCAACGCCTCCTTTCTCACTCGTGCCTGCGGTTGCCTGTCCCGCGACTGCTGTCTGTCTGCTCAGACGTACCTCGGCAAACGAGAAATCGATCGAACCAAACGACTCAGTCGTCACGCTCCTCAAAGGGACTCTCGGCTAGGCCTAACCAACCACCACCCAACGGGCGCTGAAACTTCCTTCCCGGGAGGTTTACAGGTTTTGCTATTTTTAGCACCGGCAGAGATAGAGGCAAAAACAAAACCACCCAACACCAGCGGGCCCGCTTACATCACGTAACACGCGGAATCGTTAATCGCATTTGAATAATAATCGTCAGCAAAACCTTCATGACACATAGCACGGCGTCCAAGCTGTTTTTGCTACATACTGTGGCGGGGACCAGCACAAACCGGGGTCCTGGTTGCTTTGAATCGGTTCGATCTGGCTAAGGACGAGTAACCATTTTTAATCTACGCCTCGGGTACGTTACCCACCATTACCCGAATCGCTGAGGGTGCACATTTTACTACACACGTCTGCTGGTCGCCAGGACTCTCTTATCCCACTTACAATGACGACAATAGAGCTGTGTACGCGCAGGGGACGGTTGACATAAAAGCATTAAGTGTGGGTTTTATGTGTTGATTGCCTAACACGTTCCCGGGGTGCTAAAACCTGAGGTGGCTTTTGAAACCTTCGTGGCGTCAGCCAAAAGCGACAGACGCCAGACACCGAGCACAAGCGGCTGGGTCTGGTTTCGCTCGGTGCTTATTTAATTAATCCAACTATTTTCGGTTGATCGGCCGCTCAGACTGCCAGACTTGCTGGTTGCAGTTTAGCTGAACGATCGCTGTACTTCGTTGACCCCGTTGGAGTGGCGGCAGCAGATAGTGAGAGGCCAGATAAAGTCAAACACGGCAGACCACGTCCTTCCTATTTGCTCTGATTTATGTCGGTGAGGCTTTAATTCTCACGGCCCACCACTCATAACTTCTGGTGAGTTATAGAGCTCCACCAATTAGGTAAGAGATCCCGTCGGTCTGCGATCGTCAGGAAGTGCGATACGATCGGCGACCAAAGCAACTAAACCCTGCAGATGACCCTTATCCTTGCGATGTCCTGGTTGCTTTGAATCGGTTCGATCTGGCTAAGGACGAGTAACCATTTTTAATCTACGCCTCGGGTACGTTACCCACCATTACCCGAATCGCTGAGGGTGCACATTTTACTACACACGTCTGCTGGTCGCCAGGACTCTCTTATCCCACTTACAATGACGACAATAGAGCTGTGTACGCGCAGGGGACGGTTGACATAAAAGCATTAAGTGTGGGTTTTATGTGTTGATTGCCTAACACGTTCCCGGGGTGCTAAAACCTGAGGTGGCTTTTGAAACCTTCGTGGCGTCAGCCAAAAGCGACAGACGCCAGACACCGAGCACAAGCGGCTGGGTCTGGTTTCGCTCGGTGCTTATTTAATTAATCCAACTATTTTCGGTTGATCGGCCGCTCAGACTGCCAGACTTGCTGGTTGCAGTTTAGCTGAACGATCGCTGTACTTCGTTGACCCCGTTGGAGTGGCGGCAGCAGATAGTGAGAGGCCAGATAAAGTCAAACACGGCAGACCACGTCCTTCCTATTTGCTCTGATTTATGTCGGTGAGGCTTTAATTCTCACGGCCCACCACTCATAACTTCTGGTGAGTTATAGAGCTCCACCAATTAGGTAAGAGATCCCGTCGGTCTGCGATCGTCAGGAAGTGCGATACGATCGGCGACCAAAGCAACTAAACCCTGCAGATGACCCTTATCCTTGCGATGTCCTGGTTGCTTTGAATCGGTTCGATCTGGCTAAGGACGAGTAACCATTTTTAATCTACGCCTCGGGTACGTTACCCACCATTACCCGAATCGCTGAGGGTGCACATTTTACTACACACGTCTGCTGGTCGCCAGGACTCTCTTATCCCACTTACAATGACGACAATAGAGCTGTGTACGCGCAGGGGACGGTTGACATAAAAGCATTAAGTGTGGGTTTTATGTGTTGATTGCCTAACACGTTCCCGGGGTGCTAAAACCTGAGGTGGCTTTTGAAACCTTCGTGGCGTCAGCCAAAAGCGACAGACGCCAGACACCGAGCACAAGCGGCTGGGTCTGGTTTCGCTCGGTGCTTATTTAATTAATCCAACTATTTTCGGTTGATCGGCCGCTCAGACTGCCAGACTTGCTGGTTGCAGTTTAGCTGAACGATCGCTGTACTTCGTTGACCCCGTTGGAGTGGCGGCAGCAGATAGTGAGAGGCCAGATAAAGTCAAACACGGCAGACCACGTCCTTCCTATTTGCTCTGATTTATGTCGGTGAGGCTTTAATTCTCACGGCCCACCACTCATAACTTCTGGTGAGTTATAGAGCTCCACCAATTAGGTAAGAGATCCCGTCGGTCTGCGATCGTCAGGAAGTGCGATACGATCGGCGACCAAAGCAACTAAACCCTGCAGATGACCCTTATCCTTGCGATGTCCTGGTTGCTTTGAATCGGTTCGATCTGGCTAAGGACGAGTAACCATTTTTAATCTACGCCTCGGGTACGTTACCCACCATTACCCGAATCGCTGAGGGTGCACATTTTACTACACACGTCTGCTGGTCGCCAGGACTCTCTTATCCCACTTACAATGACGACAATAGAGCTGTGTACGCGCAGGGGACGGTTGACATAAAAGCATTAAGTGTGGGTTTTATGTGTTGATTGCCTAACACGTTCCCGGGGTGCTAAAACCTGAGGTGGCTTTTGAAACCTTCGTGGCGTCAGCCAAAAGCGACAGACGCCAGACACCGAGCACAAGCGGCTGGGTCTGGTTTCGCTCGGTGCTTATTTAATTAATCCAACTATTTTCGGTTGATCGGCCGCTCAGACTGCCAGACTTGCTGGTTGCAGTTTAGCTGAACGATCGCTGTACTTCGTTGACCCCGTTGGAGTGGCGGCAGCAGATAGTGAGAGGCCAGATAAAGTCAAACACGGCAGACCACGTCCTTCCTATTTGCTCTGATTTATGTCGGTGAGGCTTTAATTCTCACGGCCCACCACTCATAACTTCTGGTGAGTTATAGAGCTCCACCAATTAGGTAAGAGATCCCGTCGGTCTGCGATCGTCAGGAAGTGCGATACGATCGGCGACCAAAGCAACTAAACCCTGCAGATGACCCTTATCCTTGCGATGTCCTGGTTGCTTTGAATCGGTTCGATCTGGCTAAGGACGAGTAACCATTTTTAATCTACGCCTCGGGTACGTTACCCACCATTACCCGAATCGCTGAGGGTGCACATTTTACTACACACGTCTGCTGGTCGCCAGGACTCTCTTGGGCAAAGATTCTCGGTCAAAGATTGGGACAGACCGGGTGGCGACGGCTCGGTTATTGGCTTGCATCATGCTGGAGCTATGGGATTCGCGGCATGCAGGCATCTTGATGTCTCTCCGCTTGGTCCGAGAGCAAAATCTCGCCACCCGGCAGCCTGTTTGTTTCATTTCTCGTGTAAGCAGGTCGAGAGCAGGCGAGGTCGTTTGCGAGGTACAGGAACAGAGTTCGCGTACACATGATTCATTTATAGCACACGGACAAATACACACACGTACACACAGAGAGAGCCATAAAAATCACCTTCTACAAGTTCGCCCACTTCAGCAAGTAAGCAAGTCTCGAGACATCCCTGGATCAGGTGCAGGTTAACTTAAGCGAGCGAGCGACTTCCCAGGGTGATAGAAGAAGGTTTGGTTTTCTGACTCTCGCTCACGCTCTCTCTGTCTCTGCCCGGTTCGATCCTTGTAGGTGTGGGAGAGTGTGTGAAACGACCGAAAAAGGACACAAGCTGTGATTCTCAAGTGCCTCCTCTTTATAGGGCCTATAAGGCTTCCCTATCCCTCTTCCTTCGTCTTATGAAGGACCCTTTTTCTGTTGTTTTCTACCAGGAACCAAGCACACTATCTCACGTTCTCTCTCTCTCTCTCCTATTCGCCCAAGCCACCAAGAAACCGGAGGCGATTGCAGGCGATTACAGGAAGATCACCGGGATCCTGGATGGTTGAGTTTTACTACCTCTTGCCACTCAAGTGGGCAACAAACCCGGGTTTGTTGCCGTGTCCTGCCGAGGCTTACGCACGGAGGACAACAAATCGATTGTTCTTCAACAATACGGTGGGCGGAGAACTGAAGAATGTGTCTCGTTCGTAGCGCGTCCCTTGCCGTTGTCCTTGGGCTACCGCACTCGAGTGCTACCACACACACACACGCACCTTACCGAGCCATAACGGGCGCTTAGGTACAAATCTCGGTTGCTCTGTTAGCTGGATGGGGTTTTTCCCGGTCCCACGTCCATTTATTCGTGCAAACGCTGTTGGGCTGAGCGCTGAGGGTTGTGCTGAATGTGGGATGGATTTGGTAATTTCCATACCCACTTATCAATGGGGAGCACCTGCAAAACGATCGCTCGGGATCGCACGGGTACCGGGGTACCTACGAACCGTCGCTTAGAATTGTTTTCTGGGAGGAGACGACCACGTTAAGGGCATAAAACACGCACGCACCGAACGCCTCTATCGCCCACTGCCACACAACTAGGTCACGCCAACCGCCAACCAAGCAGGGGCAAAGAAGAAATTGCAGCTAATCTCATCATCTTCATCACCACCGCCGCCGTACAGAACACCGATCAAGCGCACTGTGCACATACAGGGCAATGCCAACACTGTGCGTCAACAACAAAACGGGCTCGGGTGTGCAAAAATTCCAACGCCAACTTCGGTCCATAAACCGGGAGCAAATGACAAAAGTCTCCAACGCCACCTTCGATCAAGTTTCCAACCTTTCCAACGCCTCCTTTCTCACTCGTGCCTGCGGTTGCCTGTCCCGCGACTGCTGTCTGTCTGCTCAGACGTACCTCGGCAAACGAGAAATCGATCGAACCAAACGACTCAGTCGTCACGCTCCTCAAAGGGACTCTCGGCTAGGCCTAACCAACCACCACCCAACGGGCGCTGAAACTTCCTTCCCGGGAGGTTTACAGGTTTTGCTATTTTTAGCACCGGCAGAGATAGAGGCAAAAACAAAACCACCCAACACCAGCGGGCCCGCTTACATCACGTAACACGCGGAATCGTTAATCGCATTTGAATAATAATCGTCAGCAAAACCTTCATGACACATAGCACGGCGTCCAAGCTGTTTTTGCTACATACTGTGGCGGGGACCAGCACAAACCGGGGTCCTGGTTGCTTTGAATCGGTTCGATCTGGCTAAGGACGAGTAACCATTTTTAATCTACGCCTCGGGTACGTTACCCACCATTACCCGAATCGCTGAGGGTGCACATTTTACTACACACGTCTGCTGGTCGCCAGGACTCTCTTATCCCACTTACAATGACGACAATAGAGCTGTGTACGCGCAGGGGACGGTTGACATAAAAGCATTAAGTGTGGGTTTTATGTGTTGATTGCCTAACACGTTCCCGGGGTGCTAAAACCTGAGGTGGCTTTTGAAACCTTCGTGGCGTCAGCCAAAAGCGACAGACGCCAGACACCGAGCACAAGCGGCTGGGTCTGGTTTCGCTCGGTGCTTATTTAATTAATCCAACTATTTTCGGTTGATCGGCCGCTCAGACTGCCAGACTTGCTGGTTGCAGTTTAGCTGAACGATCGCTGTACTTCGTTGACCCCGTTGGAGTGGCGGCAGCAGATAGTGAGAGGCCAGATAAAGTCAAACACGGCAGACCACGTCCTTCCTATTTGCTCTGATTTATGTCGGTGAGGCTTTAATTCTCACGGCCCACCACTCATAACTTCTGGTGAGTTATAGAGCTCCACCAATTAGGTAAGAGATCCCGTCGGTCTGCGATCGTCAGGAAGTGCGATACGATCGGCGACCAAAGCAACTAAACTGCAGATTACCCTTATCCTTGCTATGCGCTTACCTTCTTCTGGTGTGCCGCCTGCCAGTCGTTAGTTGCTGCGTGACAGGTTCGCCGAGCTGTGTCCTCGGGAAATCTGCGCTTTCGCTGCAGCCGCGGGGACACGCAGCCGCATGCGCACGCAACCGTTCCCGCGTCATGTACTCCGAGCCGCCGGAACGGACCCGGGACCTTGCCGTCTCCACGTAGGACCTGATGGCGCACAAACTATATCCCAGTTCCTGTTGGGAAGGTCGGACAGGGTTGACGCTTGCTGGCAGTTCTCCGGATAATGGACGCGTCAAACGTTGCGTCGTGTCGTGACGAGCACGGGAGGGCTCTGTAGATGGGCGTTCGAATGTTTCCTGCTCAGCGGCCAATCACCGGCACAAAGCATTATTTCACAACACTAAGCCAAAGTATCCGCTCCGAGAATATTCGCTCGACCGTCACCACACGACTTTCACATCGAACACTTCGCGACAGGACGCACTCGAGCCGCACTTCCTTACACCTTGATGCCTCTATCTGTGTGACTTTGTGTACGTGTATGTGTGTGTGTATGCTAGTGTGTATTTATGTTTGTGTGAATATATGCGTTGGCTCTCTTGTTTTAAATTTTCTACACGCTCGGACCTTTTCAGGCCGATGATGTTCCGAAGGACCTCTACCTGCCCAAACACTGTCGACCGGAGACCCTTCTTCGCTGACTCGCAACTACGCTGCACTTTTGCTTTCCGTTCCGCCGTTGAGGATCTGGGATCTCTCGCTCAACAAGGCTCACTTGATATGCAGGTTGTGGGCACCGTCAGGCTCAACTACGGGTGGCAGAGCAAAGAAACACAAAAAAAAAGCTATCTGTCCACTCTGATTGCACGAAAGTTGCTCGTTCACTTTTTCCTTGTCGCCCACGCGCACGAGCTCGGACACACACACACACGTCTTATGCACTTCTTCGCGCGCTGCACTTTCGATCCGGGGTGTCCCGCAGAAAACACACACGCACGTTGGTAAATTATTTGCGTTCCAATCGTGCCCGTTACATTCCAATCTTCTTTTTACCTCATTCACTTTATTTCACTTTTCCACTCACATACAGCACGCCACACGCTATGCTCCAGATTTAACCGATTAAAGCTCCGCTGCACTTCGATCACTCGGGGCAGTACTGGGCACACTATCAGCGTTGCACTATTTGCAGCCAGAACGCGCTGGTCTCGCAACTAAAGGGTGGTAAAAAGGCAACTGTTTTACAACGAAATGTATTTCTTCCCATCCACACTATTCGTAAAACCGTCAGCCACAACACACAACAAACGCTATTATACGGTGCACTCGGACTGTGGTCTCGCGGCAGCTTCACAAAGTTTTAAACATCTCGCGACAGCATCTCGCACACGAATGAATGAACGCGAGAGCAAACGTTCGCATGAATCCCCCACCGAGATGGAATGAACCCGGCTACGATGAACCCATCCCAAGCGAATGAATGTTTAGTGGGCGTGGTCACCGTTGGATGCGCGTGTTCAGGAAGGATGAGAGGATGATCGCGATGATCGCGGACCCCGAAAAAAGAGAGGATCAAGACGCTTCGAAGACGTTTGACGTTCGAAATGACAGTTAGGATTGATCGAAGTGCGCACGGTGAAGGTGATCTTGGGCGAGTTTTTTTTTTTTTGGTCGATCGGAAACGACGCATTTCAATCGTAACTTTGCATTTCAATGTAATTCTTGGAAAAGTAGCAGCCGGCACTTGCCACCTTTCCTGGGTGCTTGTACTTCGAGGGAGCTGGAGGGAGCACCTCGCGTTAATTGTGGTTATCCTTGAGATGCAAACCACAGTGCCTCAGTGAACGATCGTCACGGAACTGCTGCTGCTGCTGCTGCACTAGCCCTGTCCTGCTTCTGCCTGCTCTCACTCTCTCTTGCTATCTCTCACCCTTAATTCTCTCCCCTTCTCTCTCTCTCTCTCGCTCTCCAACCACCAACCGAGCCAGTAAGAAATATTGAGGAAATCATATCAGCCGGCACTTGCCACCTTTCCTGGGTGCTTGTACTTCGAGGGAGCTGGAGGGAGCACCTCGCGTTAATTGTGGTTATCCTTGAGATGCAAACCACAGTGCCTCAGTGAACGATCGTCACGGAACTGCTGCTGCTGCTGCTGCACTAGCCCTGTCCTGCTTCTGCCTGCTCTCTCTCTCTCTCTCTCGCTATCTCTCACCCTTAATTCTCTCCCCTTCTCTCTCTCTCGCTCTCCAACCACCAACCGAGCCAGTAAGAAATATTGAGGAAATCATATTTTCATTAACAGTTATTTACACTCCAACAAATCGTGAAGATTTATGTAAACTGTGTAAACTTTCATCTCTGCCCCTCGTCGGGAGCAATCGATCGATCCGATCTCGATCCTCCACCATGCGTCGCCTACCCCGTCAGCGACCCGGCAGTTGCCCGGACGGAGAGTGAGAGAATATTTATGAGAACGATTTGTAAACACCACGAGCGGCCGGAGAAAAGCGGCGCGATCGCACGCGAGCCGAGGCACTTGTCGTACTTGGCGGGCAATGTGCGTGCTCTAGCGAGATCGTTGGCTCAGGATAGACTGATTGACGCGAGCACACTCGCATCCACGCACCCGGGCTGTGGCCTTGTGTGGAGTATGGAATTGCTTGGCAGGCCTCTGCGCATCTCATATGCCGAGAGAGCGAGAGATACTGTGAGTGATTCCTCACCAGAGAGCATGTGCACGGCAATTGCATGTCATTTTCACTTCCGAATTATTTATTACCAACTCTGCCACAACGGAAACCACAACCGCCGACCGTAAAGCCACCGCACACCGGTTCGTACACCGGTGGACTTCTGACAAGCTCGCGGCCACAACTTTGCACCCAGGGCCTGCCAAGGCCTGCCGGATTGATGCTCTGTGAAGTGAAATTTATCTGTTATTTAGATCGAATGAATTATATTTAATCAAACAATTAATAAATTATCACCGGCGATTGCCAGAAGCGGCACTGGTCATGCCGTGTTTACGCTAACAAAAAAAAAAAAAACACATTTTTCCCGGTTGGCTGGGTGGTGCCGAGAAAGCTTGCCGTCTGGTTATACAGCACCCGTCGGTACGGTACGGTTGTGTAATCTGGGCCATCCGTCTATCGGTGGCGCTCTGTTCGTGTGTGTGTGTGTCTGAGCCGAGAGCCGTCTATTTTCTTCACATCAGCAAACTGTTGTGATGTCCATCACAGCTTCATCCATTTGGCGGAACTATCAGGCAACAGATTACAGCGTACTGTTCTTTTAACCCTTCTGCAGGGAATCCAGTTTGGTACCTTTTCGTTGTACCCACTGCACTATAGCAGCCTCTAATAGCAACAACCGAGAGCCCAAAACTGTGATCCCTCCGGTGGGAATTCCCCAGAGAACTTCGTTCATGAACTAGAACGACGTGATACTAGAAAAAACAAAAGGGCTCAATGTGAGGTTATTATTTTTTCACACCTCCAAATAGAATGTGACCTGCAACTATGTTTTGCTTCCGGTGGTAAAGGGATTTTCCAAGTTCTTGGTGAATGGTGAGCCTCGTTTTCGTGCTTTAGAGAACTCGGAAAAACCCAACCAACATTCATTCGTATTTTGTGTCCTACGAATTTCATGTACCTAAGACCAACGTAAGGCTGTGCTTTATGGGAGTTAAATGCTGTGCTACAAACCAGACTTTGCGTACTATTAATGTCCAATAAAAATCACCTTCTACCAGTGAGGCAGCGACACAGAGAGGGAGACACCATGGTCCTTGCAAACGACACTTATAAGCAGTTGACTTGACAACACTTACGTCTTTAGAGGTTAGCCATCGAAACAAGGAAGCGATTCTAACTCACCACCCGAAAGGTCAGTAATCTAACACCCCTGAGGCAGCGTGTGTATGCAAAACAACAACAACAAAACTACCCAAACGATCATCCGTTTGATGCTGATCAGCAAAAACTAAATCCCAACACTTTACCAACAGCTTCGATACTACATTGTAATCGTCCTACCCGGTTACCCAACACCGTGGATCGGTTTCAGGTTACACCTCCGTTGTCCCTCGGACACCGAGAGCCAGCCCAGATGACTGATAGCAGTACGATTCGCCCCCAAAAAAAAACCTTAAACCAGCTAGAAATGACCATCGGAGGCACCCCAATCGACACAACAGTCCAACAGCTCCAGGGAAACAAGTTATCTGACAGGGCTTTTATGAGCCCGTTCCCTCAATTACTCTCCACCGTCCGTCGACGTCCGGACTGACTGTTTTCAGTTGTTGCTCCCCCACCAATCCATAGTGAGCGGGCTTGCGGATCGTGTGAATGTACCGAACAGAAGCACAACCTTCGCGGGTAAGCGTCGAAGGACGCAACAGCATAATGACCAGACACACTGGCACTGGCTGTAGCGTTTGGAGCGTCGAAGAACCTCACACGATAGCTCTCCACGGGTGCTATAGCTCAGGCGGGGATTGTGGAGGTGTTCCAGGAGGAAGCCGTCCATACGCAAATGAATGAAAATAATAAACTCTTATCCAGCTAAGAAGTGTTCGCATGTCGTACAAGGATACTTAATGGCCGCACGATATACGAGGACACAGCTTCGAATCAGGGAAGCGATCACATCGGTAGAGGTCATCGGCTGGGCAGCATCATTCGACACCTCACCGATATTCGCGATCGATCGTCGATCGATCAGTCAGTTCGCCGACCGCCGACGAATACCTCACACACACGCACACGCTTGATGTGATCTTTCGCAGCCGCCAGAACGTCTGCGGCGAACACGCACCACCGTTTCCTTTGTCGGCAATCATTATCGTCAATAAATGGAACCGGGAAGTTTTCGGAAGGCAACTGGGGGGAGCAGCGCGAGACATATTATCGGCCCCAGAAGTTCAATCAATTTTACATCTCTCACACGCGCGCAACACCGGTCCGGGGAACGAGCGAATGAGCCGCGGTGCGTGCAAATTCCTCTTGCGCACTTGCGCGGCTAAATATATAATCAACCTTCGACACACCGTGTACAGCCTGAGCTCGCCCGGACCGGACAGCGGCATTCGAGCGCTCGATGTTTGAAATTACCGAAAATCCTTCAGATGAAAGTAAACAATTTGGTAGCCGATATGTAGCAATTTTATGCTCTTTGGACCCAAAAAAAACGCGCTGGCCAACCAAGGCTGGGAGAGTTGCGTTTCTTTTTTTTTGTTTCGGGGTGTTGATGGGAAATGTAGTAATAATATGTCTGCAAAGCACGAGAGTCGATAGTTTCTGGTAGAGGAGTAACATGGACGTGTAGTTTGGTTTAATTATGAATGTTTCAGTGTTGCCTTGTGACCTACTTGAATGATATTAACCGAGCTTATGCAAGCACGATGTCCATTGCGAACAGAAGTAATTTCCTGGCCTTAATGTTTACATCGAGCAATAAGTTTTAACGTCAAAACTGTCGCTGTGACGTGTACGCTTTATAGCTACAGTATAGTGTTTTATAGCATCAATCGCCATAACTTTTTCGAATACACGTTTCATAATCTGCAAAACGGAACTCTACCAGCTTCAAGCTATCTACGCTAGTCTGCCAGTTCGTTCGGTTGTTTTTTTTTTTTGTGGGTCAACTATGCTCAACTTATGTATTCATCGTGCGCGACTTTCAAAAGCGCCCCGAAAGACCTTCTCTCGCTCTCGGCGGTGGTGGCATGGAAAAATGAAAGGGCCCATATGCCCACGCACGCGCACACACACACACACACCGTTTGGCGCCCTTTCCATGTTGGCGGCGATCGATGACACAAGACGAGACGAGCTGCAGAGACGTCGTGTGTAGCTCAGCCAGCGACAGGCTGTCTGGTCCGGTCCGGGCAAGCACAACCTTGAGCAACCCATTAAAGGAACAGCACAGCACAAAACAACAAAAACCCCGACGCTCACCGACATCCTCTGCTCGCAGCTGTACCGTTTGCAGCAGTCGAGTCGTTTGCGGGTGCGCCGGTGGACCGCGTGCCTCTTGCTCACAAATGATTCGTTAAATGTAAATAAATTATGCTGGCCAACACCACCGCACCTTTCGGATGCTTTCATAAGCGTCCCAAAACGTCCCGCAAAGCGTCGGACAGTAATCAAAGCTGTCAAATGCTCAAACTCACACACACACGCTCGTCCAGAGATCGTCCAGCATCGTCTTGCTGAGTTCGGACGACAGCCATACAATAATAGCGTGATCTTCTGTACGGCAAAAGGTGCCGCAACTCGAGTGGCCCTTTCTATGCCCACTAGTGAACGCTGATAATGCGCCAACAACAATGTGCCTGTGTCGATGTGACTCCGGGGATGTGAGGAAAGCTCTCTTTTTTGTTGCTGGGATGCTGCGCAATAGACAATAGACGACCTAATAAGATTTGTGCCGTCAAGCGGTCTATCTCTCACTCCTCCGAATCCTTGCGGAATCCTTTGCCTTATGGGTCGAGCGCACATATGGCAGCAGGAGGTGCCGAATTTCTTCCACAACAACAATAGGGGATCTTCGCAACCAGAACTCTGCCAGACAGCTTGACTCCGGCCGGCCGTACAGAAACAGAACAAAAAACACACAACAAGCATCTTTTAAAAACCCAAAAAACACTTTGAAACAACAGAAGGGAAGAGAGCTGTAGAGCTTAGGGATTCACGTGGTTGCTTGCGTCCAATTGACCGAGGACCGATCGCCAACGGTTTTTTTTTTTTGCTGTAATTCGAGATCCCATCAAGATGCCCATCTCATCGGCTTATCGGTTTCTATTTCTCTGCGTAAGTGCAATTTTCCAGGGATCGTTTGTCTGTCTCCCTCTATCTCTCTCTCGAGAAGATACGGGTGCTGGCCGGCATTCGAAGCTAAAAACGCTTCGGTTGCCATATGCATCGCTTGCCTGTGTTTTTTAACATGCATTCTGTTTTTGCCACTTCAGTCAGTGCGTACCGGCTTCGATTTCCGAGTATTCTAGACGAGGTCTCTACAACTACGATGACTTCACAGAAAAACGGAGGACTCTAAGGAGCTCCGGACTGAGGTATGAGAATAGCTGTGAGCTGGGGCACGAAATTATCATATTACATATAATGTTCAATGTCTTCAATTAACTCTACAATAAACGAGAGAGAACGAGAGACGATTAAGAGAGAAAACTACGGAGGGAATAGCTACACTATAAAGCCTAGAAATCGATATGATCAGCATGATCTGAACGATTTATACAGTCTTTGCGAACGACATCTGGGACGGCTAAATAGTGAAGTCTCGAACGGGAATATCTTCAATTCTCGACTAGACCTGATAAGCTCAAACTGTCACAAAACCTTTTATCGACTATTACTTGAGTCGTACTGGACCTCAAAAAGGATGTCACTTAGGATTCACTTGAAGGAGACTATCAAAAGTCCTTAAGAGACCCAAAATTGATACTCCAACGAAAGACTTCCTCTTCCAGTAAAGCTCAACCTATCTGAAAACCTTTTCCGGACTGTTACTTGAGTCGTACCAGGCCTCACCAAGGATATCGCTTAGTGTTCATTTGAAGGAGATCAAAAGACCTTAAGAGATCCAAAATTGATACCCCAACGAAAGACTTCATCTTCCAGTAATACCGACTTTCATTCATTCAACGAACTTTAAGGACAATGTCGCTTGTCACCGGTAGCAGCAACCGGACATTTCCTTTTTCGTGCATTTCATTCATAAAGAAGCGTCGTCAGCTCTCGAGCAGTAGCCCGATCGTGTACGTAACCTGCTCGTACGCTCGCACACTTGCCCGCTTCCGGTACCGTGGCAAGATTCCGATGCCACAAACACACAAAACAGCAACAACAAAAAGCCGATAATAATCGAACCATCACCAATCATTGGAACATTTCTCGATCGGTGTCACGAGCAAAACGAGCATCTTTCAGCGCTCGAAAACAATCTGGGCCCCTTCGGTACATTTCTTTTTTCCCCCGTTCCGTCCGAAGCCCAAGCCCGTCCCCGAGTCGCTCCAGGTCCACTCCGCAGGAACAATCATCATTCGGACGCGGAAAACGCTGAAGGGAAAACCGAACGCATTTAATTGATACACGCATTGCGCGTTCCTGAATGAATTGCAGATCGCGAATGAATCCCAATCCCGGTTTCCGTCCGGTTTTCGCCGACCGGGCACAAAACGAACCTCGCCAGCAACACGGAGCAGCCAGGTTGACCCATTGCCGTCGGCGGAATGCAAACTGTCCCCGTGTCTTGCCTGACGGATGCTGTGACGGGTATGTCAATGTTAATTTCATCTGCCGCTGTTGTCGTTTTATACATTTAAGCTGCTGGTTTTTTTTTAGTTATTGAAGTCCCGTGGCCGTAGATATCGGTGGGAGAGGGCGCTGAGTTCCATGGCATGCTTCCATCTGGCCTCCAGGAACAACAACAACAACAACAACCACGTCCGGGGAAGAACCTAAGCATCGTTTGTGATGCGACTCGCGGACATCGGGACTGGTTTTTCTCCGTTTGCTTATGTTTTATTTATTTGTGTTTGAGCAAAAACATTCCTCTTAATTGGAATGGAGTTATCTCCTTTTATAGGAAAATTTGTTTTTAATTGATTTCTTCCCTGCTGGATCTTCTGGGACCTAACTTCCCGCCGACCGGCCGCTGAGGCTCGTGCGAAGTTGCTCCCCGCCCCCACGAAGCGGGGATCCAGGATCCAGGAGCGCCATGACGTGCACATCTGCAATCGATACGCCGATCTTCGATTCGATCGCCATCAGACGCGCAAACAAAACCGCTCCACAAACCGGATCGCCACGGGCCAAACTTACCCGGTTTCGAAGACACACTCGTGCCGTGCGTCCGGACCAGGGGAAACCGGTCCGGACCAGGCTCGGACAATCAGGTTTCGGTCCAGTCCTGCTGGTCCAGGATTTCTGGAGCGTCTGCCCGTGCTTCCGTTCTTCGCGGCGGGTTCTTCCCGTTCCGCCGGGACGTTGTCCTGTGGCGCGTTTGGAATAATGATGAATATTGCACATTCTCCGGTGCATATTTTGTTTGGCAACTGGTGAACGTGCACAAAGTGTCAGCTAAACGCGAGCAGAATCCATAATGGACGAAGCAAATGACGATCTTGTTCGATTCGAGAACTCTGCACCACGCTTTCTCTCCCTGGACATGTTTGATAAGCACTCCTGTGAGTTGATTGCCTATCGCGGAAAGATCTGTCAAATAAACGGGTTTGTTTATCTTTTGATGTTGCTAACTACACAACCTGCATATGGCGTGTTTAGTCAAGCAAACGCTCTTAGCGCCACCGCGATCGTTTACCCCCGCATTGGCAAGACTTCTGGACGAATGGCGGACGGTGGCCTCAGCTGCAACTTCACACCATGTTGCTACTCTACTCAAGGAGTATCCATCCACTTCCAAGTTCCGTAATATCAATATTGAACCGATTCGGCACTGTGACCGATGTACGCAGTGTGCGGTTAAGCCACCGGCTTCCCAAGAATGCTGTACAAACAGATGTAACGATCATGTTCGTAAAGGGTGTCGTGTAAATATTCTAATATGGACGAACTCCCTTGTTTCCTCTCGCTCGAAGTCTCGCCGTTGCTCGCATGATGCAGCGAAACAGTGCGACTGTGTAAGGTAAGCGGATACAAATGGCATTCCTTGCATCGATCTCGTAACTAAATCTACAGCACCCCGATCAGTCACATTTGGGCGCCCAGTGCCGACCGAGTGCGGTTACGGTGTAGGCCAACCGTCGCCAAACCAACATTCTGCGCATTTGTATAATAAACAGGCTTGACTGCACGCAAAACCGCAAGCTAATCATAGCAAAGAAATGGCTAGATCGAAGCTGTTTCTGATCTCCGAGTCGTCGCCGGGTGGCTGTGATTTGCACACCCATGGCTTCAGCTACCGAACCGCAAACGTCTCGCCCTCGCGCCCAGCCCCCCGACCCAGCCAGCGGGAGAAATGAATGTGTCATTACTATTGCCTTTGTGTGTCTGATTGCTGTAAAGTGGGCATCGCGATACCAACTGAGTGGTGTAATTGAAATGCGCTAATTAACGTCAAACTAAGAGGCGGAACAATGGCCTCGTGCATCGGCGATCGGTCTATTGAACGTCATTTTGAGTCAGTTTTTACGCAAGGATTTAATATGGTAAACTTTTTCCAAGAAAGCTGACATGCTCTTAGAAGGACATTTAGATTTTCTATTATAAAGTTCCATACTAAGGTAAATATGGTTCGGTTCTTTGGTTCTTATCTTCTGTTCCTGTCAAATCGACTACGGAACTGTCTACTAAATGGCTAAATTATAGCATCATGCTATAAACGAAATGATTTTTCCTTCTGGCGGATATCTCTACACTAGATTGAAATCGTTTATAGAGTGAACCTCACTAAGAGTTAGGAGATGAATCTATTCAAATCCTCGAATCTCTTTAAGTTGTTCTATTAAGGTCACTATTTGATCTAATACTACAATGATCGAAGTAGCGAAACTCATCCAAAGTAGTCTATAGATTGTTCAAAATACGTAGTTAAAAACTGAGCAGCTTCATAGAGTCTTAATGTCTTCCTTTTTAGGTCATAGCTACTACAGAATTCACCGCACTTCCAGAGTCTTTCATATATGTGCTATAAAAGCCATACCTCAGTATTCCTTCTGATTTACAAATTGTTGCGAAACCGAAACGAAAAGAAACTACTCATCGCGCATCAAAAGGTTTATTAGTCTAGGACTAATTAGTCTATTTCATCAATATTCAACTCAGATATCCTTAGGACATCGGGAATTATGCATTGCTATAAGCTTTAGAGCCATTATTCATATCAACACTGTCCTAAGGTCGAATAGAATTCAGAATAAAACCAATTCAAGGTAGAAAACTAGACACTTCAATCTAGCATCTAAGTGTCAATCTCAGTCTAGTAAACCAACAAGTGGCTGGCATACCCTCATAAGATCATTCACCAAGTGAAGATTGTGCTATAAATTAAATAGCCAGACTTCGTTCATTCTATTATCTCACTTAACTGAAGGACTTTCAGTGTAGAATGAACTTCCCGTCCAAGCTGATGAGAAATGAGTTCATCCAAACACCCAAATCTCTCCCCGATTGAGCCGTGTGCTATAAAAAGTTCGGCAGCGTTTAGCAACTTTTACTGCTTTTGCTTTTCCAAAGCATTCCATACGATGAAGAAAAAAAAAACTCCCCCCGACTGATGAAACGTCTCAGACGGGGTGACCTTGTAGGTCGTTTCTATACTTTCACAAAGGCCTTGGGGCGATTTAGTCGAGGCCGCCGTGGCTAAGATTGAGTGACCGGCCATCATCAATCTGTTTGTCAAGTTTAGTGTCGATGAATTGAAATAGGAGAAGAAAATGATGATGTGATGCATTTGTGTTTTTTGGTGTAAAATTGATAAACAATCACTAATATACTATAACGATGAAACGATTTTATAGCACACTAAATCACAACGTTCCAGTTCCGCCGTTGGTTAGTATTCCATCACGCAAGGATCTGTGCCATTTCACCACACCTGTTTCGAACATTCTTTTCGTTGCATTTTGTCACCGGTTTTTTGTTGTTGTTGTGTTGTTTCACTTGTAGCTCTTTTTTTTTCTTGCTTCCTTTGTTTCCTCACTGATCATGGGATGACTTCACAATTTATACACACACACACACACGCGAGCGCGCGTGTACTCCGTTGCTGATCTTTTTTTTCTCGTAATGGCTTCGATTAATTCACCACTCCTTGCCCATTTCCTTGCTATTTGGGACCCGCACAAGCACACACGCACGCACACACGCACACTCACACTCACAACACTTCAATCTCCCTTCTTCTCTTCTTCACATCACCGCCACATCCAACCATCGATAACGCTTTTCTTCTTAAAGCGATCCGCACAAACGATCCGCAACGAACGGGCCACGGAACGTATTCGCTTCCCGAGGCCGACCGAACACACGCAACGCACAACACCAATTCCCCATTGCTGCTCTCTCTTTCTCTCACACACACCTCTAGCTCTCCTTTGCACCTACAAACTCACAGCCCAAGCTGCCCTCACTGCGGGCTTTCTTCCTTCACCTGTTGTCGCCTTGTGCCCGTCGTGTACTTTCACCCCGTTCGCAACAGAAGGCGCACACACACCGAAAGGAACGAGAGTTTTGCGCTGGTTGGGCGATGAATTTGTAACAATTTTCCTTTCTCTCTCCCCAAGCGATCCCAGGCCAGCAGTTGGTATGCCTTTTTTTGTCGTCTTACATTGCGAACCGTGTTCTGCTACTAAACTGAAGTGACTTCGGTCAAACGGCATTCCCTTCAAATGCACTCTTGGAACGATCGTCACACCTGCCCCAGGAGGAAGATCACCACTTAATAGATCACAGCGGTTGACTGGATCTGATCGTTCGATCGACACCAGAACCGGGTGGATATTAGGCTGGGTTCGTCGCTTACGCTACTAGGCGCGGCGCGAGTCTTTCGATTCGCAGTAGTAATCTGATCCCGGGAAGCTCACACCATAGCGCGACGCCACTTTGTTTGGACAATTCGAATGATCTGGAGTTGTTTACTAACCACTCATGTCACACACACGCACAACACACACACACACAGGGAAGAGAAAACGCTAATTTCTTCCAAAATACGGACGAATTCCCGCACCAGGTCGTCTCGACATGCTGTTATGTCTGCGCTCAACTCTCTACTGGTTAAATCTATCCGATGATTATTTTAAACTCCCCCTTCTCCGGGGCTTCGCCGAGGCTCGGCGAGGTGGTAGCCGAGCTTTAGCCGATGTTTGCTGCAGATGACAGACCTTCCCCTCCGATCCCCTTTCCCAAACCACCCCTTCCCAATGTGAGTGAGCCACCGGCCACGGTCGAGTGGCAGGAAGAAAATCGAAATGATTACGACGATGATGCCGATGATGCTGATGATGATTATCATGAGGCAACGAATGCTGATGATCATGATCGGGCGAAGCATACGATATTGCTGGTTTGTGGACAAGTTTATTTTTTTTTGTTGTGGTGAACTGCCTGCCGTATGTAGATGAAGCAGCGAACCTGCGCAACAGGTGGATCAAGCCTCCGCTTCTCGGTGTCCTCCTTCTGCTTCGGCTACTCCTCCTCGGGAGGGGGACTTAAATCACACGGAGGGCGAGCGCGACAAGGTTGAGTCGCGTTTATGCCGTCGACGATGGCCATTCGAACCGCTTGCTGCTATTTTTATTTATTTTATCCTACTACAACTACGGCCGCGTGTTTTTTGCCTCTGTTGCCCGATCGCA
>KZ061971.1:163731-245064 GCA_002091835.1 Anopheles maculatus
GATGAGTTCAACGTAAGAAGGAGATGAAAGATCACATCGTCATCATCCATTCTACCACCGGTCGCCCGGTAATCGCGCACTAAACTATCAAATACCAGAAAATGCTCTCGAAGAGGACCACTTTCGTGTTTCAAAGCTAGGAGCTTTTTCTTCAAATACATTTTCGACGATAAACTTTTTCTCTCGTAAATGTTCAAAAGTGTGTCCCACATTTCCTTTGGAGTTAGTTTGTCACGCACATATTCTAATTGAGAGTCCGCAATACGAGAAATCAACAAAAGCTTGCACTTCTTATCACTCTTGCTAAGCTCTCCTCCTTCTTTTCTCTCCTTCGTAAGGCAGTCCATAAGTCCTCTTTCCTCAAGCAGAATCATCATTCGATATTTCCAGGAGGCAAAGTTAGTGCCGTCCATCATCGGCAACAACATCACTTTTTCTTCCTCCATTTTAAAACCAGTTTTCACTGCACTACCGTTAAACAAACACTTCACAATAGAAGCCGGTTTTCTATATTCGCAGTACTGATTTCTTCGGGTCTGGGCCCATAACCTATTGAGCAGAGTGCAGAAACAGCGTCTAGCTTCGGTGGCTGGCAGAACTCAACTGAACTTTTATTCTAGCTCAAGATATTTACAGGTCGGGTGTATACATACAGCTTTATAGCAATAGATTATAGTACACAGGGTTGAATTGATATCTCAACATTCCATCACGCAAGGATCTGTGCCATTTCACCACACCTGTTTCGAACATTCTTTTCGTTGCATTTTGTCACCGGTTATTTGTTGTTGTTGTGTTGTTTCACTTGTAGCTCTTTTTTTTTCTTGCTTCCTTTGTTTCCTCACTGATCATGGGATGACTTCACAATTTATACACACACACACACACGCGAGCGCGCGTGTACTCCGTTGCTGATCTTTTTTTCTCGTAATGGCTTCGATTAATTCACCACTCCTTGCCCATTTCCTTGCTATTTGGGACCCGCACAAGCACACACGCACGCACACACGCACACACTCACACACACACACAACACCTCAATCTCCCTTCTTCCTTCCTCCACACCGCCACATCCAACCATCGATAACGCTTTTCTTCTTAAAGCGATCCGCACAAACGATCCGCAACGAACGGGCCACGGAACGGATTCGCTTCCCGAGGCCGACCGAACACACGCAACGCACAACACCAATTCCCCATTGCTGCTCTCTCTCTCTTTCTATCACACACACCTCTAGCTCTCCTTTGCACCTACAAACTCACAGCCCAAGCTGCCCTCACTGCGGGCTTTCTTCCTTCACCTGTTGTCGCCTTGTGCCCGTCGTGTACTTTCACCCCGTTCGCAACAGAAGGCGCACACACACCGAAAGGAACGAGAGTTTTGCGCTGGTTGGGCGATGAATTTGTAACAATTTTCCTTTCTCTCTCCCCAAGCGATCCCAGGCCAGCAGTTGGTATGCCTTTTTTTGTCGTCTTACATTGCGAACCGTGTTCTGCTACTAAACTGAAGTGACTTCGGTCAAACGGCATTCCCTTCAAATGCACTCTTGGAACGATCGTCACACCTGCCCCAGGAGGAAGATCACCACTTAATAGATCACAGCGGTTGACTGGATCTGATCGTTCGATCGACACCAGAACCGGGTGGATATTAGGCTGGGTTCGTCGCTTACGCTACTAGGCGCGGCGCGAGTCTTTCGATTCGCAGTAGTAATCTGATCCCGGGAAGCTCACACCATAGCGCGACGCCACTTTGTTTGGACAATTCGAATGATCTGGAGTTGTTTACTAACCACTCATGTCACACACACGCACAACACACACACACACACAGGGAAGAGAAAACGCTAATTTCTTCCAAAATACGGACGAATTCCCGCACCAGGTCGTCTCGACATGCTGTTATGTCTGCGCTCAACTCTCTACTGGTTAAATCTATCCGATGATTATTTTAAACTCCCCCTTCTCCGGGGCTTCGCCGAGGCTCGGCGAGGTGGTAGCCGAGCTTTAGCCGATGTTTGCTGCAGATGACAGACCTTCCCCTCCGATCCCCTTTCCCAAACCACCCCTTCCCAATGTGAGTGAGCCACCGGCCACGGTCGAGTGGCAGGAAGAAAATCGAAATGATTACGACGATGATGCCGATGATGCTGATGATGATTATCATGAGGCAACGAATGCTGATGATCATGATCGGGCGAAGCATACGATATTGCTGGTTTGTGGACAAGTTTATTTTTTTTTGTTGTGGTGAACTGCCTGCCGTATGTAGATGAAGCAGCGAACCTGCGCAACAGGTGGATCAAGCCTCCGCTTCTCGGTGTCCTCCTTCTGCTTCGGCTACTCCTCCTCGGGAGGGGGACTTAAATCACACGGAGGGCGAGCGCGACAAGGTTGAGTCGCGTTTATGCCGTCGACGATGGCCATTCGAACCGCTTGCTGCTATTTTTATTTATTTTATCCTACTACAACTACGGCCGCGTGTTTTTTGCCTCTGTTGCCCGATCGCAACCGTCTCGCTCGCGGGAAGCTGGTTTTTCGAGCCCGGTTCGAGCCCCAACGACGACGAGAACATCGAACATTTGCATCGTTAGAAATCGGCGTAGAAAATGAAACCCCCTTTGCGCCCGGGCAACCGAGGCAACAGCATCGGAACGGGTTCACACCGCCCGATGGGTCCCAACGGTAACTTGGGTGCAAAATCCAGCTGCCCTTTTATGCTTCCCTTTCTCGGCGCACCACGATCAAGCGACCGTTCGCAGTGCCCAGCATCGTCCAGCCTTCGTGGAGCCCCGGTGGAACCCACATGCACATGGGTTTGGCATGGACACGGGAGCGGTGGAAAATATCACCTTGTTACATGATACTCAATTTTATAATTTGCATCTCTTCGCTGTGCGAGCCACGGAGGCCCATAAATCCGCGGTTGGCCGACCCGTTACTCGCAGTCGGTCAAGGAATTCCCGCGACCACAACTTCGAACCCGCTCTTGTATGTGCAGGCTTGGAGCTGTCTCAATCTGGCACATTCCGAAAATCCTTCCAATTTGTACCATTTTCCACAATATCTTGAACTTCACGGTTGCTTCCTTGCTAGCTCGTGCTGGAACTTCTCGGCAGGTCTGCCAACTTCAGCCGACCGTCATGCAAATTAATCGCTTAACGTGCACACTTAGCATCATGTGACTCACCTCGTTCTATTGCACTCCGCTCCTTCCCTCTGCTCCCTACCGTCGTACCACAAAACCTGGCTTATAACGATCAACCCGACGGTCCACGACGACATCGATGACATCGCACAGGGGGCGAATTGAAATTGAAGAGACGGCGAAGCAGCAACAACACAACAAAAAAAAACAACACACATCTTAAACAACTTTAACAACATTACTACAACCAATCCGCGCTACTAATAAGAACGTGTTTCTGTCTCCCCCTCCCCCCCATCACCCCCCGTGCCAGCCCCACTGAGTTGGCCCAGGCCTCGGTTGGCGCTGGGCAACATCGAGCGTCCAACAGTTCCCGAGCCCGAATCGACACGGCTCCGTGGCTGCAACCGGTCTAACCGGTGGCCTTCAGCTTTTTTCGAGTCAACGTATTTTTTCCCTCCCGGCCTAACTGCCCGAGACCTGGCGTGTGTGCGTGTGTGTGTGTGCGCGTGCGCGCGCGAGCTCGCACATAAAACCAGGTGCCATTTCCGCCCGCGTTGCTGATGCTGTCGTCGGAATGTGAAAGAGAAGTTTCCAGCTCCAGACGGCAAAACGGCAAAATCAAAACATACGGGTGCCGACGAAAGGGTAGCAAGGCATGGAGCTCATCAGCAGAGCAGAACTTCCAGCGCCCGAAAGGTTGCAGTCGCACCAGCTAATGGCGCATCTTGTGCTGCACGGTGATGGACAATCTCCAAACAGGCAGACACACAGGTGCAGGCGAGCAGACTTCAAGAGTTCTTGCGTAAGGTTCACAGTAAGAAATGTCAGGTGGGCTTCGGAATAGTCTTTAATCTTGAGAGTCTTTGTAGTCTATCGTCTAAAGTATTCATTTGCGTTCATTTTGTTCACGTTTGACAGTAGCTTTTAAAATGAAACACTAGATTGTTGTACTAAGCTGCAATGCTCCCAGTTTTTAATCCACCTGAATCGAACACTAAAGCTTGCACATTTCGTAAGCGTCCTTTAATTGACTCTTAGCTTTCAAATGCTCACCTACGTAACCTCTTTGTACCGAACCTGACGACCCCTAATGGCCATAAAAAACATGGGCCCATCGTCAAAAGCATGGGCCCAATATTCACAGCCTAATGTGGCTTTCATAATAAAACTTTATTTCCCTCTCGTTCGCGCATTTCCATCAAAGCTCACAGCTGTGAACGCAGGCAGAGTCATCTGTTTCTAGCCGTTTGTTTCGATCTTCAAAGGTCCGGTGGCTCCGGCAAGCTACTGGCGGACACGAGGGATGAAGCAATGATAATCGATAAAAATCATCAACAAACACTCGATGGGCTTAGGGACATGGGCAGCTACGGTTCGGTGAGATAAGAAAAACAAGAAGAATGTCATATCATAGAGAGATGCGAGTGGCCACCGACTGACTCGTTCCTACGTTAGGCGTGCTATTCCACACCGGGAAATAGTATTGTGATTTGGGATCTCCAACTCTCCGGGTGGGAAGCTACAGTCCAAACCCCAAGTCCAAGACCGCTCCAGGGAGATTGGACCCAATGCATTTGGATGCGATTGAGTCAGGAATTTGTGGCCACTACGAAATGGGAACGCACCTGACCGGCCGGAGCTAAACTGCACACTTCCAGGGCGATCTTCCAGTGCCCCCTAAGAGCGCGCTTCGAGATTTCTGAGATGGGGAAAACGTTGGAGAAGAACTTGCCACAACACACGAGAAAGAGAGAGAGAGAGCGCACACGCAATGGTGAAGAATGTCTGAGCCCGCTGTGGCCGTGGCACTGCCGGGACCACTTCGTGACGAAGTGGATGATTAAAGATGTGTATAGGACACCTGTTTTTTGTTGTTTTATGATTATTTTTATAGCTTTTATTGATGCCTGGAATATAGCTGTTAATTAGTGAGAAATTTTAAAACAAACTTGTTCGCTTGGAGGTTCGCTGTCCCCCTCTCTCTCTCCTTCTCCCTATCCCTTTCTCCCGAGTCCTCGTAAAAAAGGGCCCCGGCTGGATATACGGGCAGCTGGATGCTAGCTGGATGGGAATGGTTCCCAAGCCGACCGTTCGTCCCTCCGCTGGGCTGGTAACGCAGACAGGAAATTGCTGAGTACGTACATCCGCCACCACCATTCGGACCCAACAGGGGTGAAGATAAAGGCTACGATTTTCTAATTCTTTTTTCACACGTTCACATTCGTCGGCATTTTCCGCGTGCAAGGGCACACGGGAAGGGAAGCCCCCGATCGAAGAATTCTGTTTTAATGAACATTAATGAGCGGTGAAGAGTGTGCTCACGTTGCCCGCTGATGCTTTCCAGCTCTTTATTCGGGGGAGGCCGAGTTCCTGACGCAGTTCCTGATATTTAAATGTCAATCGGGATGTGTTGGGGTTAGTATTGAGGTGTCCACCTTCAATTATCAAACAGTCACTTGACGTCAGCAGATATTGAGTTTATATACTAACCTCAATATGTACGTCATTTTAGTCGAACCTCACCAACTCCGAGACACACACACACACACACACACGATCATTAGCAACTTTAATGGGAAAATCCCCTTGGACAGAAATCTTCTGCTTTTGGGGTTGGGAAACGAGTTTTTAATTTGTAGGTGGAAACAACTTAAAAAACTAGTTTGGCACACAACATCTCTAGTGAACTCTAGCGTTCCAAAGGTGTGTTCCACTGAAAACGGAAACATTTATTTTGGATATCTTCCACTTGGAAGCTTCAACCGGTTGCATATGACTGGCCCCAAACGTTGGCGTGTCGAGTGTAAAATGTTTGCGTCTCACAAGAGCCTTCAGAAGCGCACCATCATTCAATGCCCGGTCGGTGGTGTGTGGCGTGGTTTGGATGGAGTCACTCAAGACACAGCGCCAGACACAACGTCGACGAAATTCACCTCAAACGTCCATCCGGTCAAAACGGCCAGCACATCTTCTTATGCCATTCCTTCTTCTTCAACAAGTACCGTTGGATGACGGCGAGGCTCAAGAATGTGCGGCAGCAATTAGCCGCAATGAGTAACGATCGCTGATAATTGCATTCTCCGCACCGAGCTCGGTGCAGTCGTTTTTGGTCCGCTTTTATCATCACGGCCAGCTACGGCCGGCCAAGCATGCAACTGATACGGCCTGGCCAACCTTATCCACAGCTAGAATTTTCGTCTAGTCCACGGTGTAGCACTGGCACACAACTTCTACCACTTCCAGCTGCTTCCTTTTGCGTTGGTTAGAGATTATTCAATTTATTAGTTTGATGAGTTTGCTTCAATTAGCGTACCCGCGTGTCTGGTCAGTCTCTCCGGGTCGCCTCAACACTGTCCGGTCTCCACCGTTTGGGCAATTATGTCCAGCGCAAGAAATGAGAAAGAGAGAGAGAGAGAAGAATTTCGCCCGGCCCGGCCCGTAACGGAACCGACGATCGTTGCGGTGTTCGATCGTTGGAAGGAAGTAAATCACACAGCAGGCACAATACCTGAATAACCCTTTCGGGACGCGGCCATAACGGACCATTTCTTCCCACATTAGAATTAGCCGGGTCCGGTCGATTCCGAGCGCCGTATCAGAGTGACCAATTAAACGCGCACCGGAAACGACCCCTTACTGAGGGGGTACCGGTGAGGGAAAGGGAACGCCTGCCTGCTAGTTGCCATTTAGTCTGATTTGACGACGCCGGCGACCACCGTCCAGCGTTGGAGAACCCGGGGGAACAGTTTGCCGACGTGGCTCCATGCAGTCTCTCTGTACGAACAGCCGTGACAGCCGGTGGTGTGTAATGGTAGCCGGCACCATTGTGTGGATTATGGCAAATTAACGATTTTGCGGAGATACCGCATCTTAACTGCTTAACCTTGAACGAAGATGAGGACATGAACGGCGAATTTAATATGCGGAAAAGAATTCCAACGTACGATTATGATTGTAATTCTAGATTTCTAGTTGGATTTCTTGCGGGAATTGCGGAATCCAGCTAGAAAATTTTAGTTAGAATAGCATGCAATACGGTACACCTAGTTCGTGTGGCACCAGGCTAAGAAACGTTATAAATAAATGTGAATCAGCTTGATCCTCCTCCTCGAGAAACTCTTCATCCACTCGGCCGTAGAAGAGAATGAGGTTAAGTGAGCTTGAAACTTGAAATTCCAAAATCGCCACCTCGCCCGAGACCCCGAAAGGGGTGTGTGCGTATGTGTGTGTGTGTGGAAAACTGTGATAAGGAAACCTGTCAGCAAGAAAAGTTAATGTCGTGGCATCAGCAAACAAACAAAACAAACCAGAACGAGCGCACACACAACAGCCGATCACTTTGCTGTTGCATCAACACAGATTCCAGATACAGCAGTGCGGTATATACGGCAGGAGAACATATTTCATCGGATTTACCCATTTACTTTCTTTCGACCGATCCGCATGCGCATCGAGCTCCCCATTAAATGGTAAAAAACGAGAATGTGCCTGGAAAGGTGCGGCACAAAGTGCAGATGACTCCGCAAGCCGCACCAAACCCCACACATTATCCTTTTACCCTTCGAAGGAACCCAACCGGCAAAACATAGCAACAACAAAAAGCAAACGAACTGTGTTTTATGTCCCCGCGAAGCGAAAAGTTCGCACAGTCCCACCGTACACACAGTTTCGCAGCCATTTCGGCGTCCGCGTGGGCTTTTGCAGGTGGACGACAGCCGATGTGATGTCGACATCTCTTCGCCAAATCGTCGTCGTCGTCGTCGTCGTCGTCACTCAGTGTGATAAGTCAGCGTGCGATGCGGTTGGACTTTTTTTTCCACTTCGGCCCCACAGCTCACGTTATATACGCCGCTTTCCTAATATGCCAACCGGCAGAACTGGTCTCCGCGGAGCCTCTTCAACAGATGTACAACTTTTATGAGAATTATTATATTTTTGCATAATTTTAAGATTAAAGCAGTAAAAATATGTAAATTGAGAACCCCGCACAGCGTCCACAGACCTGATGGCCAGATGGTTTGGAATGGATACCTCGCGGAGCATACACGCACGTACAGAGACACACAAACACATATAAAGTATGGCTCCCCGTTTGCTGGTTAGTGTCCAATCTTCTAGTTTGGAGTTGGGCTAATTTCGACGGGGCTCTGTCTTGCCTCTTCACACTCTGTGAGCTTCCCCGTTTATTCAGGCCCGATCGCTCCAGTCTTAGCAGCAGCCGCACCAGTAGTAGCAGTACGAATCGGAAAGAAACACTTGATCGATGTAGAACTAACTATGATGCCCCATGCTGATTTTGGGGCGGTTATTTCATTAACAAAACAAAATACCCATACACACCCGTGCCCGCGAGACGAGGGAAAATAGTTCACAGACCATCCTCGCCGTGTATCAGATGGCCATAAATTATGGCCGTTTTGGTTGACGCTCTTCCGGTGTTTCTGTGCGGCTACTATTACCGCTGCCGAGTGACTCATAATCTTTGGGTGGGGGGGAAACTAATGAATTAATGCAGATCTTAGCGAGTGAAGCGTCGACTAGACAACCGAACCTAAGAAGCATTTGATTTAAAGAAGGAAAAAATAACCAAAAATTGTTTATTTACTAATTCCCATAGATTCTCTATTAATCTATCAACAATAGGTGTAAATCCATCACATTCGTACCAGTATGGCCTGTTTTCACAAAATATTTTCCCTCTTTAAGAGCCTCGTAAAAGCTATACGAGTCATTATTTTCTAGTAACGATTGTCCTTCCCCTGGACAACATTCTTCGTACTCTCTTGCAACAAACGCACCTCCAATTGCTCCGGCCACATCCGTCGGACCATCGATTCCGTCTGTACCGGCCGATAGAAAACATACAGAATCGGCCACAGTCCCTACCTCCCGAATTCCGTATGAAAAACGAAGAGCGAGTTCCTGATTTCGACCTCCTTTTCCACCACCGGATACGCAAACGGTTGGCTCACCTGCTCCAACTATCAAAAGTGGGTCCGTTTTCGAATCAATCACTTTTCTCACAAATTCTTCCAAGTCCAACTGGGTATAGTTTTTCTTAGTAAGAACGGCCCCTAGCTTATCGGTTAGAACATTTACATGTAACAACCCTTTTTTAAAACTGGATAAAGTTCCTGCTAATTCTACGTACATAGCACTCAATTCTATTACATTACCTTCAAGCTGTTTTGATAAAACGATACACTTTAACCCTTGGTCTTGAGCTTTTTGTACAACGCAGTTTACAGTCACTGCATTGCTTCCGAGTAAAAACAGTTCATTATTCCCTAAATTAATTATGTCTTCCTTCTCCCACGCTGTCGCTATTATTTCTTTGACAGCATTTGGTAATTCATCCCACAGCCTATATTTCCTCAAAATTCCCTTCGCTATCCCATTCACATCAACTCCCTTCTGTACAACGGTAGGGCCACTAGCAATCAAAGCTATCGGATCGCCGACAATGTCCGATATTACGTACGAATAAACTCGAAACGCATTTTTGGCTTCCATCGCTAACTGTCCTCCTTTCACATCCGATAGGGCAATGCGCACGTAGTTGAGTTCGTCGATCGAAGCACCCGCTGTGGACAACGATTTAATTATCTGCAATTTATCCAACAGTGTGATGGGTGCCTTCGGAACGCAAAGTAAAGCGGAACCTCCACCAGATACCAACACACATAGAACATCCTCCGAAGTCATACTATGTGCGATTTGCTTGATCTTTCCCGCAGCCATCAACGATCTTTCGTCTGGAAGATTGTTACGAGCGCATTCGATCACTTCGATCGTGGTGTTTGCTGACAAGCTGAAATCTACATCTCCGGCGAACTTTTCGCTCGTTCCAAGAGGAATGCTAATGCATCCGCTACGAAGCCGGCTTCCGAGAAGCTTTTCCACCTGCACAGCCATACCCAGAACGGCTTTTCCAAAACCTATCACATGATAGCGTTTTCGATCGTGATTGAAGCTTTGGTGGATTTTGCTTGCCGTGTTGTTGCATCCTTCGAACAATGACTTTGGTTTTACCGCATCGACGCCGCACAAGAATAGTTGCTTGAGCTTAGTTGCATTCGTATGATTGCAAGTACTCATTGTCCGAGGAATCTGACCCCACAATCTTATCATTGATAATCATACAACAAAAGCATTAACAGGTACGGCGAATGATGAATAGCTTGCTCAGCTGTTGAAACAGTGGTATGATGTGTAATCTGCAAGTGATAATTAAATACTGTTATCTTTTGATCCATTCGAAAATGCATTTCTAAATAGAAATTCATACCTTTTTTTCGGTACCCCGAATGCACCTGTTTATTTGTTTATCGCGCGAGTTGTCATTCCATTGCAAAATCAACCTTCTCGTGTATAAGCTCTAGTTCAGGAGTTCATCTAGAGTTAAGAAAAAATTAAAATCCATCCCAAAGCTATATTGAAGAAAGGTATGCCGGCAGTGAAAATCATCCATATCAGTTCTCGATCAACTATTCCATATAATCACTAATTCTTTACAGGAGTTTTCAACTGAGCTAATCTATGCAATTAATCCTACTGAAATAATCAATTTATCTTCACGAATTCCCATCATCAAACTGGAATTCCCGACCCCAACTGGCTATGACAACACCTTGCTTATATTCACCTTCCGCTAAACTGTCAAGCCGAAGCTAAACGTCAAACGACAGTGGCCCACCTCCCATATGTGCGCCAGAAATCAAAACAACCAATGCAAGCCGGCCCAAAAGAAGCGTGTTTTTGTAAACGAAAAGATAAGAAATAGTAGAAAAAGTTCGGTGCGTGTGCTGTACTAATACCATTACCATGATGGCTACTAACGGAGTAACCGAAACTCGCACATCAATCAAGTAAGTATCGAACGGTCGATAATAGTGTGGTAAATCGCTTGGTCATTTGTATCCTCCCGCTTTCCTCTGTCTCCCGCGCTTTCCTTTTGTAGTTGCGAAAACATTCCGGAACTGTTCCTGGACAAGCTGGTGGCGAAGACGCACTTTAGCAGGTTCGGCAAAATCAAGCGCTTCATACTACGGCCCAGCCGGCTTGCGTGTACGGTCGAGTATGAGGATACAGAGTCCGCACTGAAGGCCCTGGAACGGGGTGGCGAGTACAAGAATCACACGTTCAGCATCACTTGGACGGATTTAAAACCTGCCGCGTTCGGTGACAACGGCAAAGTAGGCACATCACCTATCGATTTGGAAGTGCAGATGGAGCTGGAAGCAATCGATCATACACGGGGAGCACCTTCGCCAAGTATGTGGTGCAGATAGCGATTCCGCCGGGGGCGATATATCATACACAATCTATTTTCTTTTAAGGTTTGTTGGCGTATTACAAAGCCGCCGATCGTCCCACACTCGTCACCGCAAACAATCGTCCGTCCCTTCCTAAACCCGCGTTACTTCCCGCCGTGCGCACTGAGATTGATCCAAAAATCAAACAAGCTCGTGCCGAACTAGAAACGCTAGCACGGAAGCCAGCGTTTTCGGCGGAAGAACGCTACAGGGTGCTGGAGGCAAAGGATCGCTACATACGGCTCACAACGGAACGTACGACCGACATTCGGAAAGCGAAAAACATCGAGGGAACATGCCCGGACATGTGTCCGGAAAAGGAGCGCTATCTGCGCGAGTGGAAGTGTATGGTGCCGTCGTACGAAAAGCAGCCCGGTGGTGGCAATCAAATCGATCACGTCAAAGCTATCAAACAATACTCACGCAGTTCGGCCGATCAGGAACTCCCGTTGCCGCACGAACTACGATCGCAACACGCGCTTGGCCGTACGATGCACTTTTTGCTTACGAACCTGGCCGACCTGTGTGACGATGAGGAAGCTGACGGAGGTGGCAATGTAAGCGATTGGTTCCATTACATCTGGGACCGAACGCGTGGAATCCGGAAAGACATCACGCAGCAAGATCTTTGCTCACCGACCGTTGTGGAGCTGGTGGAGCAGTGTACACGCTTTCACATCCACTGTGCGGCTCGACTGGTTTCCGAGGATCCGTCTGTGTTTGATCAGAAAATCAACACCGAAAACATGACGAAATGTTTGCAGACGCTCAAGTACATGTACACCGATCTTGCCCAACGCGGACAGCGCTGTCCATCGGAAGCGGAGTTTCGAGCGTACATGGTGCTGCTGTACCTGAACGATGGTAACTTTCTGTGGGAGCTAAGGCAGCTACCGGAAGCAATAATACACTCAAACGAAATACAGTTTGCGCTTTCCGTGTACTTTGCACTGGAGGAGAACAATTTCGTACGATTCTTTCAACTAGTACGATCGACCACGTACATGAACGCATGCATCTTGCTGCGATACTTCACACAGGTTCGACAGAAAGCGCTCGACGTGCTGAGAAAAGCGTACGCCGTGCGCTCAAACGCAACCTTCTCGCTTGAGTACATGACGAGCATCCTTGGTTTCGAGGATCAGGAGGAAGCGGATGCGTTCTTCGATCATTACGGGATTGTGGTTGTTGAAATGACCGGTATGGTGATATTTGAGCCACGGCAGCTGAATATCTACAAACCTGATCTTCCTTTTCGGACGTCCCGTGCTGTGCAGCTTGTTGAAAGCAAACGAACGGTGTCGATCGGGGAAGCCATCTGTGGACGTCCCTTAGAGCAGTGGGAAAAACAGCTTCCACCGGTACAGAATCCGGCCGACAGTTTCGATGCGAACGGATGCTTGAAAGAGCAGGTGCTAGAGAAGGTATTTGCGGACCGGAAGGAAACGGAGGACAGTTTAACGCCATTACCGAAATCTCCTTTTCGAGATGCTCAATCTCTTCATCCTATCGAGGAAGATAAGGTCGATAGTTCCCCGTTCAACACACCACAACGCGATGAAACGATAGCGGACGATAGAATCTTCAAAGTGCCTTCACCAACAATCGTAGTACCGCGGGTTTCTCCTCGAGCACGGACACCTCCAGCGAAGCCTGTTATATCGCCCTTCGCTGTGGAAAAACCTGTGTTCGGAACGAGCGAACCTACGAAACCTCCTGCGGTAGAAACTTCGCTCTTCAAACCATCAACAGCCGCTGTTCCAGGTACATTGCCTGCGTTTCCTTCCACCGGATTTGGGAAAAGTATATTCGGGAGCGTTAATCCTCCTTCGACAGCACCCAATGCCACTGCAGGTGCTAACCTGTTCAGCACGTTTTCATCTAGTTCAGCATCATCTGGGGCCAGCATTTTTAGTCAAACTACCGCCAGCAATGCAACAGTCGCAAGTAAAAGCAACATTTTCGATCAACGCAACAACACCCCGGTACAGTTCGCAAGCCCTCCGTCGATAGCACCTATCACCGGGCAGACGTTCTTCCAAGCGGCCAAAGAAACATCATTATTGAAACCTCAAACACCATCAGCTGCACCGTCGGTGTCGTTGTTTCAACCCAAACTAGGCGGATTCTCGCAAACGCCATCATTCGGTGGCGAGGCACTATCCTGCACAGTAAACCCGTTCGGACAAAGGACAAACTTTTTCGAAAAAGCTTCCACAATACCACCAGCACCCGTTACCTCATTGCCAGCACTTTCTGCGGGATTTTTCCAACAACCACCTAAAGAAAGGAATGAAAATAAGGAAAAGCCCAGCGTAGTGCTTCCGATACAAAAAGAGCTTGATCAAGCAGCTGAGCTCGAGAAGCAGAAACGGGAAAAACTGAAGGTAGAAGAAGAAAGGAAAAGACTACAAGAACAGCGTGAAGAAGAGCGTAAGAAACAGATCGAAAGGGCAAGTTCCGCTGAGCTGGAGAAGCTGCTCGATGAAATTGTGCGTGAAACGGTTCCGGATGTTGCAGATACAGCACTGGCGCGACACAAACGCATGCAACAGTATCCACTCGAACTGTTTGACGAGCTGTCGGACGAGATACTGAAAAGCTTGCTGCCACCGATTGCCAAGCAGGAAAAGGAGCGCATGGAACGAATAAAAACGACCCGTGCATGGAAGCTGAGTGTAAAATACTTCCACCGCTGGCACCGGCACGCTCAGAGTGCGGCAAGATGGCGTCGTTTGATGCGAACCGTACCACCGTCGTTTGTGAATGGGAGTATCGGAATCGATCAGCTGCCACGGTGCGATCAATTGAGGCCATTTTTAAACGCACGCTTCACTACCGGTACAAAACGAAGCGCGGACGAGGTGCTGCAGGAGCGCTCGGTTCGGCGCGAAGTGTTTCTGTTTGATGCGTTTCCCGAGCGGCAGCTTATCGATCCATTTGTGCAGCTGGAGGGTATGATTCATCAGCTGCAGACAGTCGCACCGACGAGGTTGGTAGGGCTGGCGGGACCGATTTGCTGGAAGCTGGTGATATCCGTACCGAGCGAAGGGGAGGAAGGATCGGGCGGGTTTCCTAGCTTCGTGCATCGATGGTTGAAGTGCTGTGCGTTTCGGCAGGACGATAGAAAAACGAACCATCCTTACTTTTATTTAGCGATACGACCACCACCACCTTCTAGACAGCTACTAAGGCAAAGCGCAAACAGTTCGTCGGACGTTAGTAAGGAGCAGCGAGCGATCTGTATGCGATTACTTAGAGGACAATCGTTAGAGAGTGAAAAAGACACGGAGAGTTCCCAGGCGTGCAAGCTGAGTGATGGGCTTTTATTTTTCTTGAGCGAACATTGTAAGGTGGAAGAGGCCCGGAAGCGGTTGCACAACATCCTCGCAAAGTCTGGCACTGCGGAACCAAGCGTTGCAGTTGTTCTGTACAGTCCAACCAGTGCCGCAGCTGATGGAGGTACCATTGCCGTGGATGATTTAGAACAGAAGCTAGGGCTGGCTGTTGGAGTGGTCAAACGGTGGCGTGTGTTTGTTTGGTGCAAGGTTACCGAAAACGACACCCTGCGTGAGGCAATCACGTACCTTACGGGCTGCTACCGAGCGCATCTTCAGTTCGAATCGCCTCGCCATTTAGAGCGGTTAGAGATGCGTCCGCTGACGGACTTCCTGGAGAGTTGCGTAGGATCGGAGATGTGGTTCCGGTTGGATAAAGCTTGCCGCAAACCGGACGGTTACGCCTTGGCCGCACAGAACGGGAATGCGATTGTGGAGCTGTATAATTCAATCGTATCTAAGACTCAATCGATGGTGGATCAAGATTTAAAACTATTCGTACAACTCCCGGAAGAGTTTGACAAGCTTCGGGATGGTTCCGTTGTGATGAAAACGGGCAAGTTTCTGCCACTATCCGAAGCATACTTCCCTCCAGACTGGCACAGCTCCGAGCGTAGGAAGCAAATTATACAACTGCTAAAAGGTCTCGAGCTTCGTCCACTCCCAACCAGTCTACAGAACGCGATCGATCATGTCGCGCAACAAGCAAGCACAAAAGGTGTCGCATCGGATGTCACGCGACTAAGAACGGAACTAAGCAGCTACCTATCGAACTATCGGGTGCTATTAGTAGAAGATTCTCACCACTTGAGCACGCTTACTCAACGAGTTGTGCAAGGAATTGTTTCGCAACTGGCAGGATACGTGTACGAGATGGAAACGCGACAAACGGGACAATCCGAGGAGAATGTTCGCCATTGCTATTGGATACCGATACTGGCGTTGATTTCCGAAACAATGCTTCGTGCCGTATTATCCAGTAGATCACACCCCGTGGAAGTGTGCTATCGACGGAGCGAGTTTCTACACCACACCGAGACGGATTGGTGGAAGGACCAACTGCTGCATGCACAGGAACAAGCTCAAAAAGCTATCGAAGAATCGCAAGCCAACACTAGCTTTTCGAATCAATCGCGTCGATCAAGCTTCACCACAACCGGCTCGGATCGTAAACGTACGCATAAGGAACTGTCGCAGCACAACGAGAGCTGCGTCAGCATAAGTGACAGTTGCACCAGCTACAGTGATTGTAGCAGCTTTAGTGATAGTATCCGCAGCGATAGCGGAAAGAAACGGACCAAGATAGTGAACGGTGTACCGTACAGTCAGGACATAGTGGATGATGTGATTGCGCAGGGTATGCGAGCGTTGGCTAAGGCGGAACAGATGCTTAGCCAACGGCAAACGACCACATCAGAGCTGCAGCACGCGTTTCATCCACTGGAGCAGACTATAATGGGCGTGGAGAGATCGTGCCGGACGCTACAGTACCAGCACGGGAAAGGTTCGCCCAAGTGAAGCTTTATGCTGAACGAATAACGAAGGCGTTTTAGAAAGGTAGGACAAATGAATTTCATTTAAACTTGTTTTATTTAACTGGCAACTTTTCTGTCTTCCTGTAGGGTACAGATACAGCCTGATGTCTTCAATTACGTACTATGTATAGCAGGGCAGGATGTGACGGAATTTATTCCTAGTTATGAATTTCGACTATAAGATTGTATGTTTCAAAATTAAAGTCAGAAACTTTTTATAGTTTCTTATAAAACAATTGAGTATGGTATAATACGTTAGGGGCTAGATTTAAATTAGTTAGTTTATTAAAGAAAGGACTATTTTAACCGTGTAAATGTCACACTGGGTTGTGGTACGAGTTGGTACGATAACTTATGATTCTGATTCTGATTATTCAAATCACAGATAATCCATCATTAGAAGAATCAGTCACAGATAGCTACACTAATGCTCATATCGTCAAGGTTCACTAGAAGGAGAATCGGTGTTTTTCGTTGTGTGTGATTTGGAGCTATGTTAGGTATTAAATAAATTCAACACGACAAGAATGTAATACAATTGCTGCACACGTAACTCTGCATCAAAAATTCAATTACCACGTCGGAAAGAACCTTCACAATTGACATTTTATCGCAGCTTGTTTTGTTGTTTTGCTTATAAAGGGTAAACTAATCTTACTAATTATGTTGTACCTTCTTGAGGGACTGTTCCACTCGAGCGCTTCAAAGTGGCTAGAAAAGCTCCTAGCTAACTATCTTAACTTTCATTGCCATTGCTTTGTGATTTATAATGCCCATAATGTGTGTTTAATTAACGCCGGCGTAATGTATTTATTTATGTTAATTTAATTTCACCTGACCATGGTGGGGGGTGTCACCACGAGAGTGACATAACAAGCACCATTCCAGGTTATCAGCGTGACAGAGTGTGTAATGTTCCGAGTAGTGTTTCTGCCCAAAAGTCTAATCAGCATTAATAGGCTATTCTTAATAGGTAGCTACCAGTGTTCCGATAAGTGGTTCCTTTCCGTCACGCCCTTTACTTCAATGTATGCAAACTGCTTATTAGTTGTTTTTCATACATTGTTACATTGTTTTACATCGCAAAAAGGGTAGAGTTACGAAGAAATGGTTGTAAATGTATATGCCGATCATTGTAAATCTCATCCGGAATGTACTTAGGACTAGCTATCCTGCTGCGGATAAATGAAGTCAAGGAAGCCGGCAATCAGGCAGGCAAGAAGATCTCCGAAAGGTTCTCTTTGTCGATCTTCTCTTGATTAATCGATACTCTATGGAAACTCAACAAGTTCATGACCTCAATTGTCATCAGCAGGCTTTTGTGTGTTGCACCCGAGCCATGGCTAATTGCATCCTCCAAACATTGCCACCTTGACATAGACATCATAATGCATTTTAATCACATACTCCACTGAAACAAGATCACACATCTTATCACCTTATGTAATGTGGAGAAAAGAACACGGTGCGGTGCGAAAGATTAGCTCACCAAGAATCGTGCGACACACACACACGTTGTGCGATTCATTATCGCCACTGGGGGTACCGTCATATTTGCATAAAAGTTCGATTAAGGTCACCGCACACACACACACACGGGCCCAGCCAAAAAGCAACTGTTGGCAAGAATCTGTAAAAAAAAGGATGACTCGGAAGAGAACCGAAGATCAACCTGTGCCAAAGAATGATGTACCTCGATAAAGAATGCGCACAGTTTGGGCCAGTCTGTTCAGCGTGTCAGTCGTCCGATCGTTGCACCGTGCGCTGTATGGTGCATTTGTTCTTTTTACCCCTCCAGTATAGTCGAGCCCACGATAAACGAGCCCGCGAATAATTGCCACCCCGGAACGTGTTCTGTGATAAGCGCGCGTAACGATCGGCTGCCGTAATTTGGTATAAAAGTGCGAAAAGAGAAATTTTGCGCTTTTAGAATGCTTGCGGTGCTTCTCGTGACAGTTTGTGCGTGTTTGGATTGGTTCGGTGCTTTTTGGTGACACGGACAAGATGCACCTTCAGTGAGGATCATCTCTAGATTGCCGCTCTCTATCTCGCTCTCTCGCTTTGTAAAGTGATGTTCACAGACGGCTTGTTTCGGTGGTTAAGTGTGGTGATAGCAGTCTCGGTCACGATCCTCAGTCTGGAGCTGGTGGCCGGTGCCGATTGGAACTTTCTCAAGTGTTTCGAGACGGTGAAGCGATGTCCAAACCAGAATGTGTCGTTTTATCTCTACACGAGGTACGGGGGTTCTTATGGTTTATTACAGCTATTAAAGGATGATTTGCGATAGGCTCTTGTGCTATAAAGTGTATCACTCGCGCATACAACTAAGTAGTAGTAGTCTTAAGGATTAATACGAGTTAAGATTCCAATTGTTTCCCTAGCGTACATCTACTCAACTTTAGACTTCTTCCCACCGGTCAAGAAGCTTCCCTTAACAATATTAACTACCTTCCACGTTAACACCACAACTGCAAGAAGCACAGCGAGCGTAAACGATAGCACATCGAAAGAATACTTCTGGAACCAGCTCATGTGAACCGCCTTCGATTGTAACAGATCCGCATCCGGGTTCCGTAGCACCCATTCACACCACCAAACCGCACGTTCTAGCGGACTTTCCGGCTGATCGCGGAACAGTCGTGACATCTGCTTCATCTTTTGGCTATACCTGTCACTGCCCAGCGCCTCGTTCACTGCCTCGACCAGTTCGTTCGCTTTGAAATGCTGTATCGAGAGTCGCTTGGCGATGCCCGCATCCACACAGTAGTTGATGTTGCGGAACTGATCAGCAAACACCGGGAACCCGATAATCGGGACACCGTGCCAGATCGCTTCCTGCGTGCTCAGCAAACCGCTGTGCGTGATGAACAGCTTAATGTTGGGATGAGCGAGCAGATCGTTCTGTGGCATCCAGGCACGGATGTAAACGTTTTTCGGCACCGGCATCGGAAGCTTCGACTCGTCCGATTCAAACTTCCACAGGAACTGATACTTCGGCAAACGCTCCATCGCCAGTAGAATGTTGCGAATGCGCTCCGGACCAAGCGTATCACTGCGTGCGTTACTACCAAGCGAGAATAGTATGAATCCATTCTTTGCTCCCTCGACAACCTTCCGCAAATCATCGGGCAGAGGTTTCGGGGCCATAATCTGTAACCCTCCGACAGGGATCATGCTCGGCATCATCGGTTCCTTGTACTGGATGATGGGATTCACGTTCGAGAACGATACGCGCACATTTTTGTAGAACGTCGTCGTTGACGGTGCATCCGGATATATCTTGCGCACAATTTTGTCCGCTTCCGGATGCATAAACGCATCATGCAGCGCCATTTCGTACATATCGTAAAAGAAGTTTTTCACACGCTGCACAAAGCTCATGCTCTCCGGTGCATCGTACACGTGGTTGGGTACTAGTCCCGGGTAGGCAAACGATCCGAGAACTGCGGCCGAAGTAGATGGTGCATTGTACGGCGTTGAAGGGATGAACGGTAGTCCCTTAAACCGGTGCATAATGATCGAAGGTATGCACGGACCGATCATGTAATCACTCACAAACAGATCAAACTTGAAGTCCTTCGGGTAGCCAAGCAGGAAGTGAAGTCCTTCCGATTTGATGGCCGCTTCGCACAGGTTTAGACCAAACTCATCAAACAGTCGCAACATTTTGAACGGACTGTCGTTGGCCAGCTCGAAGAAGTCTAACTGTTCTCGCATCGAGGTGTTGTACATGGTGCTGTAGAAGTTTTCCAGATGGATGTACGTTACGTTGGGTGGCGGTTTCTCGACGTCGGCACTGATAACCGTCACGTTATGGCCTCGTTTTCCCATCTCCCACATCAGTGGTCGCAGCCTCGAATTCGAGAGTAGAAGGTGAAGTTCATCTAGCAATTAGAAAGACTTTCCTAAGACTACTTACCATATGTAATGGCTTGGAGATGGCACACCGGACATGAACAGTATGTTGGCGGCTTGGGATGCGCCCACCAGCACCAGCACCATCACCGGCAACACGGTCTTCATCACTCCACGGTAGTACCACATCGCTCTATCAGCTCGATCTCAATAGTGACCCTGAGCTAACCGAACACGTTCGCTTTTATTTTCCCCAAACGCCCCGTCCAAAGCTAACAGAGCTGCCAGTTAGTAAAGTGGAGCTATAGGTGTGCGATATGGCACTCTTGAGACAATAGTCATGACTGGCAAGAATTCTGCCGGCCGGCGGCCATGCACTTGTCCACGGCTGCCTACACGTGATTTAGGATGAGATGGTCCTTTCGGGGGTGCGCGCAGCTTAGAGCGTGACTACTTATCACTGCGGCATTGAGGCGTGCAATTGACTGCTTTACACGACGAACTTATCGTAGGACGCGCGTATCACGCGCGATCCGTATGGGAACTGCTGATAAGTGACTTTGTCTGGCGACTGAAACGTGCAGCATTCAGCACCTTCATTGATAGTTCGCTAGACGTCATTGGGTTTGTAGTTTACGGTACATGTAAAATAGTTTGTAAACTTGTTTCCTCTTTCCAGTACATTTAAGTGTTCTCGTAAGACGCGATGGCGTCAAACACTCTCCCCTTGTTCCTTATCAGTTCAACCATCATCATGACTTGGAACTCTTCAAATTAGTCTATAAATACCGACAAACTACTTCCAACTGCGCGTATGATTTATGTTTGACAAATAGTCTACTCTTGATCAGTACCGCTGATCCGGTTACGGGTTTCAGTACTTTGACCTTGACCTATTTTCGTACCTCCGCAGAGAAACGCAAGAGAATCCTACCCAGCTGGACATGTTCAACCCGCAATCGATCGTGTCGGCAAACTTTATCCGAGGTCGTCCCCTGATAGTGCTCATCCACGGTTACACCGGACATCGTGACTACGCACCAAATCCAACCATCCGACCGGCGTACTTCGCCTACGATGAGTTCAACATTATCTCCGTCGACTATAATCCGCTCGCGCTCGAACCCTGCTATCTACAAGCGGTACGGAATCTTCCCACGGTAGCCAACTGCACAGCTCAGCTGCTTGATTTCATCATCGACAGCGGTATCATCCCGCTGGACGACATCCACGTGGTGGGGTTCAGTCTTGGTGGGCAAACTTCCGGCATGATCGCGAACTATCTGCGTGCCGGTCGGCTGAAGCGCATCACGGGCCTGGATCCGGCCAAACCGCTGTTTGTGTTCGCCTCGAACGAGTACAAGCTCGACCAGTCCGATGCGGAGTTTGTGCAGGTGATCCACACGGACGTGTTCCAGCGCGGCATTCTACACCCGAGCGGCCATACGGACTTTTTCGTGAATGGAGGCGTCGTGCAGCCGGGCTGTGATGCGAGCACCATGATGACGACGGGCGAGTGTAACCACAACCGGGCGCCCGAGTACTACGCGGAGTCGATCGCAACGGAGGTGGGATTCTACGGGTATCGGTGTGCGCACTGGTACCTGTACATGCTCGGTATCTGCCGGGGTGGTGGACCCGACGAGCAGGTCGCTATTATGGGAGCGCACACACCCAACACGTAAGTACAAACCGGTAGTCTACGGTCGCGGTGTACTAATGCGCGCGTGCTGCAGCTGTTGAAAGTAAAAGCTTGTCGACATTCAAACGCTAGACGATGAATCTGGATTGTTTCAAAGTCGGCACACGATCAAACGATCATCATCAGCAGAAACCCGTTTCATGGATTTGCAACCATGAAGGTGTGTACCGGTGCACACGAAGATACATTTCATTATTGTCACACCAGTCTGCACTCGCTCATCGGGCTCATTACGCATCACTAATTATCGGTCACGAGAAAAGATTGCATGGTGTAGTAACCGGTCATTTTGAGGAACTCGCTATGCGCACGCACGGTTAAAAGTGAAAGGAATCGCATAACCGGAATCTCCATTCCACCTAGTTGGCGCCTTCCTGGGGGTTTCGTGATACGTCACGCCGTTCAAGACTTCGGAAGTTCATCGTACGCTGGGAAGATCTGTTTTATCTAACTTTTTGCGGGCTTGGAGAAAGTTCTTTGAGGTCGTGATGTCTTGTGTCCTCACGTACATTCTCCAGAAGCATTCGCCCCAAAAGGAATGATTATGCAATTCCATTGCACGGCTCGGCACAGTGGTTTTGATTAAGTTACTGGAAGTATCTCGAAATCTGTACCCACTAACCACATTGCTCTCTCTCTCGCTCTCTCGCTCTCCCTCTCCATGCAGAACTCGAGGTCTCTACTTCCTGACCGTTAACATGATGCCGCCTTATGCAAGAGGAAGAAATTTCACCTTACGCGAAGAGTGCGTAACGTTAAGTAACACCTTTCCTGCGGTGGGCAAAACCCGCTCCGAACTGCGCTGCGGGAACGATATGGTTGGTGTTTGTTTATTAAACCGATTTTCCTTTCCGAAATCACGCGTTTTGAAGCGGTTTTCCACGATTTATTCCGTTTTTTGGAGATACACAACTTATGTCACTTGGTTGGTCGATCACTGGCAAAGCGGAAAGGTCGCACACGGCAATCTGTATCGATCCGTAACACTTACAAGCCTTTTAGGCTTCTCTCAAACCAGCTGTTTTATCTCCGGTTATCTTCACTTTAGGGACACCAAATAAGCACTCCAAGCAGAAGAAAGTAAGGTGATCAATCGAACGAGGTAACACGCACGGAACCGATCGCCCGAACGAGCTGTGGCGAGAGCTGGTCGGAACCGCACCAGACGATGGTTTTAGGGAAACTGGTCGCTCGGTTGGAATGCAGCCGTCTCAGCTCAGCTCACCGATCTCAGATGCGTTTCTTTGCGGAGTTAAGAAACACGAAACCGAAAGGCAAGAGAGAAACTCCACCTTGTGTTGAGTAGTGGGAAAAGAGGTTGGCAAAGCGCCGAGCATTAAGGCAGGGTTCGTTGTGATGATTAATCATTTTAAGAAATTTATTTTAAATAAGCGAGAAAAAACTAGTAGTAGCAGCAAATTATAATAAAATGAAGTTGTAGATGTTAGTTTTATATTTATGTTTAAATAAATATCGATTAAGTTACTATCACAACACGACTAACTAACCCTGCCTTTGCGCTACATTCATTCATTCATGAACACAGTCGCCGAGCAACTGACTAAGGTCGAGTGAACGCGTTCACCAGCCACTCATAATGCATAATAAAACACTTCACACGCTGCCCAGGTAATCGATTGTAAGTTTGAAGTTCATGGAAGCGGACAGGGTTGTTCCGCCTGGCCTCCTTACCTTGGCCATCGATCGGGTGAGCTACGATCACAGCGAAAGCCTTCCAGTTCAATGATAGCAACACCTGATAGTGTAGCACAGTATTGCGTCACGGAACCGATTGGCCGTTGCGAAATATGGGTTCTAGGGAAATTAGTTTGAGTGTGAGAAATGTGTGATAACCTACCATATTAAGGTAATTAAGTTGCATAATAGCTTGCCTCTGTTAGTTAGGGAAACCGTAAAGATTTTATGACTCGAAACGACACACACGAGATTCGTCCTAGATTTGGGATGTCTCTTCATAAAACCATAAACAAAACAGCGAAGACACAGAGACATGTTTGCGATTAGTGCGAATTATATTTCTGTCCCTTGGGTTTTTGGTTTGGTCCTGGCAGTCCCCCGGCTTGGTTGGTCCTATTTGCTTCGGTTGGTTTTGGTGTGACGACTGCTAGTTGCCAATGTTAGCCGATATGGCCGCTAGCTCTTCGCGTAAGGTGAAATTTCTTCCTCTTGCATAAGGCGGCATCATGTTAACGGTCAGGAAGTAGAGACCTCGAGTTCTGCATGGAGAGGGAGAGCGAGAGAGCGAATGAGAGAGAGCAATGTGGTTAGTGGGTACAGATTTCGAGATACTTCCAGTAACTTAATCAAAACCACCGTGCCGAGCCGTGCAATGGAATTGCATAACCATTCCTTTTGGGGCGAATGCTTCTGGAGAATGTACGTGGTGATGCGTAATGAGCCCGATGAGCGAGTGCAGACTGGTGTGACAATAATGAAATGTATCTTCGTGTGCACCGGTACACACCTTCATGGTTGCAAATCCATGAAACGGGTTTCTGCTGATGATGATCGTTTGATCGTGTGCCGACTTTGAAACAATCCAGATTCATCGTCTAGCGTTTGAATGTCGACAAGCTTTTACTTTCAACAGCTGCAGCACGCGCGCATTAGTACACCGCGACCGTAGACTACCGGTTTGTACTTACGTGTTGGGTGTGTGCGCTCCCATAATAGCGACCTGCTCGTCGGGTCCACCACCCCGGCAGATACCGAGCATGTACAGGTACCAGTGCGCACACCGATACCCGTAGAATCCCACCTCCGTTGCGATCGACTCCGCGTAGTACTCGGGCGCCCGGTTGTGGTTACACTCGCCCGTCGTCATCATGGTGCTCGCATCACAGCCCGGCTGCACGACGCCTCCATTCACGAAAAAGTCCGTATGGCCGCTCGGGTGTAGAATGCCGCGCTGGAACACGTCCGTGTGGATCACCTGCACAAACTCCGCATCGGACTGGTCGAGCTTGTACTCGTTCGAGGCGAACACAAACAGCGGTTTGGCCGGATCCAGGCCCGTGATGCGCTTCAGCCGACCGGCACGCAGATAGTTCGCGATCATGCCGGAAGTTTGCCCACCAAGACTGAACCCCACCACGTGGATGTCGTCCAGCGGGATGATACCGCTGTCGATGATGAAATCAAGCAGCTGAGCTGTGCAGTTGGCTACCGTGGGAAGATTCCGTACCGCTTGTAGATAGCAGGGTTCGAGCGCGAGCGGATTATAGTCGACGGAGATAATGTTGAACTCATCGTAGGCGAAGTACGCCGGTCGGATGGTTGGATTTGGTGCGTAGTCACGATGTCCGGTGTAACCGTGGATGAGCACTATCAGGGGACGACCTCGGATAAAGTTTGCCGACACGATCGATTGCGGGTTGAACATGTCCAGCTGGGTGGGATTCTCTTGCGTTTCTCTGCGGAGGTACGAAAATAGGTCAAGGTCAAAGTACTGGAACCCGTAACCGGATCAGTGGTACTAATCAAGAATAGACTATTTGTCAAACATAAATTATACGCGCATTTGGAAGTAGTTTGTCGGTATTTATAGACTAATTTGAAGAGTTCCAAGTCATGATGATGGTTGGACTGATAAGGAACAAGGGGAGAGTGTTTGACGCCATCGCGTCTTTCGAGAACAGTTAAGTGTACTGGAAAGAGGAAACAAGTTTACAAACTATTTTACATGTACCGTAAACTACAAACCCAATGACGTCTAGCGAACTATCAATGAACCATCGCGTCTTACGAGAACACTTAAATGTACTGGAAAGAGGAAACAAGTTTACAAACTATTTTACATGTACCGTAAACTACAAACCCAATGACGTCTAGCGAACTATCAATGAAGGTGCTGAATGCTGCACGTTTCAGTCACCAGACAAAGTCACTTATCAGCAGTTCCCATACGGATCGCGCGTGATACGCGCGTCCTACGATAAGTTCGCCGTGTAAAGCAGTCAATTGCACGCCTCAATGCCGCAGCGATAAGTAGTCACGCTCTAAGCTGCGCGCACCCCCGAAAGGACCATCTCATCCTAAATCACGTGTAGGCAGCCGTGGACAAGTGCATGGCCGCCGGTCGGCAGAATACTTGCCAGTCATGACTGTTGTCTCAAGAGTGTCGTATCGCACACCTATAGCTCCACTTTACTAGCTGGCAGCTCTGTTAGCTTTGGACGGGGCGTTTGGGGAAAATAAAAGCGAACGTGTTCGGTTAGCTCAGGGTCACTATTGAGATCGAGCTGATAGAGCGATGTGGTACTACCGTGGAGTGATGAAGACCGTGTTGCCGGTGATGGTGCTGGTGCTGGTGGGCGCATCCCAAGCCGCCAACATACTGTTCATGTCCGGTGTGCCATCTCCAAGCCATTACATATGGTAAGTAGTCTTAGGAAAGTCTTTCTAATTGCTAGATGAACTTCACCTTCTACTCTCGAATTCGAGGCTGCGACCACTGATGTGGGAGATGGGAAAACGAGGCCATAACGTGACGGTTATCAGTGCCGACGTCGAGAAACCTCCACCCAACGTAACGTACATCCATCTGGAAAACTTCTACAGCACCATGTACAACACCTCGATGCGAGAACAGCTAGACTTCTTCGAGCTGGCCAACGACAGTCCGTTCAAAATGTTGCGACTGTTTGATGAGTTTGGTCTAAACCTGTGCGAAGCGGCCATCAAATCGGAAGGACTTCACTTCCTGCTTGGCTACCCGAAGGACTTCAAGTTTGATCTGTTTGTGAGTGATTACATGATCGGTCCGTGCATACCTTCGATCATTATGCACCGGTTTAAGGGACTACCGTTCATCCCTTCAACGCCGTACAATGCACCCTTTCGGAGCGGGTTTTGCCCACCGCAGGAAAGGTGTTACTTAACGTTACGCACTCGCATTCACCCCAAACAACAGCAAGAAAAAACAAGATCATCATCAGCTGTGTGGTTTTTTTTTTTGGGAAGCGTGGAAGTACGGTGGAAGTGTACCGCGATTAGCCGATCGGTGGATAATTTTTTCACCGAGCAATTGGCCAGTTTCGAGCGTGGAAATAAATAAAGAAAATATGTAACCCACTAGTGTTGTGCGCCCACCGACGAATGTGGATAAGCGAAAGTGTTCGAATATTGTGCTGTGCATAAGCTGTACTCGGCTGGCTCGTCATCGGATTGCATGCGTTGCGCGATACGCATCGAAGACTTCCGACGGTGTGAAGAGAAGGTGTAGGAGCGAGAGTAGGCAACGAAGGAAAAACAAACCGAGCGAGATACAGAGAACGAGAAACCCTGCACGTGTTGAGTGGCGTTTTCGGTGCAATCCAAAATGCAGCAACTTCCGTTCGTATCGATTGGATTCGGTTTCATTTTGCTGGCGGCGTTCCAGAGCATTACGGAAGGTAAACATTGTGCCGAATGAAGGTTTTGCTTACTTTTGCGGTTGAAGGTTACCGTGTTGGCACGTGTTGAGTGGCGTTTTCGGTGCAATCCAAAATGCAGCAACTTCCGTTCGTATCGATTGGATTCGGTTTCATTTTGCTGGCGGCGTTCCAGAGCATTACGGAAGGTAAACATTGTGCCGAATGAAGGTTTTGCTTACTTTTGCGGTTGAAGGTTACCGTGTTGTTTTGATTCGCTTGGGTTAAATGGTAACGTTAATGTTCTGGAATGTTTTCTAATTCATTCGCTATCTCACTGTACGCTAGACCACCTTCAAATGACACAGGACTTTTTCAACCTCGATCGATGCTTGTTAGAACCGGTTTACGTACAAGATATAATTAGAGCTTGATAGGTGCTTCCTGCGGTGCTATAAAAAATTAAGCACATTCTGTGACCTTGGTGGTGTTGTTCGATGAAAAGGACTCACACGAAAAGGATCAGATAAGACGACTAATTAATGTGAGTCTCTATTGATAAAATTTGACACAAGTTTCGAGATAAGTTTTTGCTAAATAAGGCTAAATATGTAATAGACTATATAGTGAGAGTGGTAATTGTTTTATAGCAAAGTCTGACAACAATGCGACACAAATTAAGACAGCAAATTAAGCAATAAAAAATGTCCATTAAATAAGGCATCTCTTGCTGAAATGTTGCTATAAAACGTGACCAAATTCGTTCTTAAAAAAGATACTTTTTTTATAGCAAAGCCATTACTAATTAAAAGATGTAACTTTGAACAAGTTTTCGACACACTGCAGTGCTTGAATATTGCAGGCATTGAGTGAAAACCATGATAAAATGGTGTGATTGCAACTAGGCGGCTCGTATCATAACGAACTGTGTCAACAGTGACAGCCATTCGTCACTGTTTGAAGCTAGACCACGCTAGGTGCGTACCACTAACCCACTAATACTACTGCTACCGTCGCGTAGCCCTTCTTTTTGTGGTCACAGTCAAATACTTGTCACCGAAGCTGGATCGCACCAAACCAATCAACCATTCGATACGCACTTAACACAAACCCAGCTCAGATTAGGTATCCCTCCCAATTTCCCAAAGTCCCAAAGTTTGGAGACTCCCGGGAGACCCTCCTTTTCCTACCGATGGTCACGATTTCTTTCCTTTCAAGGTTAACCGTGAACCTCTCTCCCCACACTGCCCAAAACATACATTGAGACTGTGCCAGTTTTCACTCTCGATCATCGCGATCGTTGATGTAATAGGCGCAACCACAAAAGCGCGTCGTCGCCACCATCGCATACGGGGTTGCCGGATTTCGCTAATAAAACCTTCGCCCAGTCGTCCGGATCCGCCGCCGTGCCCTCGTTTATTTGACGCTTTTGTGTTTTGGCCGTCTGTTTGGGACTTTGGTGAGATTGCGCAACTAGGAAATGCACACGCACCACACCCGCTTTTTCGGGTGAGTGTTTTAGCTTCGGACGAAGGAGAACACACTGACATCAACCTTGGTTGTTAGTTAGTGCCCGCATCCGCACTATCAAACTAGCTGGACGAGCTGACGCAGGGTAATTATCGGTCACGAGAAAAGATTGCATGGTGTAGTAACCGGTCATTTTGAGGAACTCGCTATGCGCACGCACGGTTAAAAGTGAAAGGAATCGCATAACCGGAATCTCCATTCCACCTAGTTGGCGCCTTCCTGGGGGTTTCGTGATACGTCACGCCGTTCAAGACTTCGGAAGTTCATCGTACGCTGGGAAGATCTGTTTTATCTAACTTTTTGCGGGCTTGGAGAAAGTTCTTTGAGGTCGTGACTGTCCCTGTTGCTGGCTGCCTACCTAACTGAGCTAACGGTGCGTTACTGATTCATGCCATCGGTGCATTCGGTGATGCAATCGGTGTGCAATGGAAAAAAAAGAGGCGACGCGATTCACCTGGAAAGGCCGTGAAAGGCCAGCTCGGGCTGCTCCATTCGTTGTAATGCTTCGCACAGCATATGGACTCGTAGACATCCGTACCATAGCGTACCGGCGTACCAGCGCTCGTCTCTGTTGCTGTAATGCGCGCGAACCTCAAGTTATGCTGTAATCGATGATGGTCGTCACTGACCCGGCTACCTTCGGCTGCCATAAAAACGATGCAAATAAACAAGACGACTTAAAGCTAGCTGGCTCGGTTAAATGCCGGCAATTTTTGACGAGCGTTTCTTTGGACAGTTTTTGTTCCACTTGTTTTTGACCCAGTAAGTGTACTTCCTTTGGTTAACCGGGTGAAAGTGTTGTGAAGTGTGTCTGGCACGGTTGGATCATGAATCATGCTCTGCGCGCCGTCGACAGGTCCATGTTGACAGAGGTTGTTAGTGTAGCTTTGTTTTCTTTCTATCGAAAGTAAGCGATGAAAGTCCTCCGGTGGAATGTACAATCGCGAATTTTTAAGTGCCTCTTGTGTTCTTATTTGGCAACTACTTAAACCCGTATGAGGTTATTTAAATATCAAACACCTACATGTTTCACTGTCTTTTGAAGCAATTAACAAGTTACAAACAATGTGCATCATCATTAGATTTCCTTTTGTTTTTACTTTTATTTTTTTCATGCAACAACGACTTACAGCGCGTTGAGCGCCAGTGTGAACGCAACTCGACAAAACAAGAGCAAATTTGTTTCCCACTCTCAATAACGCTCGCCCGCCACTTAATTACGCATTCCAATCGCGCACGTTTCGTCAAAGGTCGGCCGGAATTAGACGTGCTAGTGTTCGCACAGTTTTCGAGCATGGCCCAACAGCCTACAATAGCCTCCAATCGGGGGAATTGATCACGTGCGTCGTCACACACGGCTAGCCACTGCCCCTAGGGGAGGTAACGCGCTGATCTGCTCAGAGTAAGATCAATAATGGGTAGATCATTGGAGAGGCCTGTCAAAAAAAACACGTGCTGAGGTCGTCGCACGACATTGAGAACTGATGTGACAAGGCAAACTATGACAAACGCTTTGTGGGTCGGTTTTGATCAGTGAAATAGACTTTTAAGAAATCGTGAGACTATTTTAAGAAAATCAATTTGAAGTTTTTGCAGATTTGTTTAGGAACAGCACTCTCCGTCCGTCAACTAAGGACTAGCAGCAATCTCTCGTTAAATTATTGGCCACTTTTATTTATGAGTGAAGGATAAGTAGTTCAGATCATGGTACCTCCTTTTCTCAATCAATTGCGTAAGGCTATACACATTTATATGATAGACAAAACATTAATTCCTTTACCATTTACTAACGCATACGCCGCAAACAACGACGTTAACTAGCACACCGACATAACCTTCTTGAAATTCTTCACGACAGCAATTAAATGACATTTCTTTTGCGATTACGATGCACACCGCAGGCAGAGACAGAAAAACGTGAAACGCCCTCCGTGTAAGTGGCCTGCTTAACGATGCGTAATATTCACATGCTTCTGGATTAAACTTATATAACTTAAAGCAATTACCAGGCGCACAGTGATTCGGCCATTAAATCAACTTATCGCATCCACCACTCCCAAGAGCCGGGTCTGGTGAATGAATGTAAGAACACACCGCGTGGCACTGTGTGTCAATAATGTCATTTTTCAACAAACTCATCTCGTAATCATGCTTAACTTATACCCAGGTCCACCCGCTCGTTCTGTGCGAGGCCTCCCGTATGTAGGTCAATTATTACCTTCATGAAAATGGATGGCCAACCGCATCCAGTAACGATCGTTTAGTAGCTGCGACGTTCACTACTCGTCTCAGAAGGGTTGTTGTCGCAATATCAATTCGATCGGACGATCGGTTACGAAGTTGTGCCAATCCCTTCGTGCAGAAAACATCGCTTAGAGCGTCGCTCATCAAACTCGCTTCCCAATGACGGCCACCAGTCTAACAGTGTGTCTAACAGTGTGTCTACTTTTCCTCTCTATTTTACCATCTCCAGCTCAGAAGCAGCAAGAGAACAAAAATGTCTTCAATACCAGCTCGTGTCTCGAGAAGCCTTTCCGTTGTCCCCATCCCAGGATTAAGTTCTATCTCTACACACGCCGCACCCAGCAGAACCCGGAGCTGATAGATGTGCTGAACCCGGAGTCGCTGTACTACACACACTGGAATCCATCGCATCCGGTAAAGATCGTCATTCATGGGTTTGGTGGAGGACGCAATCTGTCCCCGAGTCCGGATATGCGTAAGGCATACTTCACCCGCGGGAACTACAACATTATCATCGTGGACTATGGATCTGCGGTAACGGAACCGTGTCTGAGCCAGATTGAGTGGGCTCCACGGTTTGGGAGTCTTTGTGTTTCGCAGCTGGTGAAGTATATCGCTCATCATCCACGGGGAGTTCCACCGGACGATATGCATCTGATCGGGTACAGTGTTGGGGCACACATTGCTGGGCTAGTGGCGAACCATCTCACACCGAGCGAGGGAAAGTTGGGACGCATTACCGGGCTCGATCCAACGATATTCTTCTACGCTGGGTCCAACAATACACGCGATCTGGATCCATCCGATGCACACTTTGTTGACATCATACACACGGGAGCGGGTATACTAGGCCAATGGAGTCCGGGAGGCCATGCAGATTTTTATGTTAACGGAGGCACAAGCCAGCCGGGTTGTGCCAGTTCTACCATCTTTCGTGAGTAGTTTGTTTTTGCTTTCTCCAGGTGTATAGCCTTGAAACTTAGACGGTTTTCTCTGCTCCACAGAAACGCTTGCATGTGATCACACCAAGGTGACGCCATACTTTATCGAATCGATCAACAGTGAGCGAGGCTTCTGGGCTGGACCTTGTCCAACGCTCATCTCGTATCTGCTCGGTTGGTGCGAACCGAAAGACTCGGACTATGTCCTCATGGGAGAACATCTCTCTCCACAGTGAGTAGCCTTTAATAGCCCTAACTTGAGTTACTTTGATAATAACCTTTTTTTGTGTGTGTTTCTTTCCAGAGCCCGAGGTGTGTTCTACGTAACGACAAACGCAAAACCTCCGTACGCCCGAGGATTCCCCGGCAAAAACCGACGAACGGCTAAAACTTCCGAATACAGTGGCGTCCGGCGGAAGTAAACCGCCCCCAAAATGGTGAAAACAAATCATCAAAAGCTTACTGGTTGTGATAAAGCGCCTGGCAGAAGAACTATTTCGTTTTGCCTGTAACCGGTGTGTCCATATTTCATCGCCCCCTTCAAGCAAGCTACAAGCTGCCCCCGGGGGTGACAAGCAACAACCACCTGCCAACAGATCCATCATGACATCATCCTAATGAATGTGTGAGTGTGTGAAGGAAATTTAATTTTCTCACCACACAAAGAACGCATATGAAGTAAAAAGCAGCAAACTAAATCATCGACAAGTAATTAAGAAGCATCAGAGAAGTGGGTAGTATTAATAGCGATAGGTTTGATAGGATCGTGTAGCTTAAGACACACTGTACATAGTAGGAAGAAGCTTCAGCTTGATCGTCGCCATTCTACAGCGACTCGAGCTAAGCAAAAAAAGAGCCTCCGAGATCGTTAACCTTCGTGAGTTTAGAACGAATTTCGTGTGGCCAACGCGGTCCACACATTAGCTACGGTAGCACCATTAAAAGCCTCATCAAGCGTTGGTGTGACGTAGGAGAAGAACCTCGTACGCGGTACGTCAAAGAGAATCGAGCGTAGGATTAGTGTAGTGTACATAGATAATGGTATTCACGGCAACAAGGATATTAGTGAAGGGAAACCAAGCGATAGCGCGTCATTTCGGATACGGGAACACATACAGTAAAGCAATAAAGCGGCTGGCCTATTCGGGGTTGATTCATTTCAACAGTTTAAATATACGCACTTTTATTTGGATGTGTGTGTGTGTTTTGTTGTTGTTTGTTTTACTATAACGAGAGCATGTGTATAGGTGAGCGAGAGAGTTTTCTAGTGGATCGTCTCTTCTGGTAGTGGTAAATCCCCAGCTAACCAGCACTCGCACACGCACGCAATTTCCGTTTCTTCACTCTCGTTAGTAGGTGGTAAGTTTCATACACATCGCTAAACGCTATTGCCAAGAAGGAATACTTAACTATTAAATGTCGTAATCATATTTTGTGTGTGTTTGTGTGGCTGTTGAGTGCTTTCGAACGAGTGATCTTCCTTCCGATCCTTAACCGACACACGGCGCCATATTTCTACTGCCTGCCTGCTCCGCTTAGTAATTACGATGATTGATTATGATGCGATTATAACAGCGAGACGACGTTTTACTTATTACTGTGGAGCTGCTCTTTCACAGGTCATTTAAATATTCGTTACCTTAGCAAACGTTCGCTTATAGAGAGCGAGCGAAAGGGATAAATACATGGTAGTGTTTTTTTTGCATTGCTCCTTCCTGCTCTCTGCACCGATCTGTGTGTATATTTATATACGCGTACAGGTGTATAGGGTAATGTCCTAGGGTTGGTTTGCGTTTTGTATATATGCAATGTACAAGAGACTGCTTCGACCATTTTTTGTAGTACGCCTCGCAGATATATTTACTATTCAACGTTTACAACTATTTATATATTTATGTAGTAGATCGCCCCCATTATACTCTTTTTGAGGAGCCCGGAAGCCAACTACTATTTACTATAATACTTTAAGTACAATGCTGCTATGCTGCTACTTCGGAAAACAACGAAATTACAACTATACGAACCGACCCCTGCTTGGGATCGGTCCGGTTGGTTTGCGATGATGTTTTGCGTAATATTCTTGTATTGTTGTGTTTGTGGGTAATGAGATTATTGGGTGTCCCTATATTCTCGTCCACTGCTATCTGCCCACTGTCAACCCGCCATATATATATTCTTTTATTTTTGGTTACTGGAACCGATAACTACTGCACTGGTTCCAGATACGTTTTTTTGCGTATATACTTTTCAATTTAACAACAACAGCTAGAACGACATCCGTTTTCCGGTTTTGGAAAGCCCGGTAAAGAAATTCAGTTCAACATAACGAACAAACGCACCCTCACATTTATAATATACGAGTCTCAACAATTATCTCTGAATGTAGTGTGTTTTGCGTTGGCTATTTTTGTTTTGCTAGAGAATTTCTTTATAATAACACAACTACAGCCTTAATCATAGCGCTACGCGAGCCAGCACTCACGCGCACACATTCGCATTTACGTTTGGGAAGGATACACTACCAGAAAGGGAGGATGAAACAACTGCTGATTGTCATCCTGATAATAGTGCGTGTGTACTCGGTGTGTACTCACGGGTACAGGTGTTCAGCTACCGTTAACCGTTAACCCGACGTGCAGTCGAGCGAACTGTGTTGGAGCCTACACTTTTATGGCCTACACTACGTGTTCTGCTCTGCCGAGAGAGTGTTGTGGTTGTGCTAGAGCGAGTGGACATAACGTCCCCTTCTTATCAACGGGCGGGATTTACTTTTTTACAACTTTTGATTTTGTTTGGTCAAATAGTGCTGGAGGGCAAAAACTGAGAACTCATGTACAGTGTCACTGACAGCTGTCAGTGTACTAACGCTAAATAGTAGGTGACAAAAACCGGGTTGGATAGGGAAGTTGGGGGATAGGGATATGTTGTGGTGTGTGGTACAGAACAAGAGGGAACTAAGAACCTACCTACTGTCACTAAAATTTCAATTGATCGCGTATAGGGGTCACGTTTCCGTAAGAGATATTTTGTTCAAAGTGTTTTGTTTTCCGTTCCGTTCCGTTCGAAATCATATCGTGTTATTATTGTATACACTACATACCATATTTCCCAACTCTAGCATTATTAATACCCGTTTGTTGGATGATTCTTCTACAAACTTTCTTTGGTCGCTGTACCAATACACACACACACACAGAGCGAGATTTGGGCATGGACAGACGGCCCGAAGTTCGACTTCGCTAGGTATTTACAATCTTAGCCAAGTAGTAGTAGTACACCGGTGTCTTTTACAATAATCGACGCCACAGTTTTACCTCGGTCCTAGCAAAACTCGAAACTGTGCGGCAAAGGATCGTAATGAGGGCCTTCATAGTTTGTGGTTTTTTGTTTTGCGCTTTTGAATATCCCGATCTGCTCCCGTAGGACTCCTGTCGACCAATGTTTTGAATGCCTAATCAGATGATTTCAACCAATATCCTCCCAAGCAATCGTTTCCCGCCGTATCGGTGTTACACGACCGAAGCATCAACCGGTGCCCGGTCGGTACTACTAATTTAGGTTTCACTTCGTATTTGCAACGATTTAAACTTTTGTTGATGAGCTGTTTAATTCACTACTATCACTGCAACGTGGCTTAGCACTAGATTTGGTTTGTTTACCTTACTAACGAACCTTACTGACTAGCGTTGTTTTATTATTGTTTCACTGTCACATTCGCAGTACGATCCCCGGGGTACCCCGGGTATCGAACGTATCTGCAGCTTACTCTAAACTCAGGACTCAATTTACAAACCTACATCCTTTTTTGTTGACCAAGCTTGTGCGCTTAGCTTAGCTGCTCGGTTATAGTACACCTTACACTCGTTAAAATATCCAATTAACTAACCAACCAAAACGAAAAGCCACGAAGCCTAGCTCGCCTAAACCTACGTTTTCGGATGGGGTCTCCCTCAGTCCGCGCCGTCTTCCGGCCACCTTCCGTTTATTATTGTCGCCACAGCCTTTGAGAGTGAGTTGACACACCTCAAATGTAACTCTTCCTCCGTCGTCGAAAACAAGAAAAAATAATTATATAATTACACGATTAGCTACACACGTACAGACACACACACAGTACATTGCCACCATCGGATCCGGGGTGCTTAAGAAGAGCTTATGATGCGCGCAATAAAGAGGAACGCAATAATCAACGCACCAAACTGCTCGTTCATTAGCAAAGGTTCGTTCAACTTTGAACCAATGTTTGTGTTAATTTCCTCGCGTCGAAACTTATGTATACTGAACCATGAACCAGGTGTCAGTGGTGGACACTCGTTCGCAATTGACACTTTGTTTTGTTTGCTGTGGTTAGTAGACGTACACGTTGTTTACGTTTCGCTGCATGTCAGTTGGAGGCAAATATTCATTTTTTTGTTTTCGATAGGTTAAATTATGTGCAGGAATTCTTTTTCTTGGCTTAACAGCTTTACCATTTATGACTTCCGGGAGATGATTTACCCGTAGCAAGATAGCTAGTTCTTGGTACAAGTTGCAATGCAATCCCCCATCAAGTCAAGTATGTAAGGTCATTAAGCCAAGAAGAGGATGAAGAATTCGTACTTCTAAGATTGATTGTTGCTCCTGTCCAGTACGTACACACGTTCCATTATAACACCTGCAAGGCTCAAGCTCCCGATCCTGATACACATCTTCCATCTCACACGTTCATCTGATTGTAGCGATAATATCGCTAGCGAAAGAAACAGAGGACTTAACTCTTACTCAGTGCGTTTGCCTTATCAGTTGTATCGTGTCTGTTTGTGTGTGTGTTGGTTGCATCGTCAGTACTCCCTGCGGCAGTATTCAATAGGTGTTTGGGTTTACGATAATATATTATTTATGACGCGCCTGTCTGTATACTAATATGTCAGTTTGGTGTGTATGTACACTCGTCGTTTGTTTTGTAAATACAATATGCATCTTTTGCTATTTGTTTTTATAGGTATTTGTTAGTTACTATCTAGTGTTGTAATTGCTTAAGCAGGGTTAATTTTTATTTGTATTTCAGTTGTTTTTCCTTTAGCGTGTTCCACCTTTCAACTTGCCCTCACAACAGTGAGACATTACATTGCAAAAAGTTAATGATTGCAACGTTGCGATAAAACAGAAGAGAAAACCCAGAGACCAAAACAAAAACAACTTTGAACAACTTTGTAGATTGTGTTTGCTGTGCATGCCTAGTTCATGCTAAATGTTACGGTTTTCTTCATGCGAGCAGGTCAGTAGGTACGCTCTGTGGGATTTCCGTGTAAGTACGTGTCCCTCGCTTCCGGCTGTACCGTTTCCTCGCTGATGGCGTCCGGGTAGGCGAACGGATTGTTGGCAACGTGCTGCTGTACCGCACCGTACGATACCGTCTTGGTGGCGTTGATCTGTGCCGAAGGATCCATCATTCCGCCCGCTGTGCCACCGTCACCTGCGTCGTTGAAGGTTGTTTCCTTCTCGTAACCGGATCCTACCGGATCCCAGGCTCGTTGCTCTTCTACCGTCGGTTCGGCCCATGGTTGTAGCTCACCGGACGCAAATATGGCGTAAAAGGTGATGCCCACCAGATGTACTGTGGCCGCTATCGTGAACACTGTTGACCAGCAGGATTTGGGCTGAAAGTGAAGGAGGCACAGTTACAGAACTGCAAAAGAGAATCTGGACTCGGACTCGAAACTATAAACTGAGCTTCGTAACGCGCTCCGATTACCTAAAATGATTGACTCTACATGAAAGCAGCAGTAAATATTTGCATCCCTTTCAATTGCTTGTTTGGATGGTAACAAAACACACGCGAAAAACAAAACCACAACAGTTGATTCAGCAAAATGCAACTCACAACAGCATAACAAAAAAAAGCAACCATTTTCCCTTCCAAACCGACAACAATAGCCCAGGATTGAAAGCCGTCGTCGGCGTTTGTGCGAGAAAACTGTCGACGCGGCAAAAATCACATCCCTTGGCTACGGTTGCTATGCGAAAGGCGAACATAACATCCATCTCACTCACACACCACCACTGCTATCCTGACAGTTGTACAGTTTCAAGATTTTAAAAGCCATATCCTTTCCCGGATTTCTAGACGAGTGCTCCGAGAGGATACAGTCGGAGGGCGGCAAACACTCTACTCCTGCTACGCCACTAGAGCACAGCGTAGGGTTTCGCTTTGTTCGCTCCGTTCGGTTTTTGTTCAAAGTCATCGGCCGTGTAACATCGTAACAAATTTAATTTATTTCATTGAATCAGCTTGCACCTTAAAATGCAAAACAAGGGAAGCGGCGCTGGTGTTGAGCAATTTTACCGACGGGAAGCTGCGTGACTTCGATATCGATTCAGCGCCACGCTATTAATGCATTACATGTGCACAATCGGATTAGTAGAGCCGAAGCGTTTCCCTACGGGCGGCAATTCGCTACCACCGACTTACCTGCCCCCGTGTAAGGTGGTCTATCGCGATAGGACAGATCAGGCCCGCTATCGTACCGATGCCGTTGGACATTCCCATCAGAATACTGGCGTAGCGTGGCGCAATGTCCAGATGATTGACGTTGTAACCGGATATGGCGAACCCGCTGAAGGCAACACCCAGCGTCAGTGCCGTCACTGCACCCATCTGTGGAGATATACGAGCAGTGTTTGGAGTCAGATAAAACGTTGCATCGCCCCAAACTTTCGCGATAATACTTACAGGACTGGTGGCATGTGCTACGACCAGGAAGAACAACCCTTCAAGCCCAAATCCACCGCAGTTGAACAGCTTCCGCACATTGGTAGTCGTCAAGATGCCCGACTTTCGGATGTGATCGGCCAACATACCGCCGAACGGTACGATGATCGTCATGAGTAGATGTGGAAGTGCTCCCAGCAATCCCGTCTACCCGAAGCAAAGAAATCATTTTAATCTTTAAACCGTACACTTTACACACACACACACACACACGAATCCTTTACCTCTTCAATTCGGAAGTCGAACGAATGCTTCAGGTAAGCGCTCTGGTACAGCACCAGCAGATAGAAGTTCCACGAGCGGCAAAAGTTCGCCACAATGATCGCGTACACGGGCATCGACGTTAGGAAGTGACGCCACGGGGTCGTCGCTATGGTCGGCATCGGCAGCTGTACCGATTCGCCGAGCGACTTTTCGATGTACTTCAGCTCCTTCACGGAGATGGTTGGATGTTGGCGCGGCTTCTCGAACGATAACCACAGCCAAAAGCAGTACCAGATCAGTCCCATCACACCGTAGAAGTAGAACGGTGCGTGCCAGCTAATCGAACCGGTCAGAATGCCGGACATTGGCATACCTATCACGACACCGGCGTACGAACCGCTGAATGCCATCGTTGCGAGCCGCGACCGTTCGAGTGGTGGGGCCCAGAAGCGCCAGATACCGTGACAGGCGGGATACGTTACACCCTGGAACCGGAAAGGGAACGGTTGTATGGCTGCAAATGTCTGGAAAGTTTCGAAAAGCGACGCTTTGGAACTTACCTCCACCAGACCCTGCAGGACGCGTACCAGAATGACGACGGTCGGATGCAGCATCATGGCGCCCGGGACGAGCAGATTGAGGAAGGCCGAGATAGCGATGGCCGTACCGAAGATACGGTTGGCCGGGAACATGGAGGCTAGGAAACCGCCCGGCACTTGCGTTACCAGGTAGCCCCAGAAGAAAGACGAATCGACGGCACTCTCCATCGCGACGGTCCAGTTGTATTTCACCGACTGAAATTGTATTTGAAGATTTATTGGAGTTAGGATGGATACTTTCTGGATATGAGATTTTATATCAGGAAATAGTTTCTTCCTGAATCTTAACGCTTTTAAATCCAAAGGGAGTGTCTTGAATATCTTGAGAACTTACTAAGTTTTTTCCTTGTGGATATATACTATTTGACATTACTCTATGACAGCGCACGACACCGATAGAGAATGACGCTAGCTGTCATCTTTCAGTAGCTTAGAACGTTTGCTTCTTCGCATATCTTGAAGCGATTCCTGAACCTCAATTCACATTCTAGTAAATCTTCAATTCCTCAACGCACTGTCATCGTATTTCCATAAAAAACGCCATAAAGTTAAAGTAAAAATATGGCCATTTCCCGTTTGTTAAATCGAGCCAATGCAACCGGAAGTCGAGCGTACTGCCTTATACGCAACACACAATAGTATCCTCTCCCGAGAACTCAAACTCATTCGCAACGACAAACGTCAAGCATACAAACAACAAAAAATCTTGAAACGACATCCGTTAACGCATCACGCTCTTGCGCTCTTCACAGCGTGGCGTCGATGAGGTTTTCTCCCGGGCCGGGGGTTTTGTTGTCATTTTCTCGCTCTTTATGCTCGTTTCCGGCTTTTCCGGTCTGGGACTTCTTTATCCGTGCTCTCCCACCACGATCAACCACTACTGCCGATGGTATCAGTACACGCGGCGTCCCCGTTTTTCGATGGCGACGAACTCTTCCAGCCTGGACCTTTTTGTTGGCTGATCCTGGCCGTCCCTACCGCCCAATGACTCATGAATAAAAAATTATCATCTTTTGTCGTCGCATTTCTAATAAATGCTTCCATTATGTTTGACTCCATAAAATTTCCCATATTTTCCTGATTTACTTCTCGCACCATCGCACCATCTCCCACCCAGAATTCCACCGAGGGTTTTCGGTCATTCGTCCAGAAAACGGATGTCGATGAAATGTCGCTGTGTGCGAACTCATCGTTATCTATTGCTTACCGGTTGAATGATCTCTAGCTCGGGGAGGGAGGAAGCGGCCTTGACTGCTCATTTTGCCTGTTCATTATACTTTATTTACGTGCACACACGCGGAGGTATCGATAGCCGAATTATTTCATTGTGAAGAATAAAAGAGCTCCCACCATTTGATTCTAATGCTTATTGTCGTTTCGGAAGGTTCCAACAACCATAGTAAAAGCCTAATAATTACGGTGTGATATTGGTGGGTAGAAGTTGGGGACATCCATCCACCTAAAGACCTCCAAACAGGAGCTCCCACAAAAAGGACTCCCGATTCTGGTACGTGACAAAATGAAGTAAATATCGTTGCGGGTTCTCCGGACGTAAAAAAAACACACAATTTGCCCATCATGCAGTGCGTGGCGAAATTATAATCGAAACATGCCGATCGGCAGGATAGGGACATCACCAATAAAAAGGGACATCGCATGGGACACGTGCCCGACCGGGGATGAATAATTACGCGGAGTCGCTCACGTGGAATAGTCGCTTAATGGAACACGTGCAAATTGCCGTGCCGGAAGTTAAGGTACAGTACCAGATTTCGTCACTCTCTCTCACACTCACACACACTTACCCCATTTTCGAACTGCAGCTTGGCCATGCCCATGTTACAGCGCATGCCAAACGAAATGATAAAGCCAAGGCAGGTCATCAGTGAGATCGTGTAGCGGGTCGTCTTGATGCAGGGACACTCGGCTCGGACGTACTTGTCGACGTGGCGCAACGGTGGCCGCTCAATTTCCTCGAACGACATCGGCGAGTCGTTGCCGCCGGTGTCTGCCTGGTAGGCGCCACCGACAGCCGCCCCGTCCATCTGGTCGTAGCCGTGTTTGGGCATTTCGAACTTTTCGAACCCAACTCTGGAAAGAAGTAGATTTAAAGAGAAATTTTATGATATTAAGGAATTTATTATACAGTGTTATAAAAATTAGGAAGATTGACTCCACTCTGGATATAAGATATATTTGGTGAGACATCTCACTCAACTGTTATACACTCTTAAACAACTTAACTAAGCTTCGGTTTACATCTCCAATCAAATATAGAACGTTTTGCTCAGCATCAACACACTCCTTTCGCCAACACGTCCCAACACTCAGTAGTCGGCTGTCAGCAAAATACGTTTCGCGCCCAAATATAATTGAGAAAATGAAATTAAATGAAAAAGACCCACTTAATGTCATTTCCATGCGCGCACACACCGACGTCTTGGGCGCGCGAAACCGTTTGCTGGCGCTTCTTTAGCATCCTTTACCCGAGAGTGCCGGAGAGTACTCAGCCGTCCTTGTGGCGTGAAAAGATGCCAGACAACGACGTTTTTCCCTGCAAGTGGAGCATAATGGAAGCGAAGATCCGCCCAAACCCAGCACACAACTTTGATGTAAATTTGCTCCCACGCTGAGTGGTCCCGGTGGGAGATGATAAACGGCGTCGGTCTCAAACTATCTCGACACAGTAGGGTATCAAGAAACCTTCGCAAAACGACGGCAGGAATGAATCGCTGAAGACAATCGCTGGTTCCACTGTAATTGATAATTTGTCCACCTCAAACGAACCACACTCAAATACCTCGAGAAGAACGGTTCGTTAGCGGCAATGGATTGTCTGTATGAATCATTCCTACCGGCGACTGTTGGAGAGGACTTCTTACAACTCCAATAAAACCTCCTAGTCGCCCGATATGATTCACTGCTTCGCTCAGCGCACTCTAAAATCAGGCTCCCACTTACCCACAACAAATTGTGTCCCTTACACAGTTTACGATGCGTCATAAATCGTGAAATACTTCTGCCCTGCAAGCAACCAAACGTGTGCCAACTCTATTGCTGGCATAAAAAATAATTGATTTGATAAATGTCACCCAATTCTTGCCGCTGCACTGTTCGCCGGGAGCCCGTCGGCATAAACCATGATGGCGACCGAAATAAAGTTATCCTTTTTGTGTGCCAGCTCTTCAACTTCGACTAGACTCTCCTGTTAGAATATGACGTTTTTGTGTTTTTCCTTCCTGATTTTATGAGATTTATAAGAAGAGACGAACAAATCAGGGGGGAAATACTCTGCCTAGAGAAGAAGGACAAACCGGCTGGCAGGAATTATCGTTGACAAACATAATTAAGTTACTTTCTCGGGGTTTGATAATATTGTTTACTAATATCCGCTTTCAAGAGTGCTCCGGGATGCTGCTCCCTTCATTTGGAACAAGGGCGATGAGCTGGCGAAACGTTTTCGGCGGCCAAATTTCGATGCCACGATGATGAAATTGAATTTCCGGTTTGACCGTATCATCCACAACAAAGATGGTGGTCATTTGTGCTGACGCGATGACTATCGGGGCGATCTTTTGTTGGTGAAGCAGCTTAACGGTGGTGGATATTAATCCGGGAATAACTTCACCAGTGCTTTCCGTTGTATGATTGATTACATTCAAACGAGAGAAGAAGCAAGGATAAATATGGAGTAGTGGAGATCAATGAGCAAGTGAAATGATGACTTAGGTCGTGACGTCTTGTTTGTATTCTTGACAACCACAAACTCTAATGCCATACAGCTTATGTTAGTTTGAAATGTTTCAAAATACGAAACAATTATTTCATCTATTATTTCACACTACAATTTAAGACTTCAATGTCCACATTGATGTTGAAAAGCTACATTCCATCGGCCATAATCGAAATTTATTACCCAAAACAGAGCACCAACACGATGTGTATGCACATCAACTCAGCATGCAAATAAAGTCCTTCTCACCATTGCCATCAACCCCAACCGCTATCTTCCAGCACATAAATATCAATTTCACCGTCAAGCACGTGTCTTTCCCGACACCAAAACCCAATCCCATCCCGTCGGAGATAGCAACCTACCTCATCTGGCTGCAGAAGCTACCGCTTTTTGGGATGAAAATTAATGAAATCGCTTTTCAAGCATTTTTAATTTAAATTTGTCAGCACTTCAAACGATTGAACGGTTGTGTGGCGAGAGCGTCGGGGGCGTTGACGGTGACTTCAGGCCAGCTTCTCGCCAGCAAATCCCGATATCCTAAGCTCGGCACGCACCGAGACGCCCCCGAGACGGGCATGATTGAAATCCAATTCTCCGTAAATATCATTTACAATTCTTCCGAGACTTAGCGTTTAATTCACCCTGATTTTCTCCTGAGCGCTTTGGTTACCTTTGCCGGCTTTACTGTGTTCAAGGTGTGTGCGTGTTTTTTTGCGTGTGATTCGGTGTGTGATTGTAACGTGATCCCGGAGCTCCGTCCGTCGTCTGCGGGATTACCCCGATGAGCTGGGAATTTGTCCATTTTTGCGGAGCGAAAATGCTATAATCTTCCAAGGATTCGGAGGTTTGTGGGTTTGGATTGGGAAGTTGTAAAGAATGGGGCTCAATGTAAGCAAACTTATTATGCTAAACGATTAGATTGTTTTCTCATGATTCTTCTGGCAAGGAAATTGACACTTTTTCTGATTTTCCCTTTGCGTACTAAACATTGAAACACATGAACAACTCTTAAATTGGACAACTCTTTTATAGCATCAAGTTGAATGTAAACTAACATTAAAAATTCTTGTAGTAACAGATTCAGATTCAATTTTCACTATCAACCAAACCCAAGCTCAGGATCAACAGGTGACCAGGAATAAAAGGTGGTCAATCCAAATCAAAAGAATGTCCCATCCCTAGTAAACGCGTCAACCTTTTTCACCGACACCGACAACGAAGGTGAATATTTGATGAAACGAACACCAGCACACCCGTTCCAAACCTTAGAGCGCAACTGAAATTCATACGTCCTCAGGGAGTTTTGTGGTGAAACTTTTATGATTATAGCTCGTGGTGGTTCCCGGTTTCCCCTGGTGGCTAGAACCGTGAAGTTGTGTTGATTCGCTTGTTATGTTAGTGATTTGATTTTGGTGCCTGCGAGTACGAGTAGGGAAAACGAAACTGTGGAGATTTTCAAAGGAACTCCGTTGAAGGGGTGTGTTTGTGTTGTTGCGTGGGAAAGAAATACATAATTTATGTTATTAACTGGTAACAATCCGCTTTTCCCTCTGCGTTATGTGTTGTTACTACTTATGGAGGGTTGTGCTCGGTTGGTGATAAGCGTTTCGGGAAGCCTAGAAGGTAATTGACGATATCAAACGGTGCTGTTTCTGGCTAATTGGTGCATTGGCTACGTTTCCTAGCAATCGTCGTGACAAAAGGACTTGGTAGAAATTCTTGGAGGTCCTACACAATTTGTACAGCTTCATTTCCGAATGCTTGAAGTTCATCTCGCAACGAACAGAATGCTGTCAAGCATTTCTACAACGAAATCCCTCATAAATGTTTCTCCAAATTTAATATTACGCTCTTATCTAGCTGCTGTATCCACTCCCTCAAAGTAAATAAAAACACCTACAAACAATAGTTGCAGTGAACCGAGAGCCACCACTGGATCATCCGGACAGTAACAGGGACAGAAGCACAAAGATAAATAAAGCCATCCCAAGCCCCTGAGATCCAGCCACGATAGAGGATGCGAAATGAGAAATGTTATTAAAAATCTGACTACCGGTTGGGTGAGTTTTGGTGTAAACATCGGTTCTCTCCACAGCACGCCGGTAAGTCAAACATTTGCTTAAAAGCTATTAAAATCCCAACGCAAAATGGGAGTTACCACGATGGATTCTCTTCATGGCGGACTTCCATCTACCGAAACTGTTACATCTCGAAGTCTAGTCGAAGCGAGAACAATTTCATTCTTTCTCCAGACGCAAGAACAAGAGATATGCAAATAAATTTAATTTCTAAATTATGGATCATATCAATATTTGGCGTAGCGGGCCCTCCCGTGTACGACATTACTGTAAACATTAATAACCCCAGTGGAAAAACAAAACTGTTGAGGGTTAAGTGAGTGGTTTATTTGCGAGTGGTTTTCGGATTTCGTTTGCAATCCCTCGCTCTCTCAATTTCTCCCAAGAGACTCGAACTCCCAACTCGAAGGACCGTCCTCTAGAGACCAATATTTTGGTCTTGCGGAGATTCACTGTATCGGAAACTGTAACGGATATCAATCAAAATTAGATAAGCCTATCGACGTATGTCATCAAGCCAGTGTGAGCTCCGGAAAATACACTTTGAAGGTCACATCACGTCTACCCCTAGGAAAGATCTCCAACAAACCAAATATACAAGCACACAGAGCGGGACTCCTTATCTGACTTGGTTCATCATTCGATTAAGCCTTTCATTGTACCGCGATGATTGAATTTCCGGTTGAAGTACTTCCATCGATTTGAGCGGGGCTGGACCGGGGCTTTAATGAAGTTTTGATTGATGGAAGTTTTGGTGGGCGCGTGGGATTCGCAGTTCATTAAAAAAGGATTTATGAACTTGCTATAAAAAGAGAGTGAGCGAAAATGCTTGCAGCTTCCTGGCTGGAGTGCTGCAGAAACTCTCCAAAACTCACCTCGATTGGCCAATCGTTTTGTTGCTAAACAACAGCACGAAATGAGGCTTTTTATTATTTTTGTTTTATTCCCTCTCTCTCTCTTTCTATTGCCCTCTTTCCAACTAAAAGAAAATACAAATGGGCAAGAAAAACGCAAGCACTTATTTATTCATTAAACGGTAATCGTTCGTGCGAAATTGAATTTCCTTCCTATTACGGTGTCGCTTTACTATACCCCTGCAAGGTAGGCAATCCGGTTGTCATGCTCGGGCTTTTTTTGCCCTGTTTTTCTCTGCTGCACGCTCTATCTAATTATCAGACTACTACGATCTGCCCATCTTTCTGTCCGTGCCTGTGTGGCGCCACACTGGATTCGTGACCGAAAGCGGATGCGGAACAAACATCACACAGCCCGAGCGCACAGTAAAGTGCAAAGATAGAGTCAGTCCATTTCTCCGGCCATGCCGCCACAAAGTCTGGTCGGCTGTGATTTTTTTTTTTTGTTGATGCTGCTCTCTCTCTCGCCCTTCTCTCGTGCTCGGTTGCCATCGACGACCGGCCAATTCGCATTCGAGGGGCTTCAAGGCTTCCTGGTGGACGTGGTAAATAACGAATGCGAGACCGGAATCTTCCTCGTCGACAAAGATAAGAGGGAATCACAGTCGGCACGGGTCAGAACCATCCGAAACGGGAGGAAAACAGCAAAAGCAATCATTAAAAATAGCTGTTAAAAGATTGAATCGCCCAGATTACGAAACATAATAGAAGCTCCAGTTTGGTAGATTCTATGGCCAAACGATTTCTTTGGTGATCTCTTAAGAAAGTAGCATTAGTTGTTATTGTTTTCTCATGCTTCCTTGTTCGGGACTGTCCGGGTTCACCCATACCAGGGAGCGCAAGGTAAATATTGTGTATGTAACAACTGAAGAGGGTTCCACAATCGTAGTTTGACGTTTAATAGTTGTGGTCCCCGAAATTCTTCCAAATAAATCGTCAAGATCTGTCAATCATAGCAGAATGAAGCTCCTGTAGCATGAAGCTTCTTATGAAGAACTTCCAATATCGCTAACCGATTGAACATCGAAGACTTACGCAAAAAAAAAAATCGGAAAATCTTCACGCAAACAAAACACATACAACAGAAATGGGAAATGCTCAAGGAAAAATAGAAATGTAATAAAACCGATACATGACCCGTAAGTCCTCGCCCCGTTCGATGGGAGGGAAAAGAAAAACAGCAATCAAATGAATTGGCAGGATTGATATGCTTTCCCCTTTCGCTTTCAACAACGCACACGGAAGAAGCGCCCGAAGATTGGGAAGCAGCGAAAACTCGGGGGTAAAAACATAAACATTCGTCAGGAAACGGGTGATGTTCGGAGGGGGCCTGTCAGCGAGAGGATTTTTGCAAACAACCATTCCCGTCTAATCCCGTCGAATCCTTGCGAAGTGGCGAGACTCTGTGTACCGAAACCCCTCGTACAAGAAGTACAAGACTCGTGTCCCTCACCGAAGTCCACCACAAACATTTGGAAGTTTGTGTCTTTACGCTCGGATATTCACCAGGGGAGTCTTTAGGGGACCAAAACTCGGGCAAGATTTACCCTTTCCGAAGTGCAACAAATAAAAACCCGTTCGTTTAATGGTCGCCGTACGCTTAAAGGACAACAGAATTGCGTCAAAGCCACCGTATCGTGCTGATTATTGTTTCGTAATGATGTAATTTAAAGTCATTTCTCAAATGAACAACACAGAACCCGATACGAACACTAGGCTCCTGATGACGGGTGTTGATTTATTGCGTTTTTTTGGTGGAGAAACAACCCAAAAAAAAAACCTAAGCGAAACCTCCCAAGAAAACTGAACCGTCGCCGGGATCCACTTTGCGCGCTGAAATATTGGGACAAATCCGTTGAAATTCAATTCCTGTGCGCGAAGAAGCCGGCTAGCGGAATTTCTAAATAATGGCAATTTTTCATACCACCACAGTCTTCAAAGGAACGAGAGAACGGGCCACGTGATAAGGGACAAAACCCGGCGAAACCTCATATCGATTGTCGATTGTCGAGACGACAACACTTACGGAGCAAAATCGATCCCTGAATCGGGCGGCGGAAGTGCATTATTCACGATGGAGAGAACCTCGGCCCAGGGAAACCTTCCAACGGCCGACCAAAGTGTATTGAAATCTCAAGATACGCTTCAAGAGTGAAAGCGAAACGTGACAATCGAGCCGCGTGCCGTATTTGTACACAATATTCGACGATTCGACGAACGCCGTTTTGCAATCAAACATTGTAATGTGTGGCACGGGGTCGGCAATTGTTTGGGAAAAATGGAAGGTAATGGAATTTTGAATGCTGCCAGTGGTTGCGAAGGAAACCTGAATATTCCAATACTGGTGTCTTGAATATTTTTCAGATATTCGAATTCTTTGAGATATTCCCCGAAAAGCTCAACATTTATTAGTTTGACAATTCTTTTTTCCCCTTCTTCCATACTATCAACTCTAATTATCGTCTTAACGCCTTGCTCTCACCATCATTACAACAAGGACAATAACTTGCTCATCGCACCAAACCTCACCAACCCCCAAAGACTTTTCCATCAATCATTTACACTAATCATGCAGCTACCAGAAAAGCATCTTTACGACCAAAACGCCAAGGGGTTAAACGGTTCTAATTACTTTAACGAATAACGGCCTTCCGACAGATTTCCAACCCCCAAAACACGACGTTCACCAAGGGAAGATTTCAGGAACAGCGCGCGCCTGACATTTCCTGCTCTCACATGACGTTCAGCTCACACACTCTACTTAGTGCGTTAAACAACAGCAAAAGGACAGGACAATGGTGCTAAAATCTCTCAGCTCATCACCTTCTGGACTCTGGGTCGTACTCGATTCAAATTAAGATCATTTATCGGACCGAAAATGACTCTGGCATAATTTAGTCATTACTGCCATTTTTATGTGTCGCTTCCGTGTGCGTGTCCGGACACAGATAGCGTGCTCCCTTTCGTTTTCTTTTTTTTTTGTGTGCTTTGTTTTGTTTATCCCGGTTGTCATCGCCGTGTCTCACCCCAGTTCCACTATCCGTTAGGATCGGCTTTCAGAAGCAATTTCCTGAGATTTCGCCACTTTTGTTTATTTATCGTGCGACTCTTCTGTCAAGGGGGACAGTTCCTTCATTGACAGTTATCAGATTCGGTTTCCCTCCTGTCTGGCTAGGGTCAGTCAGGATCAACAATCATCTCCGCTTGTAGCACGACGAACCATTTTCATTTATTTCGCATTTTATTCACCTTTCTACCGACGATAGGAATGAATTATCAGACATCCACCGTAAACAATGGCCGGTGGTTCGGCTTGGGAGAATGGAACAAGGAACAAGTGTCGCAAGTTTTCACAACTTTACGCATTCCAATCACGCTCTGGAGAAACAACCCAAAAAAAAAACCTAAGCGAAACCTCCCAAGAAAACTGAACCGTCGCCGGGATCCACTTTGCGCGCTGAAATATTGGGACAAATCCGTTGAAATTCAATTCCTGTGCGCGAAGAAGCCGGCTAGCGGAATTTCTAAATAATGGCAATTTTTCATACCACCACAGTCTTCAAAGGAACGAGAGAACGGGCCACGTGATAAGGGACAAAACCCGGCGAAACCTCATATCGATTGTCGATTGTCGAGACGACAACACTTACGGAGCAAAATCGATCCCTGAATCGGGCGGCGGAAGTGCATTATTCACGATGGAGAGAACCTCGGCCCAGGGAAACCTTCCAACGGTCGACCAAAGTGTATTGAAATCTCAAGATACGCTTCAAGAGTGAAAGCGAAACGTGACAATCGAGCCGCGTGCCGTATTTGTACACAATATTCGACGATTCGACGAACGCCGTTTTGCAATCAAACATTGTAATGTGTGGCACGGGGTCGGCAATTGTTTGGGAAAAATGGAAGGTAATGGAATTTTGAATGCTGCCAGTGGTTGCGAAGGAAACCTGAATATTCCAATACTGGTGTCTTGAATATTTTTCAGATATTCGAATTCTTTGAGATATTCCCCGAAAAGCTCAACATTTATTAGTTTGACAATTCTTTTTTCCCCTTCTTCCATACTATCAACTCTAATTATCGTCTTAACGCCTTGCTCTCACCATCATTACAACAAGGACAATAACTTGCTCATCGCACCAAACCTCACCAAACCCCAAAGACTTTTCCATCAATCATTTACACTAATCATGCAGCTACCAGAAAAGCATCTTTACGACCAAAACGCCAAGGGGTTAAACGGTTCTAATTACTTTAACGAATAACGGCCTTCCGACAGATTTCCAACCCCCGAAACACGACGTGTAACCGAGGGAAGATTTCAGGAACAGCGCGCGCGTGACATTTCCTGCTCTCACATGACGTTCAGCTCACACACTCTACTTAGTGCGAAAACAACAGCACAGTAGAAGGACAGGACAATGGTGCTAAAATCTCCCAGCTCATCACCTACTGGACTCTGGGTCGTACTCGATTCAAATTAAGATCATTTATCGGACCGAAAATGACTCTGGCATAATTTAGTCATTACTGCCATTTTTATGTGTCGCTTCCGTGTGCGTGTCCGGACACAGATAGCGTGCTCCCTTTCGTTTTCTTTTTTTTTTGTGTGCTTTGTTTTGTTTATCCCGGTTGTCATCGCCGTGTCTCACCCCAGTTCCACTATCCGTTAGGATCGGCTTTCAGAAGCAATTTCCTGAGATTTCGCCACTTTTGTTTATTTATCGTGCGACTCTTCTGTCAAGGGGGACAGTTCCTTCATTGACAGTTATCAGATTCGGTTTCCCTCCTGTCTGGCTAGGGTCAGTCAGGATCAACAATCATCTCCGCTTGTAGCACGACGAACCATTTTCATTTATTTCGCATTTTATTCACCTTTCTACCGACGATAGGAATGAATTATCAGACATCCACCGTAAACAATGGCCGGTGGTCCGCTTTGGGAGAATGGAACAAGGAACAAGTGTCGCAAGTTTTCACAACTTTACGCATTCCAATCACGCTCCAGACAAGTGGCTTAATGTGTCTCGCTTTTGCATACTGTTCGCCTTCCGCGAATGACCTTCCGGCCAGTGTAGTCGCGGCACAGATATATCTTCATTTGTCTCCTTCTGCGAGTGTCCTTTCTGGTGGCGTTACATATTCCATCCTCCAGTGAAAGTGTCTCTAAAATAATGCTTTCCTTTTCATCTCGTCTTAGGCTAGTCTCGTGGTTTTTCTAACGATTTTCTGCCGACATTTAGCTTTCTAACAGTGCCTCTTTAGGTTACCCGCTTCAGTGTGGATGGACGTTTAAAGCGTTTCACTTTCCACGCTCCCAGGGAATGCAGCAAGATGCAACCGGAAGGAGATGTTGGACATAAAAATGATATCCACGCACGCTTTGGTATGAAGCGAACAACGAACTCTACCAAGAGATGTGTCCAGGAATGTTTGACACACACACCACAGAGAAAAAGAGAGCGTTGATCACTCTATTGATTTTACCATTAGCGAAGTTCACGTACAATGTATGACCCAGTTTAGCCCAGGCTTATGGCACAATGTAAGATGCGTGTTGTAGTATTCGAATTGAAATATTTTATTGCTCATAGGCTTCAGCAATACTTTAAAGAAATGGCGCTTTACTGTGACTGTAGGAGAATATTTTCTTAAGTTCTCTAAGACGTGCTATAATGCTTTATTGACTCGCAGTACTTGCTGGCTCATTCTAATAGAAGCGTTACAAAGCGTTACATTTCAGATTTTATCTTCAATCTTTTAATTTGGTTCGTTTGTTGACATATTTATTTGTTTTAAAAATGGTTTTAGAGTCCATGAAAAAGACATGAAGATGATTTGACTCACGGTAACCCTATCAACGCACTACTGTTTGACAAGTGCGTTTAAAATGATACACTCTAATGAATTATAGTAAAGAGTTCATTTCGCTGTTTATTGATTTGCGTTATTATAGCTCCTTTTTTAGTTGATTCTTTCGCTTTAAATTCTTTCTATAATAAATCCAAATAGTTTCTTTAACCCTATTTTGACTAAAAAATGTAAGAGTCAATGTCATTCTTTCAAAACCCCACAAAGACATCAAATCAAAATCCGCAAACGTCCCTTTTTCGAATGAATTGCAAACCTTTCTAACCTTTCAACGTTCTTTCGTTTCCTGTTTTTGCCGCAGTGTTTTTCCGTGTTTGTTCTCACATTTTAATGCACCTCCAACAGCTATTGAAAGGGAAAAATCATGCTACACAAAAAGTCACACATGTATCAATCACCTTGGAACGTGATATCGGTGGCGGCCCCTTTTGTCAATGATTGTGGAGGCTGTCAATGTCAACGGTTGAGGACGGCAGGACGAGGTCGATCCTCCCTGCACTCGAATTCGTCATGCCTATCGACAGTCTATTTTTCATCCCTTAATGCACACACTCACACACATATGGGGTGCTTTAATGTTGACTCATTCGCAAGCATTGTTGCTTCATCGGGAAATCCGGAAAAATTCATCTCAGCTAAAATCTCTAGCTCTCCAGCACGGTACAATGCAAGATTTTAAGCCTTTGGGGAACCGACACACAGCCACAACCACAAACGGATGAACGGTTTTTCCCATTCCCATTCCCCCAAGGGAAATCATTTAAGCCGCATATAATGATGACAACAAAACACACCGTCCCGGACAGGAGATTTGTTACCTTCTGCCAGAACCTCCTTCGAAAACTTGGATCATTTGTGGTTAATCTGCCTTTTTGGCTGGCAAAAGGATTGCGCCTTCACCGTTATTGATCGGCCGATGATAGATTTCATCGGGCGCAAAAAGATGACAAAAACGTGATCATTTCATGAGCTGATTAATCAAAACTCGTCTCACGTCCCTCTTTGGTAGCGCTCACCGTTTCTGGATGAATCGCGCTCAACATTTCCAACGCATCAACTGTATCACGTTCCATCAGGATGCCCAACCGTTACACCACAACGATTTACCTCCAGCCACAGAACACATCACGCATTGTCACTTACTCGAATGCTCGCTTTTGCCCAAGCACCAACGAGAGCGTTAATGAGAGCGGTCGGAGTGGATTTTTGCTGATGCTTAAAAAGGGGCCCCGGTTGTCAACAGCCAGAAAGTGAGACATCACAAGGCACCCTTCATCAGGCGACAGTTTGTACGAACCCTCCGTAGTTGTCCATGTCCTTGTCCTATGGTGGTTAATGTCTGATTCGATGCCACGCACACTTTACCGTGAATGAAATTTATCATCCCTTAATGCACACACTCACACACATATGGGGTGCTTTAATGTTGACTCATTCGCAAGCATTGTTGCTTCATCGGGAAATCCGGAAAAATTCATCTCAGCTAAAATCTCTAGCTCTCCAGCACGGTACAATGCAAGATTTTAAGCCTTTGGGGAACCGACACACAGCCACAACCACAAACGGATGAACGGTTTTTCTCATTCCCATTCCCCCAAGGGAAATCATTTAAGCCGCATATAATGATGACAACAAAACACACCGTCCCGGACAGGAGATTTGTTACCTTCTGCCAGAACCTCCTTCGAAAACTTGGATCATTTGTGGTTAATCTGCCTTTTTGGCTGGCAAAAGGATTGCGCCTTCACCGTTATTGATCGGCCGATGATAGATTTCATCGGGCGCAAAAAGATGACAAAAACGTGATCATTTCATGAGCTGATTAATCAAAACTCGTCTCACGTCCCTCTTTGGTAGCGCTCACCGTTTCTGGATGAATCGCGCTCAACATTTCCAACGCATCAACTGTATCACGTTCCATCAGGATGCCCAACCGTTACACCACAACGATTTACCTCCAGCCACAGAACACATCACGCATTGTCACTTACTCGAATGCTCGCTTTTGCCCAAGCACCAACGAGAGCGTTAATGAGAGCGGTCGGAGTGGATTTTTGCTGATGCTTAAAAAGGGGCCCCGGTTGTCAACAGCCAGAAAGTGAGACATCACAAGGCACCCTTCATCAGGCGACAGTTTGTACGAACCCTCCGTAGTTGTCCATGTCCTTGTCCTATGGTGGTTAATGTCTGATTCGATGCTACGCACACTTTACGGTGAATGAAATTTAACGTCACTCGTCTTTAAAACGCCGTTGTTTTGGTACCGAGTTTGGAAAATGCTGATTAAGATAAAAGTACCCACTCCAACTGTAATGTCGGGGTATTGTTTAAGAAAAAGTTTTTTTCTCCTTCCGTGGTTTCGTGTTCATCACTTGCAGTGCTTCTCCGGTTGTCCCGGGATGCGAGATGATTATCTTTCCTGACGTTTTCTTGCGATATTAATTATCATTAGGAGTGTTCGAGCGTTCGAAGACGATGATTCAATCAGTCCGTCGATAGGATGGGTGATTTACTAGTTTTAATTTAATTATTGAATACTTTGAGCGTGGCTTTTCGTGTTGTTTTTTTTTCTTTTGAGAAGAATTTAATCAATCTTAACCAAGCTTGATTAACTTCAAGTATTCATACCATGCATGATAAGTAACATTAGAATATCCAAGTCACAAACATGAGTATACAGTAGTTCTAGCTAAGACACAAACCATGAACTTGGGAAAATTAAGTTATAGTATAGATGTAATAGTGAAGCTAATAGACTGTTTTATCATTTTTAATACCTTCTCCTGTTTACGATGAGTATTAAAATTTTAAATTGTAGTTTCAAACTCTTGTAGTATTTCTTCAAAAACTAGGATAAATTCTATTTTATTTTCGCCCCTTTTTAAATTATATTATGACACCAACTAACTACGAAATTTATAGCACTTCACTTGTGATTCACTGTGTTTAAGAGCTGGCCGTAGAAAATACATTACAAAGCGTTACTTAAAAATCAGCATCAACCTAAATAACAATAACTTATGTTTTATTTACGATGTAGTTTTAATTGAGTTATGGTTTTTATAATTTTCTTCCTTTAGTTTGTTCAGGAGAAAGTTACAAAATTTAATTGAAAAACCAGATAAATTACTCACTAATACACTAGAGCAATTAGTAAGCAGAAATAGCAAAAATATAAATAAAATTCTAACCACGTCCTATAGTGCATAGTTCACATGTGTTTGCGCCCAGCGGTTAGGCTATACGCATTACATGGTAATCGAAGCAAAATAGATCGAGCTGAAAACGAATGAACTAATGAAGTTTTCGTCGTGTAAGCTTGTTTAATACTAATTAAAACACGCATACATAAGCAAATGTAATGTCATTGGGTAAAGATTATTCAGTATTCCAACTGAAAAGAATATAGTTATGAATTTATTCTCGACTTCATCTCACCAGCTGTGGTAAACCAAACTAATCTTCCTTTCAGCAGCCTCAACAATTCCACAACAACCCCATCCTCTTGCTAGCTCGCCTATCAGGGTCTTACACCACATCAAACGGATTGAAATGCGAACGTTAAGCTTCGATTCTTTCAAACCACCATACAGCAGCAACAAACAAAAAACGTCCCACCGATTCATTATCATACCATCTCGTCTGGATATCCCGAGCCACACTGAAAGCCGCTTAGTGTGTCGGTCTCATTCAAACGCCACTGAATGGAACACAGCATGTGGTAGATGGATGTGTTCGGGTGTGTGTTTTCATTTGTTCCCTTCGACTTCTTCCATGGCTCGATTGGCTAAGCGGTGGAAAATGATCCCAGCCATACGAACACGGTGATAATAGTAGCCGGCATCTCCTCCTAAAGACCGCTCAAAACGGCAACGACCGAAAGGACACGAACACCGGTGTGCGGCACCAAGTGTGTGTATCGATGACACTCGCGCTTGTCGCAAACCGTGCCAACGCGTGTATGATCCGGCTGCTTGGCCGTGGAAATCCCGCGCTCTCTTTCTCTCTCTCACACAATGATAAAGACCTTCTTAGCAACGCCGCATTCAAACGGAAAACATCAAGAGATACACTACACGGAAGCACACTTCTACGATACCAATCTCAAGGATGGACTCGATGACGGTGAAGTAGAAGCAAAAGCGAGAGCAACAACAAAAAAAGCCTCCCATCGGTGGTCCATTTTACAACGATTACAACCGGCAGCGAGCTAAACAGCATCCAACAATTTTAATGTCCTCACATGAGAAAAGGACGCCAGCGTTCATCTCCCCTATTATCCCCCATTCTTCGGCTGTAGTCGAGCTGGTCGTCCAGATGTGCCGCCAGTGTCCAGGCGACAACAATCACTATAATGGTGGTCAGTTGCATTTATCTAATTGGAATCAGTATTTTTTTTTGGGTTTGCTCGTTCGCCTACTATCCCACATGATGTCCACACCGGTGGTCACGGTGACAAGGGAATATTTTAAACTTTCCCAACCACCGATTTTTGACTAACAAATCAATTTCATGCTTCACTTGCTTTAATTAATCACACCATCAGTTACGGACCGTTTTTCCATCGCACGTGGAAAGCCCCTTCTGTATCGATGTAGGAAAATGTATAAATATAATGCCACAATTTATGATCGCCTTCATCATCATTTTTGCGACCCAAAGTTTAGTTTCACCCTGGTTTTCAGTCCGCCCATAGAGTTGAATTTCCGGGCCATGAATTTTCCACCAGAGCAGAAAGCAGAAAAAATTGCTATGGAAGGAAAAACTGCCTTTTTGTGTTTTTGTGTTCTTCTCTTTAAACTAGTTATGTGCAAACTTTATAATAACTGTGCATATTCTCTCTTCTCTCTTTCTCTAGTGTATCAGTTCGCTTGAAGCGCATTCTACTACTATCATACGAGTTTACGCGAAAAATGTTCTCCAATTTTTATCTTTTCCTTCCCTTTTTTGCTGCTTCGGTGGTAAATTTTAAATCCGATTATAACTTTGCGTTTTGCAACATTCTTTCATCTTGCAATTTATGGGATGGAAAGAATCTCTCCTGGTACGACATTTGTCGCTTTTTGGACCTGTTTTTTATATTATCAGCCATAATCACATTCGACGCTGATTGCACTGAAAATCTTGCATCCGTAAGTGGATTTTTTTCTCTCTTCTATTTATCAAAATGATGATTTACTCGTTGATGAATCGAATATCTGTTAATGTGAAATTTAAATAAAATTCCTGCCATAAATTTGTGACAATATTCTGCACGCACTGAGTCGCTCAGCTCAATAATTGTGTTCCCGGATTACTTACAGCTAAGTGTTGAGCTCAAGAAGAAACAAATAAAAAACACATTTTTTCGGCTATCGGAAGCACACACCCAACTCATGGGCACTCCATTTCCGATACCATTCTTTTCGAAGAACTTAATAAACCACTCCGCAGCGCTAAACTGTGTGAGAGTGAAAATACGTGACCAAAATGACTAAAAACATCCGTCCCGAAATCGACTGCCACTTGCCGGTGAAAGTGAAACGACCAGCACCCAATATCCCTATGCTACTACAACAATCCAGCCATCCAGTTTGGGACCAAATTTGTTCCTCCGGTCGGTATTGAATGTTAATGCACTGTTGGGACGGCTGTTTTTTTGTTGTAGTTATTTAACTTTTATTTGCCCCGATATTCGCGATTACGATTACGATGACATTATTATATCCGGTGTTCTTTTTGTTCTGCCACTGTTAGATCCTTGAGTCGCGTGCCTGTGTGTTCCCTCGTCAGAATCGTCACATGATTTCCCACACCAGCTCAAGCACTCACGCACGTATTGATTTGTAAGGGGAAGGGGAGGAAACGCGAGAGTGGAAGACGGATGGTAATCAATATTACCGAAGATTAAGAACTTTACGTCGACAAATACACTCACTGGTGCAAATATCAAATTCAGCGGGGTGGGCAATTTGTTAAAATATGTAAATTGCTAGACATTTATGCAAAGAAGCGAGTCGTTACGTTTCGGAATATGCTGCCCTACTCTCCTTCTACTGGAAAAAAACACCCAGGAAAAGGGATGGTAATAAGGAGGGGAAGCAAAGGAAATAGCTCATTTAAGTAAATACTTCAAAACGTTTTTATTTGAGCTAATTTAAGCAAGATTTTCGAAAAGAATTTCTATTTTCACGCCTAATAGGACGATTTCTAACGATTGATACAGCTCCAGATAGCTTAAGTACACATTTTAACACTGAATCTTCCGAACGGGAAAATAGAACAGGTAGTAACGTACAGTTCATCAACACGGTGAGTCCTGGGTTTGATTCTCATACTTGAATTTTGGGCAGGAAACTTTACTCTTCCCTTTTTTGAAGGAATTTTAAGGACTCAAATAAACCTTTGAAGCCTGTTTATCTTGAATCGATCTTTTTTATTATAATAAAAAGAAGAAGAAGACTTTATTAGACTTTTTATAGACCAAATTTATAACATTTATGTTGATTTTTTTTAAAATAATCGTGATTTCTAAGCTCTTTAAAACATGTAATAATACCTGCTAGAACGACTTAATGCATTTCCTCATAGAACAACCATTACGACAATAGGATTCTCTCAACTGCGCAAACACACACACACGTACTCTTACAGCCGGTTGAGTAAAAGGCAAATGGATCGGTCGGTCGGTACAACAATGAAATCCATTAACGTGATTAAATTGCTTCGGTTGTTAGAAACCGGGAGACTCATCCGTCGCGATTCCGTCTATTCCGTCTGTTCTATATTTCCACGCCACACAACAATAAGAGACACTCACACAACCAAGGACGTTGTCGTTTTGTTGACGCAATCGTTCCACACCGGCTGCAGCTAGTGCTTCTGCAGGCGAAAACCCAAAACTATAGCCCGAAAAAAGGGGTAAATTCCCTATTCCTAGTGTGTTGGGTCTTGTTTTTCCCTCGACAAAGCTGGCAACTGGAGTGTGATTCGCAGTGGAAATGAACTCACTTTTTATTTCACACAACACGGGGTCGGGTTCCATTTGGTGATGGTGGTTGAGCATCAACTAATGTTGCTAAACTCATTCATTCAGCACCGTGGCCACATCGTCGAGGGTGATAAGTAAATTTGCAAGAATGCTAACCGTTAAAAACAATTACCACAGCACTGGTTACGGGTGTTTTCCGTGTTTGTTTGGGGATTTACTTTAGAAAAGATTTTTCTCCCATCGTGCAGAATAGTTGTATTGATTGACCGAATTTCCATCCACCACGAACCACTTCAGCGCACCAGACAATCACGTCACGACCCGGCAGATAAACGGGCCGCCAAAAAGTCGCCCAAAGTCTCGCCCGAAAGTCTGGCAATTCTTTTTTATTGCTGCGGGCATCCGGAGCATTTGGAATCGCTCCAGCAGCCCAGGCACAGAACTACGCGAATAGTTCTAGTTGTGCGGCGTTACTGGCACGAGACTTCGGTGTATAGATTTGGGTTGGCCGACTCTCGCAAAGGCAAACAGATTTCCACCCTACGAGAGATGGAAAAAAGCATCGGTTATTAGTGCTCTTGTCGCCAACCCGTCGGAATACTGGCGTTTTGTTGGTTCTTCCTTGCGTTCGGTGTTGGCAGGAGTTGGTCGTTTTTTTTTTTTGCTTTACTTCTTTCTCGCTTTGACTTCTTGTAAGATTGCAGCGGTGGATGCTCACGGGTAAGATGCTATAGATATCGGTTTGGCGCCACTGTGCCGCCGACTTGCCCAAAATGATAAATCGTTTTCGGTGCAATATGATTCGGGCCGGAAAAAATTGGGAAACTAGAGGAGGCCACTGGCTTGTGGTGGTTCTTTTCATGAAAGCATGTCCATAAGAACGGTTTGATGCTGGCGGTATCGAATGACGATTGAATATTTATTAGAGGTTCTTTTGCAGCATAAAAAAATCTCTTTCAAATGATAAATGCTGGATGAGCCATGTTTCGTCTTCTTAAGTATTACAACTCCGTAAGATGAACATCACACGACTACTGCTGGATTTGATCTAAAAAAAGACTAAGCTCCAATGATGATAGAGATATTCTTAATATTATTCCTGTCTTCTTCTTGACTCATCTGACATCTACTAGTGGACTTCGTCTTATACGAGATCTTGTACTTTTGTAGTCTAAAAACACCATTGCCTGCCAATATCAGTAACCATCTCTAGCATTTTTATGTCATTAAGAGTCCTAAGATTCCTCGTAGCAGTTTTTCCTTGGGAAAGTTATTAGTAACATCACATCTTTCAAGGATTCAAGAACAGGAACACAAATACTATAGCAATATATTGGAAAGGTATCCTAGAATACCCTGATATCTAGCCAACTCCTCGTCTAAACTCTTAGGAATCTTCTGATTTGAAATATTTAGAAGGAGCACTGACACACTGTGTTATCAATGTTACTCTACTCTTGGAACAAATAGTATTTCTAGTCGAGTTTTGATCATCAGTTTCAAGCGAATTGACAGGTGTTAATATCATCAAGTACAATTTATTGTGCCCTGTAATGAGAATTATTGAAATTTCTAGTAAAATCCTTACGAATAGATATACATACAACTATGACTTTCTCAACAATCTGCCTGTACGTCCACAGCAACTAATAAACCCCGACATCTCGACAACCCACCGTTAACTGTTAACCAAGTGCGCCATCATAAATCTCGGCCCACTCAGCAGGTGGTTACCCATCTGTGGAGGCCTTTAGGGGTGATCCAGCAGGGAAGATTTAACGCCTCCAAACATCCACCAAACCAAACCATGTACTTATTGTTTCTACAACTTCAACCGTAGGCTCCCGAGAAAAAAGGAAAACAAGCAGCAAAACAAATTGTTCCCCGGGGGTCGAATTAGAACCTTGGCTTCTACCGACAGTTCTCTCGGTTTGAGATAAAACGTCACCTAAAGAATCGATCCTAACCGGAACCGTGCCGGATCCTTCCCAAGAAGCTGCGAACATAGTGTCCGCATTAGCGCTAGCGTAGCGTAACGAAATTGGCATCGGGCACGTGCCGTTTGATGCGTTGCGGCGTCACTCATATTGTCACGGTTACACGCTTCGTACGCTCACTTTATCATTTTATATGAAGCCATCATCAGTGGTGCGTAACTGAAGCGTATTCATCGACTGCTTAAAACCGACCCCCGTTTAATATGTATGCTCCTTCAGGAGATGGTTCACTTTGATTTTTGACACATCGTTTTCGATACGATTTTCGTTTGCAAGGGCGGCCCACTGGTGGCGAGACTAGATGGATGCCGATTTCGCTTCATTAAATAGTGCCCTGAAGCCACAACATAAGGACCCAATGAATGCTCGGAACGCTCATACAACAAGAAAAAACGACTCACTCCATTTAGTTGCCAGCAGCTCTGTTTGCATAAATCTCTTTATCTACGAACGACCGGTCGGAATGCATACGCCAGCACACCGGAAGCTGTGTGCCACGGAAACACCCTTTCCTCGTACGGAGGCTTAATTAAATTCAAAATGCGTCCATCAACCGTCAGCAAAACTCCACCCAAGGCGCGACTGTGCCATCATCGAACCCCAAGCAAGCGTTTTAGATGTTTGTGTTGTGTTACTGTCCTTCAGAGTTTCCGTTCTCTCGCTCTCTCGCTCTGGAGAGGATTTTTTTAAACTTTAAATACGTAACAATATTTCGAAAGAGGGTTGGAAGACACTTCCCTCCTTCCCTGCCTTTCGGTACCCCTTTCTGTCAGTGGTACCGTCGTGCTGGTAAATAATCTCCCATTAGGATCCCCATTAGATGGTATTATCATAAGTAAATTCTATTAAACAGGACGACAAGGACGATGCAGCGTTTTGTTGGCTGTAAATCCCTTTTGCTCGGAACTCTACCTCCAACTCTGTGGACTGTGGAAGATGCAAAGCATTTACCGCCAGTGGGCGTTACCGATGAAAGCGAAACATGTACTTTAGTCATTTATAAACAAATCCTCCACAATCTATGCGGGAGTCCTTTGCCAGTCGCGTAGCACGCAGCGTCCTATGGAGTGGCCAAGCAACTGAACGTTTAAAACTGATACAAATCCTTGGCTTTGGTGAAGGATACGAGGAACAATCCGCTTAGGTTTGATTGCCTTTCCCGAGAAGGGAACATTTTTGAAGTAGCAATGTCGGTATAAGGATGTTCAGTAGCTTTTTCAACATTTTATAGCATTTTATAGCAAGTGTAGACCCTTCTAGTAATACACTTCCAACTTCCAATGTTTTAAGGTTTTATGAAGTCCATCAGTACAAACATTTCTTATCGCAATGACTCATTTGTAATTTCCCATGCTCCATTTAACATCTCCAAATCTTCCACTTCTTCTACTCCATCGCAACCGTTTACATCCAGCGATTGAACGATCGATACGGTACGCATCAAAGAACAAAATGCAATAGGCGCATCAAATCGGATCAGGGTACCGTCTTTCATAATTCTCCCGTCATCAGGACCTCATACTCCGAGTCCTCGATTTCAAGCGTGTAGATAACAGTTTTTCGAGGTTTACCTAACATTCCGTACAAAGCATAGCTGCGCCCCGATACGCTCATTGTGCGTTTCGAGTAGGATCCCAAATCCGGATTACAAATAGCCTAGCGCGCGGGGACGAATTGCATAGCGATGTTTTATGGCTGATACTTACCCACCGAAAACGTTGGACGCTCGGTCCTTGAGATCTGCGAAGCCTGGCATTGTGAAGCGTTGTGCTGTTGCCTAGAAACTGGGGCTCCCTTCTCAGGCGCTGCTGGTGATTACCGGATGATGGTGTAAGGCCTAAACCGTAGCAGGTTTTTCGGCTGATGTGGTGTGTGGCCAACAAAGAAGCGGGATAACGAGCGGGTACGGTCGTTAGTGGTTCTAGTGCGAAGTGGTAGCCCGTTTCATGATCTCGGAGGAAATCCTATGCGCAGAAAAGTGGAGACAAAAGGCTTATTAAGAATGTGGAAGAAATGTTGTTAAGATATTGATATGAACTTTAAATGTCGTCTAGACTATATAAAATCGCCATCGAATACCGGTCACAACTAAACTGATTTCGGTCATATCACCCTAGACTTATCTATTGACTCAGAATAATGCTTCAACAAATACCAAGTCTAACAGTGAAGAAAATATAGGACATGACACTAAATACATTGGCATAAAGTGTTTAAACAGGTCGTGAGGCTCGCCAATTATTGCACTACCATTACAAATCTGTGTTAGTGATACAGTGGAGTTGAGAACACGATCGAACTGGAATCAAATCAAAATCAGGTCAAAAAGACATAACACAGATTTTGAAGTTTCGAGTAAATTGTGCTATAAAATATTCCTAAGCTTGTAGTGCAAAATAAGAAAGAATTTTGAATGCTACAATAATTTAAAAGAATAATAAATTCTTCTTAAACAAATGTTTAAAGTCTTGAAATAAAGATTCCATTTTATTGTAGAAAGAATCATTCGTTTGCTATAAAGAGACAAACGAGTAAGAGTAAAGAACCTTGTCATATTACTAGCTTAGTTAACAACCTCCATTAACATAATAGCCGAGTAAATTACCCATTTTAGAAAAGTTTGTGTGGGATGAGACTTGAACCCAGGCACAGCTTTTTATTAATATCATTGAACCAAGCATTACCATAGTCACCATTTGATCGACCCAAGCTTCTAACGTTAAAACCGATACTTTAACAACACAAAATGTTCCTTCGCACTATGAAAAACTTATTGATTATTTCGCTTTATAAAAAAACTTGTTTAAAAACACGACAATAATATGGGGTTTTAACCAAAATGTCGTATACTAAATTGTTTAACAGTCCTGGTCCTTGCGAAAAACTTAAAATCAAATATAAACGTTTAAATATCGTATACAATTTTCTTCAAGCAAAATTCTCACTGTTACACAACACTTTTCCATAAGATGGCTCCTCCATCCCTGCATCTGCGATCAGCAATGGACATGCTCTATGACCTCCGCTAGGTTGATCATGCGCACAACGCACTTTTTAAGGTCTGCGCAAACTATCCAGGACATACGTCAACGGAAGTATTTTCTTCGGGCAATCTTTTTACAATTTTCTTGTACTGTGATATTCGAAAATTCTATATAGAATACTTACAGAGCTGCTGTTAATCAGCTTCTTTAGACTGCTCTTGCTTGGGATTGTTTGTTTGACGTGATCGTAGTACTGGACCCGAGGTTTGACGCTTCTTCGTGCTGCGTATATCCCGGACAAAGCTCCAACCACCCGACCAACACCTCCGACTACACCACACACACACTACACACCTACGCACCAACGGGAACTCACTCACCCGGAACCGGAACTAGTGCACTGTCGACCTACTAGAACTGCATGGGAATTCCATGTTTTGCCACAGCTTCACCCGCGATTCAGCATGGTTTTTTTCCTTGGTAAGCTAACGACACACTCACGACACCAGAACGGCTGCAACGGTCAACGGCCCGATAACACCGAACACGCACGGACACACGCACACACATTACCCTGCGCCACGGACGCACCGGACGCATTCACCAGGAATCCCCGAATCCCCCGACACCCTCCCTGCTGCAGGTCCACCGGTCCACAACCCTGCGGGACACCCCCCAGGCTCACAATGGCGACCCACCCCGTGGTAAGGATGGTCCGCTAGTAGCGCAACCGATCTGCTTGCATCCAACTGAACTGCCAACGACGGACTCCGGCTCGAACTGCTGCGAAATGGGCACCGCACTAGCCCGACGACGGTCAGCAATCGTCTGGCTCTCGGGCTCCCGGGCCGGGCCGGGCATCGTCCTTGTCTGGCCTTTTCGCGACAAATAGCGATACAGCGGACTCAGCTCTCCCGGAGCACTAGGTGCGCTCTCACTTGTTCCCCGGATGCAACCATCCTGCTCTGTCTGACGGTTTCTTCGCCAACCTACAGATGGCGCATGCGTCGTACAGGACAGTTCCAATTTTTGCTCCCCAGGAAGACATACGGTATTGGAAGGATCGCTCCCTCTCTCTCTCGCTCTCGCCCCGAAGGACACACAAATCTTGCCGGTGATGGCCACTCAGAAGCTACCGAAATCTCGCGGGCCCATGTTTCGAGGGTTGGCAACAGTAGCTAGTGTGTGCTACCTTACATAGCGCCTACCAAACCGTTTACGCCAATCGACATCGACGGCGAAGGTGGAGCTCAGCAGTTGCGCTAAGGAATGGTTTCGCCGCGTCCTTATGTACAACGGACTCGCGAGCACTGTCCATTTGCGACTAAATGTAACGCTTTTTGTCCACGTCGAGCTCCAGCAACCGCAATGGCTTCCGACCTTCGTTTCGGACCCCGCTTCGGACGCCATAAAAAAATAAGTACACAATAGTGGGCGATCATGGTTTTTTGTTTGTGATGTTTTCGGACCCGCTTTTCTACGTCAAACACCCCCCACACACAAACACACCTTTATTACACATTCATGCGCGAGTTCTTTCAACATTTCTGTCTGGTTTTTGCAGTTTTAGGAGAAAGTTAGTGGAAATCACATTACCGGCTAGACGCCGATTTTAATGGAAAAAGTAGACTTCATTTCTGAGCACAAAACACACACAGAAACAGGTTGGAAAAAAGGTTAATTTTAGCGTTCGCTGTTGTTCTACCCGCACACACACGCACACGCACACCGATGGACCTACGGGCGGGAAATGTCACCTTCTGTGTGGGAAAATAAATCTAAAAAAGGAGGTATTTTTTTACTAAACACGAATCGTGACATAACTGAGCGAACAAAAGAGGTATTTTTGTGACAAGAACATGCAACTGGGAAGCCTTTGGATGATTGAAACATTCGCTCTACGATTTTAGCTCAGTCATTTTGTGAGTATTTGTAGCTTTCTTTTCGTATGTTCTTAGAGCAGCATTTAAATGTATAAAGAACATAATTTACACCCTGTTTTTCGTACGTTAGCATCGCCAAACACTCTTAAAAGTTATTGTAGATTTGTTTTAAGTAAACAATAACAAAAAAAAAGCTAATAGTTCAACAGTTTTTGGAGGGTTTGAGACCTTCTCATTGAGAAAACCATAATAAATGTCTGTTCAAGGTTGTTTAATAAGTCGTTAAAAGGAGGATGTGTCCCATCGTGATTGTCATGAGGGACAACGAAATAGTTTAGACCTACTCAGAATGTGTTTACACTGTTATCTTGCTTTGTACAGCACTAGCTACAACTTTCGCACCTTTTTCCTATTCTGTTTGACAGATACCTTCTGGTCAGTCTATTTGTCAAACGGAGGTCATTGTAGACCCTTTAATCGTGCCCGCCATATCTCCATATCCATCTCTATACCCTTAAATCAATTATTCAACTCTGTAATTTTGACGAATCCTGTCCAGAATTCTATAAAAAGCAAGCCATAATCTTTCGGCCCGGTGGTAGATGCGACAGCGGCGCCAGTCTTCACACGGCAGGACCGGGGTTCAAGTCTCATCTGGGCCGTTCCCCCATAGTGAGGAGTGACTATCCAACTATGCGGTAACAATAAATCTAGTAAGTCAAAAATAGCAGGCATGACCTAAGAGGTCGTTAAGCCAAGAAACAAGTAGAAGAATCTGTCAAGATTGTAGTGTCAAAAGAAGAAGAATTATAGCACAGTTAATATATAATACTTATGCAGTGCAGTGATCCTGTACCCAGGACTTTAAAAGCTTCACATCCTAAACGCTGGACAGACTATTCAACTACGGAAAAAATCATGTGAACATGGCAAGAAAAGAATTGGCAAGTCAAAACCTCACTCGAGTTAGAAGAGGCGAAAAGATGACGACGAATATGTCGACTCTAACTGCTAATAAATGATATTATGCTGAGTGCTAATAAATAATATAATGGTTAGTTTAATATAGGTTCTTATCGTGGTACTTATTATTAATAAGATACTTTATATAGTTTTATAGATTCGAATAAAAGCTAGTTACTGCTACGACGAACTGCCTGTTAAACTCTTGAAACATTTCGATTACATTAGATATGGATGTGGCTGCCGCTAAAGTCCAAGTATGTACTAAAAAATCTGTACTACTGTAGCTATAAAATGATTTAGTATTAGTAAAACCACCGAGCATGTGTAGCGCGTTATTTATTTGTAGTATATGTTTCTTCTAACACGACAACCCATAGTCCGCATTTCTCAGACAAGTTTTCCCATAAAAACTTAATGGAAATGCTCACGTGATTGCAGTTGGCGCCTATCTATCCTTCTACTTATTACAAGCCGTAACTACCAATGGAAGGTACACCGCCACTTAAATCTTTCGGCGCGACGTTATGGGTTGGTACAGGAAGCGCAGGAGGTGAGCTATCTACAACCCCTGTAACGTGTCCCGTGTCTACCGGCATCCCACCGCTAAGTACACCTGCGCCAGCTACGAGACCACCACCGGCATAATCTGGTACCACCTGGTTATGGGTTGGTAAAGGAAGCGCAGAAGGTGGACTATCTACAACCCCTGTAACGTGTCCCGCGTCAACCGGCACCGGCATCCCACCGCTAAGTACACCTGCGCCAGGTATGAGACCACCACCGGCATATTCTGGTACCAGTGCTCCCCCGGTTATCGTGCCCGGAACAGAATGAACTAATGAGGTATCAGGAATACCACCTCCTCCGGGTAAAGAATTCAATGGAACCATACTTCCCGAGGTGATGCTCGAAACTGGAACCGGAGGTGCCGCACCTAAGCCACCTGTTGGATTGCTGAGTTGTGGAATCATTCCTAAATTTATTAAAGCTTCCAGAAGTAGAGCAAAAACAAAAACACAACAAATATCGTTAGCTCACTCTCCGTATGTACCTTGTTAACTACATACCTATGAACACTTTGATCAGAAAAACCATGCCATTATATTGATTTACATCAGGCAAGGTGCGTTTCTGCTTCATGCCGGTACGCGTTTCGTCTAGCATCTTCCGTAGCATTGTGCGCCATGTGTTCAACACCTGATGCTCTATCACCTGTTTCGGGGTGGCGATGATGGCTTGATTCGCCGATTCCTGCTCCCGATCCTCACTGACTAGATCGTTCGGTAGCAGCTCTACGGTTGCCTCGCGCTCTAGGGCATATGCTGCTGTGTTTGCCACCGGAAGCAACAGAACTATGCCCGTAAGAAGGATCACACCACACGCTGATCGAACCATTGCTGAAACACAACGAAACACCATACAGTTAGACACCGTTTCCATCTCGCTGTAAGCTCACGCCCTAACTCACCGGTCACGGTTGACGTACGTTGCATGTTGGACACATTCGGCCAGCCTACTGAAACGTGCCACGGCGTGCGTTTGCATCTTAAGTAACTGTTTTGAAAGTACCCCGGGAGGGGGGGCTTTATCGGGGATGAGCGTGCGGCAACAGCGCTATGCAGACGATAAACAACGACTATGCCGCAGCTCCAACCACTGACATCCTCTAGTTCCGTATCTAGGACGGTTGTTATAAGGGTTTCTTATAAAGGTTTTATTATTTTACCTCACTCGATGGAAAACGTGCACGGTTAATCATTTTTAGCTACTTATCGGTGTACGACGCCACTGGACTCCAAAAGGAAAGAGGCGACGCACAAGTCTGGCTGGGTGTAGTGTGTTGTCGATTCTTGACCGCTTTTTGTAGCAAGAATGCTAACACCTTTGTCTGGTAGCTGTTTTCGCTTTATGACAACCACAACAACATGCAGCAATCTACTACAAACTGGTGAAAGTGTGATATACTAAACGAACACTCCAACACACTACTATCAATCACAGTTTCATCGTGCGCGCGTCATGTTCATCACAAACGTACACACACACATTTCCATCCAATCTTATCAGTGGTGCCACACTCGATTTAATCCGGGTGTCATTTTGTGTTGTTGTATGTGTATTGCCTGTTCTTTTTCGTCCCATTCAACAGCCGACACGCTGTAGCTGTTGAGTAGCTTACTGCAGGGGTTCTCCACACCGTTACTGTACGACTTCCATATCCCATCACGAGGTTACGGTCGATCGCAAACCGACACGCGTCCAAAGAATTCCCAGAACTTCTTGCAACCCACACCACCCAGTTGCCTCAGGCTTCTGTGCCATATCTCGTTGGTTCGCCAACTTATTGCCACCTCTCATTCGTTCCCCCCCGGTGTCCTGCTCTCGCGATTCGATAGAGCAATATCTTTCTTTTCCCGATTTTCCCGTGCCAATGTTTGAGCATTATTCGCCCTCCGCATGAATGTTTACCCACCGCAGCGGACCGTTTGTGACAACATTGCTCGAATCGTTCCCATTACGGTCACGGCGGAAGTTAATAAAGTCGTTCAAACAGTCACTTAACCGGAGTAACTCGAGAGCACCGAAGAATGTAATGAGCGCCTACCGAGGTGTGGTATGGAGCCTTTTATTGGGAACATTCTGTTCGGGAAGCATCTAACGTAGGCTGACGGATTGTTTTGCACAAATTCTAAACTTCTTGCTGGTTGCTATAATTTTGTATGGCGCTACTCCACATTAACCCCATCCCAATTGCCAGGGGAGCGTTTTCCGAATGATTTAACAGATGCCATTTTTAAATCTGGTTGTCATGGGTACCACATGAGCTAGTTGGGGTTGCTAGAAAGTGCATTGCTTGTGCTTGCTGGACCGTACCGTTCCCATTAGCAACGTTCCTGCTGTGTTGATGAGTTAGGCATGTGGAAAAAAGGCATTTTATTATTCGTTTGATGGTGGCACAGGTAAAGATGAAGTAGGAAAATAATGCAGAGAACAGCAATCTAGAACTTTTGTGAAGGTTATTGCTTCAAAATATACAAATATGTTACCGTACTACGAGTTTTTTCAGCCTAAAAGTATGCAATTTACTTACAAGTCGCTCTAAAATGTATCCTTCAAGGTAAATGCTTCAAAAAATCGACATTTGAAGGTCTACTAAACCTACTAAACCATTTACAGTTTAAACAGTGTTCAGTTATTGAAATTCTTCATTTCCTTAATTACCTTCATAAGCTTAAATGGTGCAGCTCTCGAACAAACGGTGCACAAGAAATCACCATCTTATTCTAATGAATTCTAATTACTTTTCCTGCGAATCTGGCATTTCCCTCATGTCTTATGTAACTACCCTTAACGGTATGCGATAAGAATTTTGCACACACACACACACACGCGCATCTCGTCCCACGGCACTCCACAAGATTCGCATCCAGGCCAGCTGCATCCCTATAAAACATGCGTCCCAATATTTGCAGTTGCCGCTGCTCCGTTCGGAATCACTTTTTAATGACCTGCGAACTAATTTACAGCGGAAAATGTAGCTCTCCCGTACCCCCATTCCCTCATCCACCCACGGTTGGTTGGTGAAAATGTCTGCCAGCCTGCCTGCCAAACGTTGCTCCATGCCCCAACTCACTCATCCTAAAACGACTCCATCTAAACTCCGCCTACTCGCCGGGGCACGGTTCTATGTACCAGCGTCGTAATGTTACGTTCGCATCATTTGGTCTCCCCCCCGGAACGGTTGATATGGATACATTCTGGGGCTGCCATTTTTCGGTTGGCAACGAGCTTTCGACCCAGCTTCTGGCTACCCGCTAGGCTACCCGGAACGACTGCCAAAAGTAAAACGAACACGGCGAAGCTGAGCGTTTGCGTACGACAGCATCTAACGTAGGCTGACGGATTGTTTTGCACAAATTCTAAACTTCTTGCTGGTTGCTATAATTTTGTATGGCGCTACTCCACATTAACCCCATCCCAATTGCCAGGGGAGCGTTTTCCGAATGATTTAACAGATGCCATTTTTAAATCTGGTTGTCATGGGTACCACATGAGCTAGTTGGGGTTGCTAGAAAGTGCATTGCTTGTGCTTGCTGGACCGTACCGTTCCCATTAGCAACGTTCCTACTGTGTTGATGAGTTAGGCATGTGGAAAAAAGGCATTTTATTATTCGTTTGATGATGGCACAGGTAAAGATAAAGTAGGAAAATAATTCAGAGAACAGAAATCTGGAACTTTTGTGAATGTTATTGCTTCAAAATATGCAAATATGTTACCGTATTACGAGTGTTTTCAGCCTAAAAGTATGCAATTTACTTACACATCGCTCTAAAATGTATCCTTCAAGGTAAATGCTTCAAAAAATCGACATTTGAAGGTCTACTAAACCTACTAAACCATTTACAGTTTAAACAGTGTTCAGTTATTGAAATTCTTCATTTCCTTAATTACCTTCATAAGCTTAAATGGTGCAGCTCTCGAACAAACGGTGCACAAGAAATCACCATCTTATTCTAATGAATTCTAATTACTTTTCCTGCGAATCTGGCATTTCCCTCATGTCTTATGTAACTACCCTTAACGGTATGCGATAAGAATTTTGCACACACACACACACACGCGCATCTCGTCCCACGGCACTCCACAAGATTCGCATCCAGGCCAGCTGCATCCCTATAAAACATGCGTCCCAATATTTGCAGTTGCCGCTGCTCCGTTCGGAATCACTTTTTAATGACCTGCGAACTAATTTACAGCGGAAAATGTAGCTCTCCCGTACCCCCATTCCCTCATCCACCCACGGTTGGTTGGTGAAAATGTCTGCCAGCCTGCCTGCCAAACGTTGCTCCATGCCCCAACTCACTCATCCTAAAACGACTCCATCTAAACTCCGCCTACTCGCCGGGGCACGGTTCTATGTACCAGCGTCGTAATGTTACGTTCGCATCATTTGGTCTCCCCCCCGGAACGGTTGATATGGATACATTCTGGGGCTGCCATTTTTCGGTTGGCAACGAGCTTTCGACCCAGCTTCTGGCTACCCGCTAGGCTACCCGGAACGACTGCCAAAAGTAAAACGAACACGGCGAAGCTGAGCGTTTGCGTACGACAGAACGGTTTTACTGTGGGAAGATTACGCCATACTGCGTGTGTTTCTTGGGGCGAGTAAAATTGTGTACGACACAGTGAACAATTCTATGCGCTGTGTATCGATTTTTCGCGTGTGTGGGTGTGTGTGTGTGCACGGAATTGGTTTGGATACCAGGGGACTGCCCACGTTTGGTGCTTTCTGCGAACACGCTTTTGAAAACGGGTCCTTGCAACCCTTTTTTGTTGTTTGCATTCTTTTCTGCGGTCTTCTGTGAGCAAGATTTGATTTCTTTTTTTCGCAGATGACATAATAATAATCAAAGAAATGTGTTACTACAATCCAGTGTTACTGGTCTGTATATGTTAATTGAACATGATAATAAAATGTTATTAATTTCATTTAGAAGCAAATGGAGTTTAGCTCGTTTATTGCTCTCGAACGATTATTTAGCATAAACTGGGCTAAATAAAGTACAAATAAATCAATTTGCTACGTGTTTATGAGCAGCTCTTTGCTATGAGAAACTTCAAGACGCTTGGGTGACACATTTTTCTCATTATTTTGTACCAAAGCGCGTTGAAATATGTAGAACGCGTGTGATGAGCTCATGAAGAACTAATTTGAAACAGCAATAAAATAGTAAATTACTGAATTTTACACAAGTAGAATAAATTGGTGGACGATCCGGTGACCGAAGCGAAAGAGACGCCGGTCTTCGCCCGACAGGACGGAATATCAAATCCCATCCAGATCATTTCTTCGTGGTATGAAAACTGGCTATCCAACTAGGTGTTAATAAGCCATTAAAAGGCTAGCATAACCTGGCAGGTCATTAAGTTAAGATAAAAGAATAGAAGATGCAAAACTTCCCAGTACAAAAACACTTTTCGAAACGAATTAACTAACTATATCACATGAATACATGAATGAAAATAAATTATGGTTTTATTAAATGATATTGAATATAATTCGTTTCAAGCATTTTGATAGCTATCCTGCCCCCTTTTTTACTCTACGTAACGTGATTAAAAATTATGCAAATAAATTTAAATCATCGAACAAACCCTGCCTTTCAGCTGGTCAAAGCTTTTATAGCGTTGATAGCTTCACATTATAGCTGCGCTATAATTTCTTCTCGAGTGGCGTTACGTATTTGTGTCTCGGATGAATGTAGTTACAGCAAGCGTTACACACCGGTGTTATTTCATTTTCATGTTTCTTTTTAAACAATTTTAAATCTTACACGATATTTATTTATTACTGTCTTTTTTCCTTCTTTAAAATTAAGAGATACTAGCAGCAAAGCAACCATAGATTCGTTTTTGATTATTATTTGGTAGCAGACTTTTGCAATAATAGTTTTTTTTTTTTGTAGTTTATATAGGAAGTCCCCATTTATTTTGCAATTTAGTCAATAATATAAATTGTTTTGAAAGTGATTTTATTTTCTACCGAGAGTACACTCCAACGACCGTGTTCAGTTGTCCGGAACGCAAAACTATGGCCGAAAACGGTGTCAACTTGTACGATTTGCGGCTCAAACTTTTCGGTCCAACGTTGGACGATTCGGTGCTTTACGGGATTGATCGCATGATTGACTGCTTTGTGAAGCAAAGGGACACCAAACAACTCGAGCGCAAAGAAAGCTTCTATCGGTCTTGTGAAGCATTACCGGTGCTCGAAGATACGCCACCCATTGCCCAACTCTTACCACCGAAGCTTTCCTCCGACGAAATGGGTAAAAGAAACACTGGCGTTGATCATATCCTATACCGAGTGTGTTGTTATTTAAGCACTTACGCCCAAAATCCATCCCGTTCTAGATATTATCATCGACGCAATTGTTCAGTCTCGCCGAGGCAGTCAAAAGTCCACGCGAAAACTGAGATCCACTCCACCGAGCGCACAGAAAGCACCTTACCCTCAGCTCCGACGCACTCGTTGGGCCATCGCGCGTATCAACGAGTTTGATGATGGTGGCAAAACGTACGAAATCATGAAGCCGCTCGACGGGACAGCACCACTGCCGACGGTGTCGCAGGATACGGAAATTGTTTTCGCCGTACTGCTAAACGGGAACACACTTTCCTACCGGATCCAGCAGCAGCAGCTTAATCCACCGGCTGAAGCTCACTGATACCGCTGATTGTGCGTAATTTATTTTTGTGTCAAGCGTCTTTTTTTTGTCGTTGTTGTCACTCCCAACTATTTCACAATCCAAAAGAAACGTACAATCAGCATCAGGATTCCCTAGCTCTCGATTGTAGCTCAATTTAAGTTTTTGTTGCTTGCGACATTCGTGACAACGGAAAGCGAAGACGAAAACGGAAAATCAGCCGTTCCTCACGATCAACTCGCCCAGCACAGCAAATGGGATGAAAATGATAACAACATTCAAAAATCAGTCGTGCGCACTAGACAAGCAGACAGCGAAATGGTCCTGTCCTGTCCTGTCCTGTTCTGTTCCATTGTTGCACAGCACTCTTACTACTTACTGCCGCAAGGATGCTTCGACTAACTCCAGCAATATCCAAAATTTAATCTTTCAAAGTGATAACCTACCGTACGAGAGGGCGCATCAAGTTTGTCTTCAAATTTCGGTGCTTTGTGCAGTACAATTTTATGGTTCATAAAGCAAGCCAGCTCTAGTGCATTTCTTTACGATTCTCGAAAGGGCATAAGAGATGTCTTGTGTGATATTTACTTGACGCTGTGGATGCAGTCAGATGCCATTCCGTTGATAGACATATTGACAGACGAAAAAAAACGCTCCAAAAGCACGCCGAGAGTCGAAACTTTAATTCAATTCAATCGACAGATGGTTTGCGATAAGAAGACTCTGCATGCACAGTAATAAAAAGCTTCAATATGTCTCCTGATAGCATCCACAACGATTGTAGTGGTTAGTAATGGAATGTCATCGGCACCTGAATTCTAGCGTAGAACTTACTCTCACCAATACTGTGCATGAGTTCCCACCGTAACATGCACTCACACTTAGCTCGCTCGAGATGACATTTGACATCAAACGTATCATCATAATTGCGTTCGTATTCTATTTCGCAGAATTTCACATTAAACAATCGTTCCTTATTCATCGGACAAGCGTAAAATATATCATTCCAGTGAGCGACAAAGCATTCACTTATCTGTTACCGAGATCAGCTCCAATGTTATTCATCACTCGCTTCGTACTAAATAAAACAAAATCAATTTCGAGAAATATTTACTCATCGACTGATGCTCAGACAGAACCGCCTTTCGTCTATCCCTCTCTCGTAAAACAGTCTTCCCCGTGTCTTAGGGTCTCCGACATCATTCGCCCCAAACAATTGTTGGTAAACACCAAACCAGACCAGACGCGTCCTCGCGCAAGGCTCGCACGCCCGGCTTCCCCAAGAGCGCCCAATAACCGAACCGAACAAGCATACATCAACCGCACAGACAGATGGACAGATGTTTTATTAGCCCTTTTGTCTTGTCCCTTAACCCAATCTCCCAACTACTGCTCTCTCTCTCTCTCTGCGAGAGCCCACATGAATCCGCTTACAAAAAAAGGGCCGGTTTTGCGCAATTTAGGCGCCATTCTTCACCGACCGATGTGCGTGTGTGTGCGTTCGATGAATCCTACCACGTAACATTGTCTGTACACGAGCGTCGGATCTTTTCCCGGGACCTGGTTATTATTATTTAATAAGCAGCTATAGAACACAGCTTCACCCCACGATCGTTTCTTCAGCGTTGGTTTTCGGGGATGTTCTGCAGTGGGCTTTGGATGATTTGGTAGCAGCGGTAGCTAAACAGCAAACCCCGTAAAACGACCGTAAAATCAGCCACAGTCGATTTTACGAACACCGATTTGGAGTGCAGTTTTACCAAAGGAGGAGCACAAATTGGTACAATCAACAAGCGGTCGATTGATTTATTACGGCAAATGGTAATAATTCTGGGATTCGCCCTCTTTCTTGCACGATTGACACGTCTTTGGGGAGCGTCCGGGAGCATCCTATTGCAGCCCGAAAGCTGGAACAACAACAAAATGTCACCAAACGAGTTAAGAGAAAACACGGACAAACGTTCACTTTATCTTAGTAATGTTTTATTGTCATACACATTGTTTTGTTTTGTTTTGTTTGACAGCTTCAACTACTATTTGCTCTACGCATGTCCTTACGCTCGACCACTGTCAGTGAAATGGAAAACAAATACACACTCACTGTCCCTTGTGTTGCCATAACGACGAGCTGCTTAACCAATTTACACATCGACAATGAAAAAAAAACCTTTCCCTTTTAAGGCTTTTCGATTAAATTAGTTCTGTTCTGGCTGGGTGCTGTGTGCTGTGTGAGCAGAACCCGTTCTATACGCCCGAATTCGCCTTATCATCGTCCGGGTTTATCCCGTGCCAGACACACTCGCACAGCAGCACGTGCTGTCCGATTCGAGCATTTGATTGAGTGCACTAAATTGCTTCACACCTAAAAGAGCCACCACAACAACAACAACAAAAAACACACACGCATTCCAGCTGCTGTCCACGAACCGTTTAAGCGCTAATTGCTACCGTAACAAACAACAACTGGTCCAAAAATTACAGCCCAACCAGGGAGCGCATAGTGCGATAAGCTAATTAATATTACAAATTGTTAGGAACCATCTGATTTTCGGGAAGGCAAGATGCGTTTTATCCCTCTTCATCGATTTGTATTTCTTTTGCTACACACACACACACACACATTCCTTTAGTGTGTATACAAATAAGCTCTTACTAAGAAGATAACGTCTAGCACGGCACTACAACAATGGGGTAATAGATCTGTCACATTTTTGTTTCTCAAATAACCCCACTCAACTGTCGAAAATAAAAAAAAAATAGTAAACAAGTCGTGTGTGTGTTTTTTTTTTCTCTTTTCCATTTGACAGCATATGCTGTCAAATTTTGTTTACCATTTATTCAAAATGCCACTCTGGAAGTTACCAGCGGATCGCTTTTTATTTTCTCTTGCTTTCCTTCCCTATTTTATTGCTTTCACAGTGCAAGCTAACCTACTACCACTATACCACTGCTTGCTACACACAACATTCGACATGTAAATGGAACAATAACAACGGTCATTGTTTGTTTGTTTTGTTTTGTTTGTTTGTGCTCTAAATATTCATAGCTTCAAATACTGCTGTTGGATGGGGCTCTTTTTATTATTAAACGCTAGTTAATAGGGGTTTTTTGCGTACCATAAATACCTGGCTTACTGATAACAGAAAGAATACACACGCGCACACACATAAGAGAGAGAGAGAGTCACGGACACTCACTAACGCAACACACTACACATTCGACATGGCATTCGCTTACAAGGATCTAGAGGGTTTTGTTTTTATTTTCATAACCTTAAATATCTGCTCAGATGGCTCTATCTCCATCTAATCCTCTCTCTCTCTCTTTCTTTCTAACGTCATTCGTTCGTGTTCGTTTCCTCCCCCGCCACCACCGGATCCGTTGTGTGAGACCGGTGTGTGCGAGTGCCGGGCAGTGCCGTGACCTCCCTGACGCCTCCCGTGGAAATCGAAATCGATCGCCACCTCGGGCGTTTGGTACAGATCCGCACCATCCTCGGTGACGTCCTCGTCCAGGTCGTTCTGTACCAGCCTCCCCCGCCACCACCGGATCCGTTGTGTGAGACCGGTGTGTGCGAGTGCCGGGCAGTGCCGTGACCTCCCTGACGCCTCCCGTGGAAATCGAAATCGATCGCCACCTCGGGCGTTTGGTACAGATCCGCACCATCCTCGGTGACGTCCTCGTCCAGGTCGTTCTGTACCAGGTAGCGCTTTTCGTTCTCTCGCGACGCATTGGCCCGCCGTTCGGCCAGTATCTGCTCCACGTGCCGCGTGTTGATGATGTCCAGAATCGAGTCGGACAGCTGTATCCGGTGACCGGACGAGTGGACTAGCAGAAGTGATAACAGCACCAGCAACTTCATCGTTGGATTCATCTGCAACGAACGCCAAGAAATTGGAAAACTTTATTAGCTTTATACACACACATACGGTTGAATTAGACCTGAAAACCCTCAAATTCATCATTCCCGGCAATAGCGACAACTTAATGTATTACAACTTTTAAGGAACCAAGTCTTCGGAGGCGTTCCGCTGCTCGAAAGCTGCCAGGCCCTTCTCTTGGTGCACCGTCCTACACACACACACAAACACAAAAACACCCCAAAAACCGAGAGACATTGTTGTGGCTTGGCACTCAGCACCTTCCCACCTTAATATACGAACGATCCAGCCAGACACTTGAGACCGGCGCCACAAGAAAAGCGAGCACAAGAGCGTGTCCCTCGTGGGTTGCATCTTCCAGCCATCGGATGTAATATAATGTAATCTCCCGCTCTCTCTCTCTCTCTCTTTCGCTCTCAATCCTCTTAGGGCACCCAGGGTATGCAAGCCCAGTCGCCATCCGGCTTAGAAATGACATTTCGATCCAGGGCGAGCCGGGGATCCGGATTTTTCATGAATGAAAGCTTGCAAAGTACTGACTGCTCCAGCATGAATGGAACGTCGGAGACTCGCGTACCACCGCGCATTACTACTTCCAGGACCGAGGCTACTACTACCCCCGTCACCGAGACAGTTGCGACAGTTCCTCGTTTGATTTCTTGTGTTGCGTGTACGATCGCGCGATCGAATCGTGTGCGTCGTCACGCGAGAAATCAGTCCAACAAATCGGCCACAAGTCGTAAAAACTAAATGCTCCCCCCATAGCGCCCCTGTTCTCTTCCATACCGCTGGACGCGTGGGCCGCGGGCGTCGTTGCGCATCGGGGGTCTCCACACTCGCCGCCGTCGGGCTTTGCGTACGCGCACGAGATACGCGATTCATCCATTTAAAACCGAAATCCCGTTCACCCGCGCGCGCGCGGATGGCCTCCGCAACTTTGGCGTTTTTTTTTCTGTTGTTTTTGTGTGTTATTTTCCCGTACCTTATTTTCGCTTTGTTTTCGCGCGCGCGCGCGGGGGTCCTACATGCATGCACACACGCACACACACTTTCTTGTTACCCACGTGCGACCCCGGCCACAGTGCTCGCGTCGGTGTGTCGCCGTAAAGAGGCGCGCGTGTGCTCGCGCCAAGAAGCATGCAAAGGCAACGGCCACACAGCCGGCGCTCGGCGACCAGTGCTGCCCGTATGTGTGTGTGTGATGTCAACATGGAATTAAAACAACGGCAACGAAAGCCTTCCGTACCGTTTTTGGCACACGCGTGTCGCACCACAGCAGATAAGTGTCGTCTTTGCCTGTGGATCACTCAAATGCGCCCGAGCGGACGACGGCGACGACAACACTACATCACGAGAGCAGATCCATCTTGGTGCGCCCATTCATGAGCATCTAACTGCGATGATTTCATGCACGTAACTCAAGCGTTACAAAGTGGACTGACGGATGGAGAGATCTCTTGACACTAAGTTGATCGGTGTGTGTGTTCGTGTGCGAAAATACGCATCAATACGGTCATATGTTTTGTGTCACCCAGGAGGAGCATCTTCTCTCGGCAACCTTTACCAGAATATCTGGGATCTTTGAGGAGATCTCGCACTTAAAAGAAGTCTAGTAAGATTTTTTGGCAGAGTTCAGTCCAAATTCAACTGCTTTGAGTTGATTAGAGATCATCAATGTGGAGAGACTCTATCTGGTGAATTCTGCATCTCTGGCTGGGGCATCAAAGAGACCAGGCGTGTTACAGCGACTTCACCGATTCACCTGTTTGACAGCTTCCAACTGGACACATCAATCAAAGCCAGGTTAATCTAATCTATCTGCATACAGCAAGCTAATCCAAATGTTTATTTCTAGACCATCATAGAATGGCCACACTGGCATTGTATAATTTATCTATTCAACTTTTATCACTCTTAATAGAGTTGTCAAAACCACCAACCCGGGCACACAGCTAGCTAATACGTTAATCGTAAATTTTTTAATACGGCTCAACAATTCGCGGCTCTAATCCGACCGTTTCTCAGGTCCTCCTTATCTTGTTCACCGTGCGACGTGAATATTTTGCGACTTCATTCATTGCCGGTCGCCGCCTTACATGCTGTGAAAATTGTCACCTCTATGGTCACCCCTGTAGCACCAAATTCGTATCCAAACGCACGCACACCCACGAGAACGAGTATCCCCGGGTGATGATGCGGCTGATGCTGGTATCCACAAGACAAGGTCCACGACACCTTCGCCCGCCGAGCCTTATTAGTCATCGGGCATCAGTTTCACCAGCCAGCGACTGCGAGATGGAAATCAAGAGTCCACACATGTGTGTGTGTGTATACAAGCCACACCTTCGCATCTTCGAGGAAGCTTGCTTTCCTTCACGTATCGCGACCACCGGTTTCTGTGCCGGGTTCCTCCCGAAAATGGTGAAATGCGACACCATTAATCTAATGGCGAGCGTCGAATTTTTAATCAGCCATAAAACGCTGACTAACAAATGGACATTGGACCGTGGAGTCACGCGCAGACCTCTCCTGCCAAACGGTCGGCAATCTTCGGAGCGACTCAACACGACACGATTCCTCGAACAGTATCGGAGCGATTCTGCAAGTGCACAATGGACGTAACCAGTGCTAGACGAGCATTCCCACCGGAGTTCCGAGTTCCCCATGGGGTCGCAGGCATCAAATCAAGCGACTCAGAACAAATGACGAAGTACGATACGATCGACCGGCGATCGTCTCCGCTAAAGGTAAAATATTGAGACATTCGAAATCAGACGCCGGTCGGCAGAACCGGGACGCCACAAATATGCCTTTCCTGCCAGTCTGATTTGGCAGCCCGACCGGCCATTTGAATTGTGGTGGCGCCGGCAAAAATGTTGGAGCCACATTAACGGGCTCTAACATTGCTTCCTGGTCCTGGGGAATCTTCGGTCTCTGATGCGAGCCGTCAGCGCCGTGTCTTCGGCAATCGGACGCTTGGTGCATTAGCTTGCGCTCGAGCGGACCTTAAGCGCCGGTGACTGCGAAGTATCGTGGACCCTTTGCAAAACCGCACACCACAAAACCTCAACAAACCAGTATTCATTCGTGAATGCCATAATTGTATTCACCTGAGCATCCGTGCTATCGTGGTCGGCAATCGTGGTCGGACCGTTTTCCTGCCCGGTAAACTGATCCCGGGTACGGGATCTTATCGTCGTACGCAGTGGCGGATCAACCTAGGTGCGGAGGGAGCGGCCGCTCAGGGCCTCGCCGGTTATGGGGGCCTCGCCGAAGAGATAATTCCCGCTAGCGCACCCAGCGA